>VZQC01001441.1:1508340-1574043 GCA_009823505.1 Rhizomys pruinosus | reverse complement strand
AATGCTTTGCTCCAGGTTCTTCTTGCTTTCATAGTTTGCATTGAGAAGTCAGTTGTAATTCTGATAGGTTTCCCCTTATAGGTCACTTGTTTTTCTCTTGTGGCTTTAAGGATTTTGTCTTTGTTTTGGGTGTCTAGCATTTTAACTATGATGTGGTGTGGAGAATTTCTTTTCTGATCTTGTCTGTTTGGAGTTCTATGTGCTTCTTGTATTTGTATTGGCTTGTCTTTTTTAGTTTGGGGAAGTTTTCATCTATTATTCTGTTGAAGATCTGATCAATACCATTCTCTTGGGATTCTTCTCCTTCCTCTATTCCTATGATGCAGAGGTTCGATCTTTTCATAGTGTCCCCCAGTTCCTGGTTGTTCCACTTTTGTATATTTTTAAATTTTTCATAATATTTCCTTGAGGTTTTTAGTTGTTCTGTGTTATCTTCCAGGTCTGATATTCTTTGTTCTGCTTCCTCCATGCTGCTTCTGAGGCTTTTCCCACTCCTTTCCTCTTTATGGATGAGTGTTTGATTTCCTTTTTCATTTCCTCTTCTGATTTCTTTAGTATTTCTACTTCTTTTTGGAGCTTCTCAATCTCTTCTTGTAGCTCTTTGCTTTGCTGGTTGGTTTCCTTATCTTTTTCAGCATGGGATCTTTTCAGTGTTTCCAATTCCTTCTGGAGTTTGTCATTCTCTCTCTCTAGGTCCTTCTTGAGTTCTTCATTCTCTTTTCTTAGTTCTTTGATTTGCTCTTTATAATCTTGCAGTTCTTTAAATATGTTCCCAATTGTGTTTCTGATATCTGTGTCTTGGGCCATCCCCATGGGCATCCCACTGTAGGAAATCTTCCATAGGGTTGGTAGAGCTTGATGCGGGATTATTCTGCCCCTTTCCCGTGTTGTCTCTTCTTCGTGTTCCTGGCATATGAGCTTCTCCTTGCCTGTATTTCAATGTAGGTCCTAAATGCCTCTTCACTGTGTTGAAGGCTTGCTCTGCTTGCCTCCTTCAGATGCCTTTGTAATGCCAGTTGATGGGAGGGGGGGCAGGGGGGGCACGACACCGACTGTGGATGGGCTCTGCCCAGGCACCTGTGCTTGCCTGAGCTGGTCTCGGGAGATCTCAGATCGAGACTCACACAACCCTACCTTTAATCGCAGCTGGGAGGATAACTCCGTCCCCACAGCCACAAAAGCCAACCAAGCCAAAGACAACTGGATTAATGGATTAACTAGATGAAATCAATCAACAGTCAGCCTTGCTGAAGCACTCAGCTGCTGTCCACCTACCTGTGCTTGCCTGAGCTGGTCTTGGGAGATCTAAGATTGAGACTCACACAACCCTACCTTTAATACCAGCTGGGAGGATAACTCTGCCCCCACAGCCACAAAAGCCAACCAAGCCAAAGACAACTGGCCTCTGGGTGAATCAGCAGCCAGACTTTTTTTTTTTAATTAAGATTTAAAAAAAATTTTAAATTAATTTTATTTATTTCTGTATGTGTATGAATGTACTGTCTGCATGCAAGTTTGTGCACCCGTGTCGTGCAAATGCTGCGGAGGTCAGAATAGGGTGTCAGATTCCCCTGGAACTGGAGTTCTCCTGGAATTGGAGTTTCAGACGGTTCTTGGCCACCATGTGGGTGCTAAGGATCGACCGCTAGGCCATCTCTCTAGCCCCAGCGTCCAGACTTTGATACTGTTCTGGCACAAAGGCTTCTGGGAGAAACAGTTGGGCTCTGCTGCTCTCTGGTGCAAAGGCTTCTGGGTTAAACAGTTGGGCTCAGCTGCTCTCTGGCGCAAAGGCTTCTGGGTGAAACAGTTGGGCTCTGCTGCTCTCTGGCGCAAAGGCTTCTGGGTGAAACATTAGGGCTCCGCTGCTCTCTGGCCCAAAGGCCTCGGGGTAAAACAGTTGGGTTTTTCTGCTCTCTGGTGCAAAGGCCTCTGGGTGAAACAGTTGGTGGGCATTGCTACTACTTGGGATGAGAGGCCTCAGAGTCTGGAGTTGGAGTTATGGTCTCTGAGGCTTTATTGCTGCTGCTTCAGTAAAAAGGGGGTTGGGTGTAATGAATGTCCAAAGTCCCGTTCCTTCCTTCCTTCCTTCCTTCCTTCCTTCCTTCCTTCCTTCCTTCCTTCCTTCCTTCCTTCCTTCCTTCCTTCCTTCTCTCTTTCTTCTCTTTCTTTTCTTTCTCTTCTTTATATTTTTTCTTTCTCTCCTCCATCCCTTCTCTCTCCCTCGTTCCCTTTCTTCCTTTCTTCCTTCCTTTTTTCCTTTCTCTTTCTTTCAAGACAGGGTCTCACTATGTAGCTGGCCTGGAACTCATAGAGATCTATCTTCCTCTGCCTCCTGATGGCTGGGACCAAAGTTCTGTGACACCACACCCGGCCAACTATTTTCTTTTTAATATAAGTATTCGCAGCAGGGAACTATCATTTATTTATGTGAACCTCATGGGACCATTCTTTAGCCTTAAAAAAAGTCACTCTGTTTAAGGAGCCATTCTTGGTTAATGGGGGATATCATCCCAGCAATTTTTAATGTTTTTTAGATTTAATTTTTTATGCATATGAGTGTTTTGTGTGCATGTATGAACATGCACCATGTGCACTTCTGGTTCCCTAGAGAGGCTAGAAGAGGATGTTGGAGCCCCTGGTTCTGGATTACAGAGAATTGTGAGCCACATGCGGGGTCTGGGGAAGGAACCCCAGGTCCTCTGTAAGAGCAGTCAGTGCTCTTAATCACTGAACCTTCTCTGCAGCCCCTGATGCTCCTCTTTGATAGAATGTTTTGTTGGACCTTCTTTGGCAGGAGGATAAAAAGTTACCAGCACTTGGGAAGCAGAGGCAGGTGGATCTCTGTGAGAAGGAAGCCAGCCTTGTGGTCTGCATAGTGAGTTCCAGGCCAGCTGGGGCTACAAGGAAACCCTGTCTCAAAAATCAAAAACATNTGAACTCAAGAGCATTTGAGAGGCCTTGAGAAGAAAGGAAAAAGCCGGGCGTGGTGGCGCACGCCTTTAATCCTAGCACTTGGGAGGCAGAGGCAGGCGGATCTTTGTGAGTTCAAGGCCAGCCTGGTCTACAGACTGAGTTCCAGGACAGCTGGGACTACAGGGAGACCATGTCTCGAAAAGACCAAAAAAAAAAAACCCTGCTAATTTTTCCAAATCTGAAATTAGTTTTCAACACTTAAAGCTGCATGTGGTCAATCTTAAGATATGTATTTAAAATATTTTATTTTTTAATTATGTGTGTGGGGCGCTGTGCACTTGAGTACAGTGCCAGAGGTGCAGCCGCTGTGAGCTGTCCAACATGGATGCTGGGAACTGGACTCAGGGTCTGGGAAGAGCAGTATGCGCTCCCAACAACAAAACCATCTCTCCAGCCCCTTAAGGTCTATCTATCTTTATCCTTCATCTGGTATGATGTTTAATCATTGTCAGCATAACTGGATTTGGAATCATTTAGGAGACAGGACACCTGCTGGTGAGGACATTTCCAGAGAGGTTTAAGTGGGGAGGGAAGACCCATCATGAACTTGGGCGTCACCGTCCCATGGGCTTTGGCCGCAGACTGGATAAAAAGGGAAAAGGAGAACGGGAGCAGAGCACAGAGCTGCGTCTCTCTCTGCTCGCTGACTGTGCACACAGGGTGGTCAGCCGCCACCTACCCTGTGGCCATGCCTTCCCACCATGATGCACTGAGCCCTCCAACTGGGAGTCAGAAGAAAACCCTCCTCTTCCTAAGTTCTTTCTTTCTCATTCTGAGACAGTCTCATGTCATCCACATCCCAGGCTGGCCTCCAACTTGCTGTGTAGCTGAGGATAACCTTCAACTTCTGATCCTCCTGCCTCTGCCTCCCGGAGTTCTGGAGATGCACAGGTGTGCACCACACTCCTGGCTCTGCCTTGTTGTCAGCTGTTTGCTCACCACAGTGAAAACCTAACTACTGCAGCTGTCTCAGTCCTTTTTTTTTTATCCTTTGTAATAATTTTGTTCTTCTCTGCCTTCATTTTTAAGTTCCTCCAGAGATCATTTTGCCATTCAGCATCTTCATAGTAATTGATAACTCATCCATCATTTTAATCTGAAATCTTCTCAGTTATTTTCCCCCTCACTTATGCAAGATTTCTATAAATCCTGTAGTAAACTTGCCAGCACTTGAAAAACAGTGTAGTAAAGAATAAGATTTGGAACCAAATAGATCATTGTTAAAATTCCAAGCTTAACCTTCACCCTCACTGCTGGCTGTGACTACTTTCTTCAGTGTAGTTTGGTAACACATAAAATGGGAATATATGAAGGGACATATTTCAGCTTAAAATTGATGGGCCCTTTACTATTTTGGGTATCATTACTAGATTTATATTACTTGGAATACACTTCATTGTTTTAAGTAAATGTAACTCAAAAGTGCCAAATGTATAATTGTAGGCCCAATAATTTTCTGGATATACTCTGAACAGGTTACTAAAGTGTCAGAACAATAAGATTATCTAATATGGAAATTTAAGTATAATAACATTTTGTGAATTAAATGGTTAGGCTTTTCTTTTGAACTTTTTAATGTTATGTTCCTAGGGGAACATTAAATTAAAAAATATTTTTATGTATATGAGTGTTCTGCCTACATGTATGTAAGTACAACCATGTCATGCAGTGCTCATGGAGGCCAGAAGAGGGCGTCGGATCACCTAGAACTGGAGTTACAGATGGTCGTTAGCCTTCATGTGGGTGCTGGGATTCAAACCCAGGTCTTCTGCCAGAGCAACCAGTGCTCTTAATCCATCTTTCCAGTCCAAGGATTGAATTTTTCACCCATAATTTGGAAATAAAATCAATCACAAAACAAACTCAGCTAAGCATGTGTCACTCATTAGAAACAAATTGGAAATTGTTCCAGAATTACCTTATTAAAAGGAAGTAACCAACTCACTACTGTCATCTACAACAGAAGAAAACTTGGTAAAAAAGTCAGTTCAGGATAAAATTGAGCCAAATGTCCTAAAATCTATACCCACAGAACTCGCCGTATGGTGTGCTTTGCCCTTGCTTTCTAGGAAGACAAAACAATGAATGACAAAGGATAATTTGATGATTTGACAGCAGAAATGGTGAGGCACAAGCTGGTTCCCATGTTGGGGGGTCCCCGTGATGGCCCCAGTTCTAGTCATTTGATAGCTGGTACACGGGGTATAGTTGTACCTGTGGTAAGATTATTACAGTGAGGTGTGGCAGGGGGATGAGGAAATGAGGTTCGAACCTACAGGAGTCTGCTCCTTTGGAGTCCACAGGACATGTTTAATTCCTCTAGCAATGGTTGTGACAACAGGTGTGACATGTTTACCTGGGAAAAGCATGAGAAACTTGGTGCCCAAAGTTTACTGGGAATTTGTCATATAGGTATAGTGTGCCTAGCACGGGACTACAGTCCAGACTCACAGAGAAGAAGGTGGTCAGCATAAGCCATACTGCTTGTACACAAAGCTCGGAGATAGGCAGCACCCTTACCAGTAAGTGGTGGGAACCTTCCTGAAAATCTTCTCATGTGCCAAGTTAAGGCCAACTTTGTAACAGCCAGACTCTGAGGAAAACTGTGCCTAGTGCTTCAAGCACTTGTGGACAGAAAGCATAGAGTTCCAGAGCACTTCTCCACTGCTAGAGAACAGGATTAGGGACTACTGTCTGTGGCATCTTCCTCTTGATGAGTGATGGAAATTTGTTTATGGCATTGGGAGAAATAATTCTGACTGCTACCAGACCATGACATGATTGGTTTTACACTGAGATTTTGTATTAAATATAATTAATTTTGAACTATGAAACTAATTTTCTTTGCACTTTTTCGTAGGTTATTTCTATGGTGAAAGAAATAATGGATTCAGCAGTGAAAACAGAGAAAAATCAGTAACGAAATCTTAGCAGAAAGGCTTATCTTCATCTGTAAGTATATTAAGCCTAACACAGAGGAAATAAAAGTGGAAAGGCTTACAGTTTCCTTTTTGAGTCCATATATATTGTCAGAATGAATCCTTGAACCATGAAAGTGATTCTCTTAGGAAACATGCTTATTTTTCCATTGGCTTACTCCTATTTTACTAAGACTTGTCTATATCTGGACTCTACACACACACACACACACACACACACACACAGAGAGAGAGAGAGAGAGAGAAAAACATTATTTAGATGGAAAAAAACACAGTAAGATCTGTAAAAGTCAGAATATTGCGTATACAGAAAATCCAAAAGGAAGAGCAACAAAGTTGCTTCCTTCTTAGTGCAATCAATTTAGTTGCAGTAAAGTTGCGAAGTATAACAAAAGCAAAACAGGTGTTTCCCCATGATCAGTACACTGGGAGTTACAGTGTGATCAGTGTGGAGACTATCCTAAGACAAGGGTCTTAGGCATGGTGGTACACACCTTTAATCCCAGCACTTGGAAGGCAGAAGTAGTCAGATCTCTGTGAGTTCAAGGCCATATTGGCCTACATAGCGAGTTCCAGGACAGCTGGGAATACAGGGAGACCCTACCTAAAAAATACCACCCCCCATAATAATAAAAACAGGGGGACATAGTCCACACACTGTCCTATCCCCTGCTTAGGATTTAATTTCAGATATCACATTCTTAATTTATAAGGTTGTAATTTCTTCTTTTCTAAACTGCTAGGTTGCTTTTATTCTTCACATAATTTTTTAATGTTCCTTATCCTCCTTTGCAGAGCTTCCTTGCATGAGACCTGACACCTTCATCCCCTGCCCACCCCTGCTCCCCCCACTAAGGAAGGTGTCCTATGCTTCTTGATCCCTCTTGCTTCCCTAGCTCTCCAGGATGAGGCTCAACCCCAGGCTTTCTCTACCTTTAATTCCCCTTCTAGAAGGATCTGCCGCAGATGTTCCAGTCCCAGAAGCTCCCTGATGCTGCTCCCCTTTTCTCCTAGTGGGGCTGGCCCTCCCAATGGTGCCCTCCCAATGGTGGCCTCCCAATGGTGCCCTCCCAGTGGTGCCCTCCCAGTGGTGCCCTCCCAATGATGCCCTCCCAGTGGTAGCTCTCCCAATGGTGCCCTCCCTGTGGTGGCCTCCCAGTGGTGCCCTCCCAGTAGCCGTCTCCCAGGATGCTGGCTGCCATCTCCACTGCCCCAGGCCTTCTGCTTCAGCCTCCAGATGCCTGATACAAATTACTGAAATATGTAAGCTGTGTGCCATAACAGTCTCACAAATGTAGTTTTCTATAATAAGTGGTTTTAGATTCATAGGAGCATAAAATCAATAGCCATTGTGTATAGAAAAACTTTTAATTTAGCAGAGAAACATTTATCCTTTGTATTAAAGAAAGTTCTGTGTTACGAGCACAGATTTGTACATAAATAGTATGGGGAATGCCATGTAAATATTTTCTGTAAGTCTCCTCATCTGTCTGGATCTATCCTTATGTGATGACTGGCTAAATAGTAATAGCTTCCTTGACAGACTTGGGCCAATTGTCCTCTACTTTAAAACCTCTTATCCCTGACTGCATGCTATTGGTTCTGTTATAATTTCAGGCCAGGGGTGAATGAAACTATGTGATTAATACTTTTCTTTTTTTTTTCTTTTAGTTTTTTCAGCGTTGAACTTCAGAGTCTAATGACAACTAGGCAAGTGCTCTACTAATGAGCTATACCACCACCTCTTACATAGTAATTTTTTTAAGTAGATATATAGAGCACTGTTTATTTACTTTTCTTCCTACTTTTTGGAAGTTGACCCATTAAAAAGTCATGATCAATGGATTACATAAATAAAATTAGCAGCTTGAATCCTGAAACAGACAAGGAAAATATTAACAACTAGAATTCTCAAGTCAGTGTTTAACAATAATAATAGTTGCTACTGCCATTTATCTACTCTTTATTTATTTATTTTTTTGGTGTTTTTGAGACAGGGTCTCCCTGTAGCCCCAGCTGTCCTGGAACTCGCTTTGTAGACCAGGCTGGCCTTGAACTGACAAAGATCCGCTCGCCTCTGCCTCCCAAGTGCTAGGATTAAAGGTGTGCACCACCATGCCCAGCCATTTATCCACTCTTTAAAAATTTTTAAGTTCCCTTCAATTTCTTTTTTTTGCATATATATTTTTATTGTTACTAAACTTTTTCATACATCATTTCTCAGTCCAATTTAGACTCATTTCCCTTTCCATGTCCCCCACCCCACCCGAGTTCATGCATTCTTCCATACATATCTTGCATCTTTTTCTGAGTCTTTCCAAAGTTTTTTTTCAAAGCAGAGGGTTATTGTTTTTGGGAGAACTTCACTGTTTCAGTTGATTCTTTGTCCCAGTTCTTTTGCTGTTGTTGTTCCCTCTGACTTGTATTGCTTCAACATACACATGTGTGTCACTTATACTAAAATTATGTCATCTGAAAACAGTTATTTCCAAATCATAGTTCAGGATTCACATTTTTCCCTTTTAATTTTATATTACTATAAAATATGCATACATATCTTCCACCCATCTACCAAGATTCCAAATTCTGAAACTAAGTTGTAGGTTAATTCTGGAACCTATTAAGGGTTTCACATTATAAAAGCACAGTTGCTTTCAGTTAAAGAGGAATATAACACTAACATTGCTCAGTTTGCCTTACAACTAGGTACTTGGCGCTAACATCCACAGATGAGGGACACCATTTGTCATTTGTTTTTCTGGGACTATGTTACTTATCATAATGTCTTCTAGTTCCATCCATTTAACTGCAAAGTTGATGTTGTCATCTTTCTTTACTGCTGCATAGTACTCCACTGTATACATATGTATCACATTTTCTCTATCCACTTGTTGGTTGAGGGGCACTTGGTTTGATTCCAGCTCTTCGCTATTGTGAAGAGAGCTGCAATAAACATTGATGTGCATGCATCTCTGCGGTAGGATGAGTCTTGTGGGTATATATCCAGGAGTGGTATGACAGGGTCAGGTGGTAGGCTCATTCTGAATATTTTAAAGGTTCCCCACACTGATTTCTATAGTGGTTGTATGAGTTTACATTCCTACCAGCAGCGGATGAGTGTTCCCTTTTCCTCACAACCTCTCCAGCATTTGGTATTATTTGTTTTCTTGATCCTAGCCAGTCTTATTGGAGTAAGATGATTTCTTAAAGTGGTTTTGATGTACATTTCCTTAATTATTAGCTATGTTGAATACTTTTTAAGTTGTTTATAAGCCATCTTTATTTCCTCATTTGTGAAGTCTCTGTTCAGCTCTTCACTCCATCTTTTGAGTGAGTCATTTGTTTTCTCACTTCTTTGTTTTTTGAGTAGTTTATTCATTCTGGAAGTTAATGCTCTGTCAGATGGATCACTGATGAAGGTTTCCTCCCACTCTGTGTGTTTTCTCTTTACTTCATTGATTGTTTCTTTTGCTGTATAGAAGCTTTTGAGTTCAATGAGGTCCCACTTGTCAATTGTTGACCTTATTTACTGTGCAGCTGCTGTCTGATTTAGAAAGTCTTCTCCAAAGCCTATGTCTTGTAGGTTAGTGCCAACATTTTCTTCTATCACCTTCAGAGTTTCAGGTTTCACATTGATCCATTTAGAGTTGATTTTTGTACAGGGTGAGAGGTAGGGGTTTAATTTTATTCTTCTACAAGTGGTGATCCGGTTTTGCTGACACCATTTACTGAAGATGCTGTCTTTCCTCTTTCAAGCTGGCCCCTTTGTCAAATATGAGGTGGCTGAATTGTATGTGCTCAAGTTTGGATCTTCAGTTTTGTTCTGTTGGTTTACAGGTCTGTTTTTGTGCCAGTACCAGGCTATTTTATGACTATAGCCTTTTAGTATAGTTCGAAGTCTGATTCCCTCCTGTTTTGCTCTTTTTTGCTCAGGGTTGCTTTGTCTATTTGGGGTCTTTTGTTTTTCCATATGAATTTAAGGATTTTTTTTCAAGACTGTGAAGAAACTTATGGGGATTTTAATTGGGATTTCATTGAATCTGTATATTAATTTGGGTAGAATGGACATTTTTTCCTATGCTCCATCCATTTGAGTAGAATGGATATTTTTACTGTATTAATTTTTCCAATCCATGAGCATGGGAGGTCTTTCAATCTTCTGATGTCTTCTTCAGTCTCTTTCTTCAGGGGTTTAAAATTTTTGTTGTAGAGATCTTTGGTGTCTTTGGTTAGGTTTGTTCCTAGGTATTTTATTGTTTTTGAGGCTATTGTGAGTGGGAAGGTCCCCTTGAATTCCTTCTTCAGTTGCTTGTTGTTGGTGTAAAGAAAGGCTACTGATTTTTCTAGGTTAATTTTGTATCCCACCACTTTACTGAAACTGTTAATGGTTTCTAGGAGTTTTCTGATGGAGCTTTTAGTATCTGTTAGGTAAACTATCATGTCATGTGCAAAAAGGCATAGTTTGACTTCCTCTTTTCCAATTAGTAGTACTCCTTTAATTTCCCCCTTTTTCCTTATTGCCCTAGCAAGCATTTCAAGCACTATATTGAAGAGGAGTGGTGATAGGGGGCAGCCTGCTGGGTTCCTGCCTTTAAGGGGAATGCTTCTAACTTTTCTCCATTTAGAATGATGTTGGCTGTGGGTTTGTTGTATATGGCTTTGATTACATTGAGGAATGATCCCTCCAGTCCAATTCCTTTTAGGACTTTATTTATTTATTTATTTATTTATTTATTTATTTATTTATTTATTTTTATGTGTATGAATGTACTGTCTGCATGTAGGTCTATATACCCATATCGTGCAATGCTGTGGAGGTCAGAAGAGGGTCTCAGATTCCTCTGGAACTGGAGTTCTCCTGGAATTGGAGTTACAGATGGTTCTCAGCTGCCATGTGGGTGCTGGGGATCGAACCTGGGTCCTCTGCAAGAGCAGTTGGCACTCTTAACCACTAGGCCATCCCTCTAGCCCCCCTTCTAGGACTTTAAACATGAAGGGATGCTGGATTTTGTTGAAGGCTTTTTCTGTGTTAATCGAGATGATCGTGTGGTTTTGTCTTTCAGTCCATTTATGTGTTTTATGATATTATTGATTTTCATATGTTGAACTATCCCTGCATCTCTGGTGTGAATCCAACTTGGTCATGATGACCTTTTTGATGTGGGTCTGTATGTGGTTTGCAAGTATTTTGTTCAGAATTTTTGCACCTGTGTTCATTAATGAGATGGGTCTATAGTTCTCCTTTTTGGTTGTATCTTTTCCTGGTTTTGGTATTAGAGTGATGCTGGCTTCATAGAAGGTATTTTGGAGATTTCCCTCTGCTTGTATCCTTCTGAACAGCTTGAGTAATAATGATTGTAAGTCCTCTTTAAATGTTTTATAGAATTCTTCCGTGAAACCATCTGGGCCAGGGCTTTTTTAAATTGTGAGGTTTCTTTTTACATTTTCAATTTCTTCATATATTATGGGTCTTTTTAAGCTGTCAATCTCTTCTTGGTTAAGCTTTGGTGAATCCCAGGATTTTAGATATTCATCCATTTATCTTAGGTTTTCAAATTTAGTAGAGTATAGGTTTTTGAAGCATTCCTGTATGATTGTCTGGATCTTGTCTTTGTGTGTTGTGATGTTTCCCATTTCATCCCAAAGTCTATTGATTTCGAGTTCTTTCTTTTGGTTAACTGGACTAGAGATCTATCTTATTTATCCTCTTAAAGAACCATCTTTTGGATTCACTGATTCTTTCTATTGTTTTCTTTGTTTCTATTTCATTGGTTTCTTCCCTGATTTTTGATATTTATCCATGTTTGTTGGGTTTAGGGTTCCTTTGTTGTCTCTCAAGTGTTTTTATCTGCAGTACTAGATAATTTATTTATGCTCTTTCTGTTTTTGTTTTTGTTTTGTTTTGTTTTGTTGTTTAATGTAGGCAGCCAGGGCTATAAATTTCCCTCTTAGGATTGCTTTTTTTTTTTTTTTTTTTTTTTTTAAATTGTTTTTTTTATTTCCTTTATTTACTGTATGTGTAAATGAATGTACTGTCCCTGCATGAAGGTCTGTGCAACCCGTGTCGTGCAATGCCGCGGAGGTCAGAAGAGGGTCTCGGATTCCCCTGGAGCTGGAGTTCTCCTGGAATTGGAGTCTCAGACGGTTCTCGGCCGCCATGTGGGTGCTGGGGATCGAACCCGGGTCCTCTGTAAGAGCAGTCGGTGCTCTTAACCGCTAGGCCATCTCTCCAGCCCCAGGATTGCTTTTAAAGTATCCTATAGATTTTATGTTATGTTGTCATTTTCATTTAGTTCCAGGAATGCTTTTATTTCTTGACCCATTCATTATTCAGGAGTGTGTTGTTTAGTCTCCATGTGTTCTTGTAGATACTAGTGCTTAACCAGGTGTTGATATTGAGCTTTATTGCTATGTGGTCTGATAGAATGCATGAAATTATTTCAATCTTTTTGTATTTGTTGAGTATTTTTCTGTGTCCCAGTATGTGGTCCATTTTGGAGAATGTTCTGTGGGGTGATCAGTAGAAAGTATATTCTCTGGTGTTTGGGTGGAATGTTAGATATATGTCTGTGAGGTCCATTTGGTGTATTGCATTGTTCAGTTCAGATGTCTCTCTGTTTATTCTTTGTCCAGTTGACCTGTCCAAAGGGTTCAGTGGGGTATTGAAGTCCCCTACTATGAGTGTACTGGGGTTAATCTGTGCCTTGAGGTCCTGAAGAATTGTCTTTATAAAGTTTGGTGCATATATATTCGTAATTGTGAAATCTTCATGGTGAATTGTTCCTTTGATAAAAATGTAATGGCCTTCTTTGTCTCTTCTGATTTCTTTTACTTTGAAGTCTATTTTGTCTGATATGAAAATAGCAACACCTGCTTTCTTTTTGCTATCATTTGCTTGGAATTTTTTTTTCCCTATTTTCACCTTAAGTTGGTGCCTATCCTTCAGGGTGAGATGGGTTTCTTGTAGGCAGCATATAGATGTGTTCTGTTTCCTAATCCATTCTCCCAGTCTATGCTGTTTGGGGAGTTTAGTCCATTAATATTTAAGGTTATAATTGAGAGATGTGTGTTACTTCATTTCACCTTGTTATCCATTTGCATTTTTGGTCTAGGTTATTACTTCCCCAGTTAAGCTTTTATTAATTTCTCTTTCTAGGTGCTTGGGGATAGTTGCTTCTCTCCTCTGTCCTTTGATTTGCTTTAAGTATTTTCTGAAGTGTTGGTTTTTTTGACGTATTCTTTCATCTTATTTATGTCATGAAAGATTTTTCTTTCTCTTTCAAGTATAATTGACATTTTTCTGGGTATAATAACCTGGGTTGACATCTGTAGTCATTTAGTACTGGGAATACTTTGGTCCATGTTCTTCTGGCTTTCATAGTTTGCACTGAAAAGTCAGCTGTAATTCTTATGGGTTTCCCCTTATATGTAACTTGTTGTTTTTCTCTTGTGGCTTTCAGTATTTTGTCTTTATTTTGGGTGTCTAGGATTTTAACTATCATATGGCATGAGGAGTTTCTTATCTATTTGATGTTCTATGTGCTTCTTGTATTTGTATCGGTTTTTTTTATTTTTAGTTTGGGGAAATTTTCATCTATTATTCTGTTGAAGATCTGATCAATACCATTCTCTTGGGATTCTTCTTCCTCTATCCCTATGATGCGGAGGTTTGGTCTTTACATAGTGTCCCACATTTCCTGGTTGTTCCATTCTTGTATTTTTAAAATTTTCATAATCTTTACTTGAGCTTTTCAGTTGTTCTGTGTTATTTTCCAGGTCTGATATTTTTTTTCTGCTTCCTCCATTCTGCTCCTGAAGCTTTTCTCCATCCTTTCCTGTTGACTGGATAAGTATTTGATTGATTTCCTTTTTTCCTTTTATGCTGAGATTTCCTTAGTATTTCCTCTTCCTTTTGGAGCTTGTTATTCTCTTTTTGTAGCTCCTTGCTTCACTGGCTAGTTTCTTTTTTCATTTCAGCATGAGATCTTTTCAGTGTTTCCACTTCCTTCAGGAGTTTGTCATTTTCTCCCTCTAGTTCTTTTTGGAGTTTGTCATTCTCTCCCTCTACTTCTTTTCTGAGTTTGTCATTCTCTCCCTTTAAGTCCTTCCTGACTTTTTCATTCTCTTCCTTTAATTCTTTGATTTCTTTGAATATGTCTATGATTGTTCTTCTAAGATCTGTGTCCTGGGTTACCTTCAGGGAGATCTCATTGTAGGAACTGAAGGGTTGGTAGCATTTGGTGTGGAATTATGTGCTTTTCCCGTGTTGTTCTTTCATTGTGCTTTTGGCATATGGGTTTGTTTTGTTGTTTGTATTCTGATGTGAATTTCAAATGTTTCTTTGCTGTGCTGAAGACTTGCTTTGCTTGCTTCCTTCAGATGCCTTCATGTTTTCTCCTTGTTTATGGAGGGTTGGCTGGTCCAGGTTTCAGTCTTTCACTTGTGGTTATATGTTGGAAGCTCTAACTCTCTCTTCCCTTTCTGTTCTGAAGGTTCTTCCAAAACTGGGTAGGTAACAACCAGATTGGCACCCTGCTGAGCACTGTGCTCACTCTGCTTCCTGCCAGCTAGTTCCTCTAGGTTGGTTGTGGGCCTTGATGTTCCAGGACTGGAATTATGTCAAGTTTGCTGTTTCTTTCATTGCCTTGTGCCCTGGAATCACTACTATAGTCCCACTCAGACACTCTCTCTGCTACTTGTGTGTGTGTGTGTGTGTGTGTGTGTGTGTGTGGTGTAATGTTGCTCCCTTGGCCTGCACACTGGTACACTGTGCTCTGGTTGGCTGGGTAACTGCCTGTGCAGCTGCACACACTTGGTAAATAATCTGCCTGGCTAAAGCACCTTGCCTCTCTGTTAGGGCCCCCGAGGCTTTAGCCTGCCTGTGCTCCCACTGGCCCTGCACCCCCCAACCTCTATGCGCATGTGTCCCCGGTGTGGCTTCAGGCTGTTTTTAAATTTTTATTTTGTTTTTTTTTTTTTTTGAGACAGGGTCTTCCTGTAGTCCCTGTTGGCTTAGAACTCATTATGTAGATCAGGCTGCCCTTGAATTCACAGAGATCTGCTTGCTTTTGCCTCCCTAGTGCCACTGTTAGTCGAACTATTTTTCTTTTGTTTTAGTTGGAGAATTTATTTTTTATGCCTTTATTGATGTTTTGTGTATTTCAGACATCATTTTTTTTCGGTTCAGTTTACACATAATCCCTTTTCCCTTCCCCCACCCCACCTCAGATCATGCATTCTGCCATAACTGTCCTGCATCTTTCTCTCAGTCATTTTTTTATGCTTAGGAATTCACATTTTCCTCCATTAGTTTTATATTTCTCTAAAATATGGATACATACTCTCCACCCATATACAGTAATTACAGAGTCTGAAAATAAGTGGTGGGTGGATTCTGAATTATTTTCTAACCAATGTATTTTAAATATCTTTCCAAAGGTGGATGTTAACACCATTAAATTTGCCACATAATATTCCCATGAATGTATTCCATTAATGTATAATCTTCTATTGCTGTGGTCCTCCCAAGGGTTTGAGGCTTACAACAATGAATTCCTTAACTTAACCTTGTCACAGGTCAGATGTTCCTTGAAGCTGAGACTCTGCTTAGGCTCACAGGGCCAAACCCCTGGGAAGCTGACGTTCCTTCCTAGAAGCTGCAGGAGATGATCTGTGTGTGTGTATGTGTGTGTGTGTGTGTGTGTGTGTGAGAGAGAGAGAGAGAGAGAGAGAGAGAGAGAGAGAGAGACCTGTTATTTGTTTTGAGAGAGAGAGAGAGAGAGAGAGAGAGAGAGAGAGAGAGACCTATTTGCTTTGATCAAAGCAGAAGATTTAAGTCTAAACGGCTAATCTGAAATGTCTCCTTTTCTTTTGCTCCCAGGCCCATCCCACCCCATTCTCTGTCTTTAACCATGTTGTGCTTTCTGGCTCTTCAGCACAGGCTGACTGCAGGAAGTAAAATGCAGTGAAGCAGACAGAGGAATGATCACCATCACCCACTCAGAACCTTTTCAGACTTTCATCCCTGTGATGAATGACTGAGGCAAGTTGTGTGAAGAAGGAAAGGTTACGCTGGCTCTGAGCTGCTGCCGACACATGAGTGGTGGTCACTGGAGATGCCCCACAGTCACATGCAGAGGGCTGTGTTGTATCTCTGAGGTGTTTGAATTCATTCAAGTTGACCAGGAGTTAGTCATTAAGTAATGAGCGCCAACTCAAGGCTATACGCTACACTTTGGTCAATGCATTTGAAGTTCTCTCCCCACCTCCCTCTGCCAGATATTTTACTAAGCTTTCCATGATGTTAAATTTTATTTGATCCTTAAAATGACCTGATCTACTAGCATGAGAAGACATATTTCTGCAGGTTTTGACTGCATATAATGTGCCTGTATATGTGTATGTATGTGTGTCTGCACATACACACAGTGACAGGATTTTAAAGGTCTTTTTCCTTTTTAGTTTTTTTTTTTTTTCAGACAAGATCTCGCTGTGTAACTCTGGCTGACCTAGAATTCACAGAGGTCCTCTGCCTCCTGAGCACTGGCATTAAAGCCACGAGCCATCACACCCAGCTTCAAATGTCTTTTCATTGTCACTTGTTGGTATTTTCAGTCCACGTGACACGCACACACAGATGTTATTTTTCAGTCCACGTGACATGCACACACAGATGTTTCACTTGTTGGTATTTCCAATCCACGTGACGCGCACACACAGATGTTTCACTTGTTGGTATTTCCAATCCACGTGACGCGCACACACAGATGTTTCACTTGTTGGTATTTCCAATCCACGTGACGCGCACACACAGATGTTTCACTTGTTGGTATTTCTAATCCACGTGACGCGCACACACAGATGTTTCACTTGTTGGTATTTCCAATCCACGTGACGCGCACACACAGATGTTTCACTTGTTGGTATTTCCAATCCACGTGATGCGCACACACAGATGTTTCACTTTCTGGCGCCCAGCACTCCCCCTCCTTTTCTACTTCTCTGTTGGAGACAGGGTCTCCCTTTAGCTGCTGCTGGCCTGGAACTCCCTATGTGGACCAGGCTGGACTTGAACTCAGAGATCCGTCTGCCTCTGCCTCCCCAGTGCATGTGTGCCACCAAACCCAGCTCGACTTTTCTTTTTGAATCCTTAGGATTCCCCAAACTCTTAGAGTAGCAAATTTACTCTTGGTAAAAAGTTTTCTCTCCAAGCAGAACTTCTGTCAACACTGCGTTAAGCTCCATCTTTCATTCAGGCTACAAGAAGGAAATAAAAGATGGATAATATTATTATAATGGAGATCTGGGATGTTCCCCCAGTGGTCCGTGAGTTCAGGCTTGGCCTCCAAAGTGCTTAACCAGGAGACTATGGAACTTTTAAGAGACAGGTGGGTGGTCTTAGGTGACCATGGCCTTGAAGACAATTGCTGTACCCTTGTCTCTGCTTTGTTTTTCTTGTTCCATCCATGTGGTGACCATACGGTTTTGCACTACTGGCTCAGCCCCATGATGAACTGCCTTCCTGCATGCCCAAAAGGATAACAGAGACAGAGTGATTTCCCACATGGAGCTTAGATTCTGCTAGAGAAAATGGCAGCCATCAGTAAACACAGCAGAAAGGGTAACAATATCCCTCTTTAAAAGGTGATACAGGCTAGGGAAACATGTACTAAAAGAGTCAGGAGAATGGTTAGGGGAGTGAAAGACTGGAAATAGGGTCATGTGGGGGACATCACTGAGAAGAGGAAATCTAAAAAAAAAAAAGGAGGTATGAGAGGGAGCCATCTTCCTGCTGTGTTCAAGGATTTGGACTGTCACTCTGAGTGACCTGGCTCTACTGCAAGCTCACTGCAGAGAAGCACCAGGACCTGGCATGAACTTTAAATGATTGCTTAGCAAGGGGTTGAACAGAGAGTCCTGCAGGATAGGGGAGATCACAGCACATGTTCAAGCAAGAAAGGCGCTCACCCAGAGGAGCAGCAGGAGCGAGGAGGGAAAGGAATCGGTTCTAGCTGTGTGCTAAAGGGGAGCAACAGCATTTCCAGATGTGCGGGGTATGCTGAAGGGAAGGAACAGTATTTCCAGATGTGTGGGGTATGCTGAAAGGGAGCAACAGTATTTCCAGATGTGTGGGGTATGCTGAAGTGGAGCAACAGCATTTCCAGATGTGTGGGGTACGCTGAAGTGAAGCAACAGTATTTCCAGATGTGTGGGGTATGCTGAAGGGGAGCAACAGTATTTCCAGATGTGTGGGATGCACTGAAGGGGAGCAACAGCATTTCCAGATGTGTGGGATGCACTGAAGGGGAGCAACAGTATTTCCAGATGTATGGGATGTGCTGAAGGAGAGCAACAGTATTTCCAGATGTGTGGGATGCGCTGAAGTGGAGCAACAGTATTTCCAGATGTGTGGGATGCTCTGAAGGAGAGCAACAGCATTTCCAGATGTGTAGGATGCGCTGAAGTGGAGCAACAGCATTTCCAGATGTGTGGGATGTGCTGAAGTGGAGCAACAGTATTTCCAGATGTGTGGGATGTGCTGAAGGGGAGCAACAGCATTTCCAGATGTGTGGGATGCGCTGAAGGGGAGCAACAGTATTTCCAGATGTGTGGGATGTGCTAAAGGGGAGCAACAGTATTTCCAGATGTGTGGGGTACGCTGAAGGGGAGCAACAGTATTTCCAGATGTGTGGGGTACACCGAAGGGGAGCAATAGTATTTCCAGATGTGTGGAGTATGCTGAAGTGGAGCAACAGCATTTCCAGATGTGTGGGATGCGCTGAAGGGGAGCAACAGTATTTCCAGATGTGTGGGATGTGCTGAAGGGGAGCAACAGTATTTCCAGATGTGTGGGATGCGCTGAAGTGGAGCAACAGCATTTCCAGATGTGTGGGATGCGCTGAAGGGGAGCAACAGTATTTCCAGATGTGTGGGATGTGCTGAAGGAGAGCAACAGTATTTCCAGATGTGTGGGATGTGCTGAAGGGGAACAACAATATTTCCAGATGTGTGGGATGCGCTGAAGGAGAGCAACAGCATTTCCAGATGTGTGGGATGCACTGAAGTGGAGCAACAGTATTTCCAGATGTGTGGGATGCGCTGAAGTGGAGCAACAGCATTTCCAGATGTGTGGGATGTGCTGAAGTGGAGCAAAAGCATTTCCAGATGTGTGGGATGTGCTGAAGGGGAGCAACAGTATTTCCAGATGTGTGGGAGGTGGTGAAGGGGAGCAACAGTATTTCCAGATGTGTGGGATGTGCTGAAGTGGAGCAACAGCATTTCCAGATGTGTGGGATGCGCTGAAGGGGAGCAACAGTATTTCCAGGTGTGTGGGGTATGCTGAAAGGGAGAAACAGTATTTCCAGATGTGTGGGGTACGCCGAAGGGGAGCAACAGTATTTCCAGATGTGTGGGATGTGCCGAAGGGGAGCAACAGTATTTCCAGATGTATGGGATGTGCTGAAGGGGAGCAACAGTATTTTCAGATGTGTGGGATGTGCTGAAGTGGAGCAACAGCATTTCCAGATGTGTAGAATGCCCTGAAGTGGAGCAACAGCATTTCCAGATGTGTGGGGTACGCTGAAGGGGAGCAACAGTATTTCCAATGTGTGGGGTATGCCGAAGGGGAGCAACAGCATTTCCAGATGTGTGGGATGCACTGAAGGGGAGCAACAGTATTTCCAGATGTGTGGGATGTGCTAAAGGGGAGCAACAGTATTTCCAGATGTGTGGGGTACGCTGAAGGGGAGCAACAGTATTTCCAGATGTGTGGGGTACACCGAAGGGGAGCAATAGTATTTCCAGATGTGTGGAGTATGCTGAAGTGGAGCAACAGCATTTCCAGATGTGTGGGGTATGCTGAAGGGCAGCAACAGTATTTCCAATGTGTGGGGTATGCCGAAGGGGAGCAATAGTATTTTCAGATGTGTGGGATGCGCTGAAGGGGAGCAGCAGTAGTTCCAGATGTGTGGGATGCGCTGAAGTGGAGCAACAGTATTTCTAGATGTGTGGGATGCGCTGAAGTGGAGCAACAGTATTTCCAGATGTGTGGGATGCGCTGAAGGGGAGCAACAGTAGTTCCAGATGTGTGGGATGTGCTGAAGTGGAGCAACAGCATTTCCAGATGTGTAGGATGGGCTGAAGGAGAGCAACAGTATTTCCAGATGTGTGGGATGTACTGAAGGGGAGCAACAGTAGTTCCAGATGTGTGGGATGTGCTGAAAGGGAGCAACAGCATCAGTATTTCTAGGCTCCACACAATCATTTTATTCTCTGCATTTTGACCAGTTGGATCTCGGCAGTAACCTTTGATTTCTGCAAAAAAGAAGTTTCTATGGTGAGAGGTGTGAACTACACTTACCTGTTGGTGTAATGTTAAGTATGTAGCATACAGCTAGAAACTAGATTTAGGAAAATGACAGTGGTACATTCTACTATCCTAGGGTCTATGACCACTCCAGCCATGAGTAGTTAGCTAGATTTATAGGAGCAGGCATGAATTCCCACCTGAGCTTAAGCTCTTAAGTCTTATTAATGACAGTTGTTTACCTACACAATAAAGGTGCAATATGTATTTTTTTTTGTCTTTTTTGAGACAGGGTATCCCTGTAGCCCCAGCTGTCCTGCTCTGTAGACCAGGCTGGCCTTGAACTCACAAAGATCCACCTCCCTCTGCCTCTGAGTGCTAGGATTAAAGGTGTGCTCCACCATGCCCAGCAAAAAGTGCAGTATTTGAACCACTGAGATCTTTTTGGTCTGGCTATTGGCTGTGGTTTGCAGGCTTTACATCTGGGTAGGACTATTGGTTGCTTTACTTCCTTGGCTTGCATAGCACCTTCAAATACTCAGAGAGCTAGTCCTCAGGGAGGAGGTTTCAAGGTCACCTCCAGCTTGATTCGTCTATGACCTATGTTGAACTGTGTGGTGCCTTCAGCAATAAGGTCTTTCAAGTTCCAGGAAGCAACCAAATGCAATGGCCATAGCCTATATTGTTTGGGGAGTCTCTTGGACTCCCCAGATCATCAAATTGAAGCGAGGTTTCCCTTGCCTGGCATGGAGATTTTATTGAATTATCTATGGCTCTTAAGGAGCATTGTAACCCCATGTGCTGTAACTCCATTTAAAATATATATTACATGCGTATTTGTGTATGCAAACATATATAACATGAATTTTTTTATAACATGAATTCTTAAAGTAATCTTGTCAGCTAATATGTTTCTCTGTGGCTTTTTTTTTAACACCTTTCGTGTTATTTTTCCTTCCTCCCTTCACACTGTATCACCTTCCCTCCCCATTCCAATTCTACCCTCCCCATTCCAAGCCTTCCCTCCTGTTTTTCATCTGTGTGAAATATCCTTCTCTGGATCTTCTTCTCCTTCCCTCTCCCTGTGGTTCTTATGACTGTCCCGACTTCTGGCATTACTCCAGGTCATATAGTCATATCTGTAGATTTGGAGCTGTGATTCACAAGAGAGAACATGAGGCATTTGTGTTTCTGGGCCTGGATTACTTCACTCAGTATATTATCCTGTTCCATCTATTTACTTGCAAATCTCATGATTCCATTTTTCTTTATAGCTGAATAAAATACCATTGTGTATATGGATGACATTTTTGTTGTTCATTCACTGGGTGAAGGACATCTAGGCTACTTCCATTTCCTAGGTACTGTGACTAGGACAGCAATGAAACTGGCAAAGCAAGTTTCTTTGTTGTAAGCTATCAAGTCCTTTAGGTATATGCCAAGGAGTGGTATAGCTGGGTTGTATGGTAGATGTAGCTTTAGTGTTCTGAGATGTCTTCACACTAGTTTCCATAGTGGCTGCAGCAGTTTTCAACCCTACCAACAGTGAATGAGGGCTCCCCTTTCCCCATATCATTTCCAGCATTTGTAGTCAGTTGTTTTCTTGATCTTAGCCATCCTGTCTGGGACAAGTTGAAATGTCAAAGTAGTTTTTGGATTTCCCTCTTAATTTCAAGTTCGACTTCATCATGGTCAGAGATGATACATGATATGAATTCAATTTGTTTGAATTCTTGAGACTTGTTATGTGACCTAATAATGCTCTGTGCTCCAGTATGTTCCATATGTTGAAGAAAAGAATGTAGGGCAGGTATGGGTGCATGCTTGTAATCCTAGCATGGGTCGCCGAGGCAGGAGGATAAGGCAAGCTTGGGAGACCATGTTTCAAAAGAATACAATGATGTGTGTTCTTCAGCTGTTGAATAAGTTGTTCTGTAAATATCTATATCATTTTTCTAAGTCTATTGCTTTATTATTAATTTTTCCTTCTTTTGGTCTCAATGACTTGTCCATTGATGAAAGTGAGGAATCAAAGTACCCAGTGTTTATTTTGTTAAATATTAACTTTTTAGGACTAAGGATGTTTCTTAAAGTTAGATGACTTGAAATGAGATTCAGATACATTAATAACTATTTGTTCTTGAATTCTCTTGAGCTTCAAAAACTTCTTAGGTATTTGAGAATTTATACAGTTTATTTTGATCATATTTACTCTTCCAATTCCTCCCAAATCCAGTCCTCTGTTCCTACCTGCCCACCTTGTGCCATCTGTATACTCATAGGGGTGTGGCCATCAACTGGAGTGTCATTGACCTACCAGAGTCCACATTCATAAAGAAGGGTGATTATCCCTCTCCCATTAGCTGTCAGCTGCCAGTAGCTCCTCAGCTGGGGATGGGTGATCTTTTATACCTTTTCTCCCCATGTTAGGATTTGTCTGGCTTAAGCTTGAAGAGGTCTTAGGCATACTATCATAACTGCTGTGAATTCATATGTTCCCTTGTCATCTACTGCCCCTGGATCTTACAATATTTCTGGTCCCTCTTCCACAGTAAGCCCTAAGTCAGCTATGGGAGGTGAGGGTGTAATATAGTTGCCCATTTGGGACTTAGCATTCTAGTCTCTTATTCTCTACACATTGTCCAGTTGGGAGTCTATGTGAAAATTTCCATCTACTTCCCAAAGAAGCTTCTCTGATGAGACTTGAGACATACATTAATCCATGGGTATAATGATATATTCATTAGGAGTCAGTTTAATATTATGTCCATTTAGCAGAATAATAGTAGTAGTATCTCCCTTAGGGCTAATGACATGTCTCCTATCTAGACACAGTTTCTTAATTCTGGGTATGGGTTACATCTTGTGGAGCAGGCCTTAAATATAAGGATAAAGTGCTTGGTTACAACCATAACATCTGTGCCACTATTGCACCAGTGGGGATGTCTTGCCAGACTGGTCATTACTGTAGATTTCAGAGTTCATAGCTCATTAAGATTGGTGATAACTTTTCTCCTTTGCTAGCATGCATAGCACCTTCCAGCCTCTGAAAACTTTCCAGTAATGATGAAGATTTCAGGTCAGTACCAGCTTTAGTTCTCATGTTCTGTGTCTCAGGTTTTCAGTTCCCTCAGTAATAGTGTCTCTTCTGTAAAGTTCTGGAGGGTAACCATGAACATTGGCAATAGCTCGTAATGTTTGGGTGTCTGCAGGGTTTCACTGCCTAGCAACTTCAAAAGAGGTAACTCATTCCTGACACTGGGCTTTCTATTTTTAGTTTTTTATTATTTTTGTTATCCTGTGATGCCTTATAGGGGTATCCCATGATGGGATGATACAGTTTAGAAAGTTTCTATATGTTTCCAAATGACCTTTTCAAAAAGTGTTTGGAATTAGTTATCCTTCCCCATGTTTCCTCCTCCTCCTCCTACTCCATGTAACCCCTCCTGATCCATTATTGTCTTTTACCCCTTTATACCATTACATTCTATCTACTTTATCTATTGTATCTTGAAAGCCTCTCTACCATGGCCCCTTTTGAAGAATGAAACTAGGTCCTTATCTGTAACCCTGCACAAAACTCAAGACCAAATGTACCAAGGACCTTAATACAAGATCTGGTATCCTGAATCTGATAGAGGAGAAAATTCTTTACAGAATACACTTGAACTTACTGGCACAGGAAGGACTTTCTGGACAGGATCCTCACAGCCCAAGCATCAAGACCAACAGCTGATAGATAAATGGAGCTTCATGAAATTAAAATGGCTTCTGCGTACCATAATTTGAATAAATGGCAGCCTATGGGATGGTACAAAGACGTTATCAACTTTACATCTTGACAGAAGTTTATTATAATCTAGAATATTAAAAAAACAAAAAGTAAACATCAAGAAAACATACTCAATTTAAAATAGGACATGTAACTAAATATAGTTCTAAAAAGATGAAATACAAAAAATGGGTGAAAATATTTTTTGCCTGGTCTACATAATGTGTTTCAGGCCAGCCAATGCTATGTAGTTAGACCTTGTCTACAAAAAGCCCCAACAGATTGTTAAATATTCAATATCCTTAGTCACAGGCATATG
The DNA here is from genome assembly GCA_009823505.1 of Rhizomys pruinosus. NCBI lineage: Eukaryota > Metazoa > Chordata > Mammalia > Rodentia > Spalacidae > Rhizomys > Rhizomys pruinosus. Next base: position 1,549,735 of record VZQC01001441.1, on the reverse strand, counting down.
CAAATTAAAACTTTGAGGTGCCATCTTGCCCTAGTCAGAATGGTTAAGATGAAGAAAAATGGTGAAGAATGCTGGCATGGGTGTGGGGAGGGGAACACTTACCAGTAGGAGTAGAAATAAAAGCTGGTACAGCCACCCTGGGAATCAGGGTGGGCATTCCTCAGAAAGCTACAAATAGAGCCTGGCTTGGTGGCACATGCCTTTAATCCCAGCACCCAGCACCCAGAACCCAGGAAGCAGAGGCAGGGCAGATCTCTGTGAGTTCTAGGACAGCCTGGTCTGCCTAGGGAGTTGCAAGCCAAACCAGGGCTACATAGTGAGACCCTATCTCAAATAACAACAGGAAGCTAGAAACAGAGCGACATGATCCAGATATATGACTCTTGGGCCTATGCCCAAAGGAGTTTGCATACTACTGGCAGAGATACCTGCTCATCCATGTTCATCACTAGTCTGTTCTCAATAGCCAGGAGATAGAAACAGCCTGGATGTCCGTCAACTGATAGATAGTAGAAATATAGTACATTCACACAATGGAATATTATTCAGCCTTTAAAGGAAAACAGAATTATGCAGGTAAAATGGATGGAGCTTGAAGCAGTTACTGCTGAGTGAGATAACCCAAGCTCAGGACAAATGTCTCATGTTTTCTCTCATTTGTAGATGTTAGCTTTGAACCTTCAGATATATGAATTCCATGGAGCTGCTTATAATTTTTTTTGGTCTTTTCCAGACAGGGTCTCACTGTAGCCCAGCTATCCTGGAACTCACTCTGTAGGCCAGGCTGGCCTTGAACTCAAAAAGATCCACCCACCTCTGCCTCCCAAGCGCTAGGATTAAAGGCGTGTGCCACCACTCCCAGCATAATTTTTATTGTTTACAAAATAATTTTTATAATGCTTTTATTGATGTTTTGTGTATTTCAGACATCATTTCTCAGTTCAGTTTAGACATACTCCCCTTTCCCTTCCCCCCACCCCACCCCAGATCATGCACTCTGCCATAACTATCCTACATCTTTCAGTCTTTTTTTTTTATGTTTAGGAATTCAAAATTTCCTCCTTTAATTTTATATTACTGTAAAATATGCATACATACTTTCTACTCATATACAGTAATTACAGAGTCTGAAAGTAAGTGGTGGATCAATTCTAGAGCCCATTAAGAGATTTACATTATAATACATAGTTGCTATCAGACAAACAGAAATATAACAATAATGTTGTTCAGCTTTCCTTTCATCTGGGGATTTGGTGTTAGCATCCACAAATGAGGGAGACCATTCATCACTTCTTTTTCTGGGACAGTGTTACTTCACTTAGCATAATGGCTTTGAGTTCCATCCATTTACCTGCAAAGTTCATGATGTCATCTTTCTTTACTGCTGAGTAGTACTCCATTGTGTAGATGTACCACATTTTTGTCATCCACTCATAAGTTGAGGGACATTTGGGTTGGTTCCAGCTCTTTGCTATTGTGAAGAGAACTGCAATAAACATGGATGTGCATGTATCTTTGCAGTAGAATGAGTCTTATGGGTATATACCCAGGAGTGGCATGGCTGGGTCAGGTGGTAGGCTCATTTTGAGTCTTTTAAAGGTTCTCCACACTGCTTTCCATAATGGTTGTACAAGTTTACATTCCCACCAGCAGTGGATGAGTGTTCCCCTTTCCCTATAACCTCTCCAGCATTTGGTGTCTTGTGGTTTCTTGATCTTAGTCAGTCATATCAGAGTGAGATGATATCCAAGAGTGGTTTTAACTTGCATTTCCTTAATTATTAATGATGTTGAACACTTTTTAAAAATATCTTTTTCAAAATTATTTTTATGTGTATGAGTGTACTGTCTGCATGTAGGTTGGTACACCTGTGTCATGCAATGCCACAGAGGTCAGAAGAGGGTGTCAGATTCCGCTGGAACTGGAGTTAAAGATGGCTCTCAGCCACCATGTGGGTGCTGGAGATCGAACCCGGGTCCTCTGCAAGAGCATTCAGCAGTGCTCTTAACTGCTAGGCCATCTCTCCAGCCCCAATGTTGAACACTTTTTAAGATGTTTCTCAGTCATCTTTACTTCCTCACTGGTGAAGTCTCTGTTCAGCTCTTTACTCCTTCTTTTGAGTAGGTCATTTGTTTTCTTCTTTGTTTTTAAGTAGTCCATATATTCTTGACATTAATGCTCTGTCAGATGAATCACTGGTGAAGATTTCCTCCCACTCTGTGGGTTTTCTCCTCACTTCCTTGATTGTTTCTTTTGGTACAGAAGCTTTTGAGTTTGATGAGGACCCATTTGTAGACTGTTGACCTTATTTCCTGTGCAGCTGTTGTCTGATTTAGAAAGTCTTTTCCTACACCTATGTCTTATAGGTTGTTACCAACTTTTTCTTCTATCACCTTCAGGGTTTCAGGTTTTATGTTGAAATCTTTGATCCACTTGGAGTTAATTTTTGTACATGGTGAGAGGAAGGGGTTTAATTGTGTTCTTCTACAGATGGCAATCCAGTTTTGCCAGCACCATTTGCTGAAGATGCTATTCTTCCTCCATTGAGGTTTTTTGCCCCTTTGTCACATATGAGGTGGCTGAAATTGTATGAGGTCCAGTTTGGATCTTCAATTTTGTTCCATTGGTCAATGGGTCTGTTTTTGTGCCAGTACCAGGCTGTCTTTATGACTATGGCCCTGTAATATAGCTTGAAGTCTGGTAGAGCAATCTCCCCTGTTTTGCATTTTCCACTTGGGGTTGCTTTAGCTATTGGGGTCTTTTGTTTTTCCATATGAATTTAAGGATTTTTTTTCTAAGTCTGTGAAGAAGCTCATGGGGATTTTGATTGGAATTGCATTGAATCTGTATATCAATTTATGTAAAATGGACATTTTTATTGTATTAATTTTTCCAATCCACGAGCATGGGCGATCTTTCCATCTTTTGATGTCATTTTCAATCTCCTTCTTCAAGGGTTTAAAATTTTTGTTGTAGAGATAATTGGTATCTTTGGTTAGGTTTGTTCCCAGGTATTTTATTGTTTTTGAGGCTATTATGAGTGGGAAGGTCTTCTTATATTCCTTTTCCACTTGTTTATTGTTGGTGTAAAGAAAGGCTACTGATTTTTCCAGGTTAATTTTGTATCTTGCCACTTTAACTGAAATTCTTAATCGCTTCTAGAAGTTTTCTAGTGGAGTTTTTAGCATCCCTTAGGTAAACTATCATATCATCTGCAAAAAGAGATTGCTTAACTTCTTCTTTTCTGATTAGTACTCCTTTAATTTCCTTCTCTTGTCTTATTGCCCTAGCAAGCATTTCAAGCACTATGTTAAAGAGGAGTGGTGATAAGGGGCAGCCTTGCCGAGGTCCCACCTTTAAGGGAAATGGTTCAAATTTTTCTTCATTTAAGATGATGTTGGAAGTGGGTTTGCTATATATGGCTTTGGTCATGTTGAGGAATGTTCCCGTCAGTTAACGTTTTCATTTTTTAATTCTTTGACAGTTCTACACATTGTGTACAATGTATCTTGATCATGTCTATATTCCCTTTCAACTCTCTTCAGCTCCCCAAAATCTACCTCCCATAAAAACTCATGTCCCCCTTTAAAAACTTCCCCTCTACCCACAGACGCGGGGCTGTCTACCCACAGACGCGAGGCTGTCTGTCCACAGACGCGGGGCTGTCTGTCCACAGACGCGGGGCTGTCTGCCCACAGACGCGGGGCTGTCTGCTGGAGCATGGGCGCCACTACCACCCCTCCACAGAAAAGTAACTCTGGGTCTTGAACAAGTGTCAACTGCCAGTGGCTCCTCCTCAGGCTGGAACAGTGACTGGTTTGGTCTGTGCAGGTCTGTGCAGGGAAGCATAGCTACTGTGAGGTCGTGTGAGTCGCAGGCATGTCATGTTCAGAGGACATGTCACAACACTCCTCCCTGTTATCCAGCCACACATTCTGTCTCCTCCCCCTTGTCCACTTCTCAGGGCAACAAGAAGCTTCTCTTAAATTGTGGTTTGGTTGCTGTTGCTGCAGATGCACATGTGGAGCTCCACAGACAGTGTGAGTGTTGCCTGCACCTTGTTTGCTACCAGTCTCTTGTTCACTGTTGTGCTCGCCAGGCTAGCTGGCCTGTTTACTGAGGATTCTCACGTCTCTGCCTCTCACCATGCTGCAGGACCATTGAGACTGCATGTTTATACTATGCTGTCTGTCATGTCTGGAATCTATGGATCTGAACTCAGGCCAACAGGCTCAAATAGCAAGTGTTTTACCACTGAGTAATCTACAGACCCTCTTTTAATCTCTCTTTCAGACATTTCTTCAACGTAATTTCCTTTTGGGTCTGTTGCTAAAGAATCATTTTTCTTTGCTATGCATCCAACCACTTGTTTTTTTCCTCATGTTTCCTGTGCTTATGTATTGAGACTTCTTTATCTGGTGGATCAGGTACCTCTGCCACACTGTAGGGACCTTTATGGTCAATGACTTTTTTCCCAAAGATGTGTTCTGGGGTGTCTTTTTGGTAAACGGTTTGACTCTGGCTCCAGTAAGGAATATAATGTAGTCTCCTTGCAGCAGTGATTCAGCAGTTCTGGACAGGAGAGGAAGGGAATAAGTCGGTAGTTGTGGTTCACATAGCAAAAGAAATGGGATGCCTATGTGTGGATGCACAAAAGGTGAGAGTAGAAGACAGTCACAGTGCTTCCTCAGTAACTGCAGGGTTCAGCCCAGCTGTGGGAAATGGCTGTTAGCTCTGGCAGCCCCAGGAGCAGCAGGCACCTGAAGCACCTGCCCACAGGCCAGGCAATGGCCTGAGCCCACACTCAGTACAGAAAGAGCGAGCAGTGGGGTCCACAGTGCCCCTCTGTGGCACTGGGTCAGAGCCTGGACAATGTGGCATGTCCAGACATGGCATCAGGGAAGAATGTTGGCAGAAACTGATGATTGCCTGTTTTCCATCCTACCATTGACACAAAACCCATTTGGATGGACACACACACACACACACACACACACACACACACACTCACTCACAAAGAATCTGTGTCCTTGTCTCTGAAACATGCTCCTGGTTGTCTCTCTAATGTCTCCATCTGTCTGTCTTTTTCCAGATCTGGAGGGATCACCACTGGTACCGTCCTCATAGCTCTGCTCCTCAGCGCCATAGCACAGCTAGTGGTCACTGTCTTTGCCAGCTACGTCCATAGGAAGTAGAAGATCCAACTGCCAGCTGGAGAAGAACAGTGCAAGGACTGCCTTAGAAGGGGAAGGGACAGATGTGGGGTCAGGTGACCTGCCACGCAGTGGCAGGGTTTGTGGAGGTGGAGACGCGTAGTTCATGGTATCCTCAGGAGTCTCCGGCAACCCTCTGTGTGGCTCTGAGCTCCTGGGAGGTGTGTGAGTGCTGGGAGAGGGCCTGGGTCAAGGGCTTGCCAAGGTGCCTCAGAGTCCTTGATATGCTAAAGGAGGTGCCAGAGCTTTCCTTAGGGGCTGTGTTCACGTCTCTCTCATGCACTGTTTATGCACTGAGGTCATTGCCATGGGGGGGGGGACTGGCAGCAAAGAGCCTCCAAGGTGACTGTCAATATAATGTATACTTGTACTGTGCCGTGATGTTCCTGCCTCAGTGGTCAAGAGGGATAGTAACACTAGCTAACTTTTCTGTGCACTGTGACCCAGCAGTTGAGGTGGAGCTTGGAGGGGACTGAGCAGCACTTGAGTTTTTGGTGTCCCTGGTAGTGACAAAGCTGCCTTAGTGTTCCCATGTGCAAGGGGTCCCTGCAGTGCTCTGCATGCCCACAGGGTCAGCAGGTGTTTTCCTCTCTTCTGACTCTGTTGCCCAATTACCAGACTGGTTACTATGGCCCTGCTTCTCTGTCAACAGAATACACTTCACAGAAACCAGAAAATTAATGTTTTCAATAACAAAAACATTCAGATATCCATCACCTTATAACCAACAACCCCTTCTCTGGGGTGTGAGTTGGAGCATCACGTGTACCCATTTTCCATCCCAGTGTTGGGACTGGAGGTGCAGCTCTGCCCTGGGAGCCTTCAGATGAGGCTCACCTGTGGTTTCGTGCTTGTGGAGTGTGGTCGCAGGGGTCTTTCTCTGATGTTACTAGCAAGGGGCTTTGGATTGTTCTCCTAGAAGCAACAGAGGCACCTGCCTTTCCCCAGCATGTCTTGGGGGCCACAAGGCAGCAGCAACAACAGCGTTGTGTCTAGCAGGTGCCAGAAAAGAAAATAGCTTGGGCCTTTGTGGGAGACACTGTTGAAAATAAGCAAAGTACAGAGTACTCAAGGATGGGGACTGGAGGAGGGGGATCTGATGTCTCCTTGACATCATTTGAGGGTCTCTGGGTCCATTGAGTAGGTGTCAATGTGGTAGGAAACCATGGCCCACTCAGAGAAAACAGCTCATTGTCAGAGGAGGGCACCTCAGTGGTTTTGCATCCACACCTCCCTGCCTCCACCACACCTGGTTCCAGCTCCTTTTCTGGATTGAACTGAGGAACACTTCACGTATTTCCTTCTTTCTGTTCAAAGGACAGTCAGACTCACAGTGCACACGGCCAGATGCGCTGCGGTTAACGAGGACATTTCTCATGTTGTGTTCACATGGCTTCTATGAAGCAGAAGTGCAGGGTAGGAAGGGTCTGAGGTAGGAGTGGAGGCATTTCCAAGGGGGGAAATCACAGGCTACATAATTGTTAGCCATGAAGAAGTGGCAGGTCACATTAACCTCTCTGAAGTTGTCTCTGCTCAGGGTCATTGTTTGCAGATCATAATGTGACAGTCCTCTGAGGATGTACTGGTCCGTAGTGAATCTCGAACATGCTGCTGTTCTGAGTGTCTCCCCAGGGTAGCTAAGGAAGTGAGCTCTGTGACCATGCCTTGTGAATGTATTCTCCAGGTGAGTCCTCTGGTCCTCTTCAGGAGTGATGCTTGTAACAATGTCTCCTCTTCAGGGAAGATAGAGTGTTGTGATTTTTCCCAGGACAAGGCAACCTAGCATTACATGCTCTTTATCTACGAAAATATTTTCTGGTCTTAAGGTCTCAGTGGGCACTTCCATTTTATGACAGGACAGCCCATATTAACTCCTTGAAGAGTCTACGAGCCTCCTCCTCTTCCTGCACAAGACTGTATTCTGTGACATAGCTCCTCAGCTGTTACCTGGTAGCATGCTCCATGATTAAATTGGTGTTTTGCATGGTGTCAATCATGTGGAAAAATTTCATAATATGAGGATGTAACATCTTCATTTTCTAAACTCAGACCTAAAGAAGGCGCTGTTACTCTTGCACATTTTTGAGACTTTCACTGCTGCCTGTGTATCTGTGAAGAAGTGCTACGCTAGCATCAGCTCCGCAAATGCTCCTCTGCCTAGGGTCATAGTGGGGAAACAGTCTGGGGATATGCTGGTCAGTAATGAGTCCTTGGACATGCTGCAGTTCTCAGTCTCTCTGCATGTGCTGACGATGGAGCAAGCCATGTGACAACACTGGGGGACATTTGTGAGGCTTGCTGAAAGGAAATTGTGTCAGGATGTGTCCTCTTCAGGGAAGATGTAATGGGAGTCATTCTGTGTCTTCTATTGCCTTGTCAATTCCAAAAAGCTCTGGAAGAGTGGGCAAAGTGCAGGTGGAGAAGATAGCAGCACTGCATACCCTCCCTAGAGGGGGAGGAAGCCAGAAGATGTGCACTGCATACCCTCCCTAGAGGGGGAGGAAGCCAGAAGATGTGCACTGCCTACTCTACCTAGAGGGGGAGGAAGCTGGAAGATGTGCACTGCCTACTCTACCTAGAGGGGGAGGAAGCCAGAAGATGTGCACTGCCTACTCTACCTAGAGGGGGAGGAAGCTGGAAGATGTACACTGCATACTCTCCCTAGAGGGAGAGGAAGCCGGAAGATGTGCACTGCCTACTCTACCTAGAGGGGGAGGAAGCCAGAAAATGTGCACTGCCTACTCTACCTAGAGGGGGAGGAAGCTGGAAGATGTGCACTGCATATTCTCCCTAGAGGGAGAGGAAGCCGGAAGATGTGCACTGCATACCCTCCCTAGAGGGGGAGGAAGCCAGAAGATGTGCACTGCATACCCTCCTTAGAGGGGGAGGAAGCTGGAAGATGTGCAGGAGTCAAGGTGCCACCCTGCTGATCAGACTTCGTGTTGTTAAATATGTCCCTCCAGGGTGTCTGCTGCTGCAGTTTTAATAATTTGCCCCCTACTTGTATAACTGTGGGTAACTTTTCAGGGTCAACTGTCAGCAATTGAAAGATTGTCTTCAAGCTCTGGGGAGAACTGAAATGAATGCTGTAATTTGCCTGTAAAACGTGCCAGTCAATGTATGGGTTTTCTGTTGCTTTGTACAGGAGATACCCTGTTACTATAGAAAACAGCACAAAACCTAAACTCTAGAGGTTAGCAGCAAGCCTATCATATTGTGTAAAGAAAAGGGCTCTGGGATCCAGTATTCATTTGTACCATAGAAGTCCTTTACCTTGTTTATGCTGGTGAATTCCGTAGTCCAGAGTCAATTAGCATTATGTGCTCTTAATCATTCAATAAGATGTTTTCTTAAGGTTTCAGTGGGCACATCCATTTTGTGATGGGACATCCCATACTCCTTGAAGAGTCTACAAGACCTCCTCTTCCTCCGCGTGTCCATATTCCGTGGCGTAGCTCTTTAGCTGTCACCTGGTAGTGTGCTCCATGATTAATCTGGTGTTCTACATGGTGTCAATCACATGGAGAAGTTTTGTTATATGGGGATCTTGTAATATCTTTGTCTAAACTTCAGATCTAAGGAGGGAGCTCTTTCTCTTACACTTTAGACCTTCACTGCAACCTGAGTAGCCCTAGGGACTTGGTAGGCCAGGTGAACCTCTCCCAAGTTGCCTCTGCCCATGGTCATTGTTGTTTGATGATGACGAGGCAGGTTGTGTTTATCAGAGGAGCTGGCCTTGTGCTCAGTCTCCATTATTTTGCTGCTGCTTGTGGTAGAAATGATCTGTAACAGCATCAAATTTCCATGGCTATGCGACCTCCCTGAGTGCACTGCCAGGAAAGTTGATACCTAGCAGTTCTTTGAGTTAAAAATCAGAGATTTCTTAGACAATGTAATGCTATTCGTGGAGTTCATAGATAAACAAGGAGAGATCAAACCCAAGGCAGTAGATGGAAAGAAGCACCAGGGACCAGAGCGGACAGTGAGGAAGCCAGGAGGTACAAAGACAGCGGAACAAGGGGTTCCTTCTTCGAAAGAATAAAAAATAAGCACACATTAGATGAAATGATTAATAAATAAGTGAAGGCACTAATATTAATTAGCATATTTCCTACAACCTGATCTCTTTATAGGAAGGAAGGAGCTTAAGTTTTTCAAGTTGTCTATTGGTATAGACCCAAGTAACTGACAGTGTAAGTTTTTTTTATATAAATTTATTTTTATTTTTTTAACAACTCTAGACCCGTGTCCCCCCCATTCCCCCACCCCACCAGAGCTCATGCATTCTGCCAAACATGCCTTTCATCTCTTTCTCAGTCTTTCTCAACATTCTCCATGAGGAAGTTGACTGTTTTGAGCAGAAGTTCATTGTTTCAGTCAGTCAGTGTAAGTTTTTAAACATCTGGTCACTCCAAATTTATCCAAGAAGCATCTGGGCCTAAGCACTGGTAAATATAGATATTTCTATCAGTTTGATCATCCTGAATCATGAGAGCCAACTGCCTCACATTCATGATCTCACAGAATGTAGAGATATCCAAGACTCTATTCCATTTTCTATAAAGACTCAGCAGATAATAAAACATATCTGGATAAATCTATCCAGGATATGAGGAGGACAGGTACTTTGGGTCCAGCCAGTTGTCACTGCACTAGAGTCTTCTGTCCATTGTAAACTACTGCATTTAATTTTATAGAGAAACAAATGCCTTCTGTGTATACATTATGTTGATAAATTGTCATATGGTATTTGAACTCACTGAGAAGCTGGCTTTAGTGATGGGACTTGACCCTCCCACTTCAGACCCAAGTATGTCTGTATCAATGTGTCTGCCAAAGCCCCTTTCCTTCTCCCTTGACTCTGTGACAGCAAGACATGAAAACCCCACAAGAGTCCAGGTAGTGTGTGCTCTTGAGAACAACTAAGAGATTAACTTTCCAACAGAGGTTTCTATCTCACAATATAAAGATGTTTATATTAAAAACTGCTAATGGGATGTTCCATTTTGTCATAGCAATGTGGAAAAGTAGATAATACAAACAACATAAATATGTGATGTGCATGTATTATTTAACTACTTAATGAATAAACCAACAAAGGAAAGGAAAAAAGGAAAAATGAAATTTTGACTATTTACATTTAATGGAGAGGATAGACAGGATGTTTTGCCTAAAAAAGTAGATGAAAATCTTCTGACAGTAACTGCAGCACCACACGTTAGTGGGGGAAGGTGTTAAAATTCTTTTTTTGTCTTTTTCAAGACAGGGTCTCCCTGTAGCCCCAGCTGTCCTGGAATTCACTCTGTAGACCAGGCTGGCCTTGAACTCACAAAGATCCACCTGCCTCTGCCTCCCAGGTGCTAGGATTAAAGGCGTGCGCCACCATTTTTTTTTTTTTTTGACACAGTCTCCCTGTAACCCCAGCTGGCCTGGAACTCATTATGTAGACTAGGCTGGCATGGATCACATAGAGATGACCCTGCTTCTGCCTCCCTAGTGCTGAGATTAAAGGTGTGTGCCACCACACTCGATTGGAACAGTTTAACAGAATCTCGGGTGATTTCTGTTTGATCAAACATGGCTTTGATGGTGTTCTGCTCTGTGTCTACTATGTCTCTTTTTTTGCCTCTTATACTCATTCAAAACAAAAAACATGGTCTCAGTAGACCACTCTGTACTGTGTAAAGCAAAAAAAAAAAAAAAAAGGAGGGGGGGGGAATTCTGTGTTGTCCATAAGGTTTAGCTGGGTCCTAACAAAGCCCCATGGTTTAACACTATGTCTACAGGTAAAATGAATTTATTATATTATCCTCTATATGTGATTGGGATTCAACTTTCTTTTAATAATGTGACTCTGCACAGCACTATCTTCTAAGTCAAAGAGCTGCCCTCTTTGTGACTTCAGCTGTGAAGTAAGAGTGCTTGTAAAAGATCGTCACTGCTGGGCTTGTTGACTGTTGATATTCCTTTTTTGAAGGAGGTGGTGATGGGGTTGGAGAGGTAGCTCAGTGGTTTAAGAGCACTAGCTGTTCTTGTAGAGGGGGGCCGGGGTTCAATTCCTTGTACCCACATGGTGCTTAATACCCATCTGTAACTTCAGTTCCAGGGATCTGATGTCCTCTTCTGACCTCAGCTGGTGTGTGCACTTAGGTATATACAGAACACTCATAAATAAAATAAATAAAAAATAAAGGATGTGGGTGAGCAATATAATTGGACTCTTCACCTGTGTATCTAGCCACTCCTCCCAGCCAGTTGCCTGCAATTTTGCCATAATTGCACATGGTCTTGTGATCTTAGGAAAGAGCTAGACTATAAAGTGTGGCAAAGGCCCAGGAGAGGACCTCCAGCAGTGTGGGAATGGGGACCTCTTCATCCGTGCTGGGTGAAGGCTTTCCAGGACAACTGCTTTCAGGTCACTCACACTCTTACAGATAACCCCTCACCCACGCTCTGTAAGCTCAGTTAACTCAGTGGCTTTCCAGGGTGAACTTCAATGGAATCAAACATTAGTTTGTCACCAGAGCCTTAAGAGAAAGGGGCAGACATTGCTTAGTACTCCAGGGAAGAAATTTTCACAGCATATGGTAAATTTGATAATCTTATGTTTCATGCTATTAAGAGAGAAAATCAGTAAAAGAAATGTTAGAAAGCTGTGAAAATGGAACTATTTTTAGCAAAGAATTTTTTTATGAATGTTGAGATGGCTACATCATTCCAGAATTGAAATGAAAACCAGAAATCTTATATGTGAAGATTTGAGTCAATTATTAAGGTATATAAATGATACAACTTTGAGATTATATAATGTATAATATATAATACACATATGATGTAATTTTTTCCAAGTTCAATCAAACCTACTCTTGGAAAAAAACCTACTCGGCTTAAAAAACAAAATATATGTCTAAGCCAGGTTTATTTAAAAGTATGTCTTCAAGTTTTACCTAAATATCACACAGTAGTTAAAAGTACCAGAGTAGTATAACTGGTCTTCTCTGTGTTCAATAATCATACTTGGAAGCCTATACTAATGTCAGAGGGGTTAAAAAGGACAATATTTTGACCTTTTCAAGGTTATCTAGGTCCCGGGGTACTGAGACACAGCTCTTCAAATGTCCTGTAGTTGTGGCAAGTCATCTGTCAGTGGTTCAGGGAAGCCATGGCAGTACCACCTGCTTGACTCCAACCAGTATCCAGAGAGGAAAAATTTTCTTCAGTGCTTCCAAGTGAAGCCATGATCAAGTAAGCCTTTCATTTATCGTCACATAGTTGGAACAATGATAAAAAGAATGCTACACTCAGTGGCTTTGTGCGGGCTGGCTCCTGAGGCATAGGAGTCCGGAAGTTGCTCTAAACAGGTACCGGGGCATGGGCTAATTCAGGCATATATCCCCCCCACCCCCCACCCCTCGCTGCCAACTGGAATTGGTGAGTGTCCAAGTGGACTTTTTTTTTGGAGAACCTTCAGAACAGGAAGAGAAGAGTGACTTAGACTTCCAATCTCCAATATATAAATCAAATTGAAAGCCTGAAACCTAGACAGGTCAGTACTCCATAAACAAGGAGGAGGAAAGAAAGAAAAAAAAAAAGCATTGGAATGAGGCAAGCAAAACCAGCTGCTTACATAGTGAAAAGATATTTGTGATTTGAATCACAAAAGGGAAACCCACATGCCAGGGACACACCGAAGGGACAACATGGAAAAGGCACAGGATAATCCAGCACCAGGCTCTACCAAACCTGTAGGAGATACTACAATGGCATCCCCCTGGAGGTGACCCAAGGAACAGATCTTAGAGGAATAATTGCAGACCTATGCAGAGAAATTAAAGAAAATAAAGAATTCAGAGAACTAAAGAGAGAAAATGAAAAACTCAAAAAGAACCTAGAGGGATACAATGACAAACTTCGGAAAGAACTAAAGGAACAGATTGACAAACTCCAGAAAGAACTAGAGGGAGAAAAAAACAAACTCTGAAAGAAAGTAGAAACACTGAAAAAGGAAGCCAACCAACGAAGGAGCCCCAAGAAGAGATTGAGAAGCTAAAAAAGGAAATGGAAATACTAAAGAAAACACAGGATGAAATGAAAAAGGAATTAGAACACTCATCCAATCAAGAAGAAAGGAAAGGAAAAAGCCTCAGAAGTAGAATGGAGGAAGCAGAACAAAGAATATCAGATCTGGAAGATAACACAGAGCAACTAAAAAGCTCATTAAAGAATATGAAAAATTTAAAAATACACAAAAGTATAACAACCAGGAAATATGGGACACCATGAAAAGATCAAACCTCTGCATCATAGGAAGAGAGGAAGGAGAAGAATCTCAAGAGAATAGTATTGATCAGATCTTCAACAGAATAATAGATGAAAATTTCCCCAAACTAAAAATAGACAAACCCATACAAATACAAGAAGCACATAGGACTCCAAATAGACAAGATCAGAAAAGAAACTCCCCACGCCATATCATAGTTAAGATGCTAGATGCCCAAAACAAAGAAAAAATTCTGAAGGCCACAAAAGAAAAACAAGACACAAAGGGAAACCCATCAGAATTACAACTGACTTCTCAGCACAAACCATGAAAGCAAGAAGAACATGGAGCAAAGCATTCCCAATGTTAAAGGACTATGGATGCCAACCCAGAATCCTTTACCCAGCAAAAATGTCGATTACAGTTGAAGGAGAGAGAAAAATCTTCCATGACATAAACAAGATGATAGAATACATGTCCAGAAAACCGACTCTTCATAAAATACTTGAAGCAAAGAAAACACAGGATGAAACAAAAAAGGAATTACAATACTCATTCAATCAAGAAGAAAGGAAAGGAAAAGCCTCAGAAGTAGAATGGAAGAAGCAGAACAAAGAATATCAGATCTGGAAGATAACATAGAGCAATTAAAAAGCTCAAATAAAGATTATGAAAAATTTAAAAATACACAAAAGTGGAACAACCAGGAAATATGGGACACTATGAAAAGATCAAACCTCTGCATCATAGGAATAGAGGAAGGAGTAGAATCTCAAGAGAATAGTATTGATCAGATCTTCAACAGAATAATAGATGAAAAATTTCCCAAACTAAAAATAGACAAACCCATACAAATACAAGAAGCACATAGGACCCCAAATAGACAAGATCAGAAAAGAAACACCCCACGCCATATCATAGTTAAAATGCTAGATGCCCAAAACAAAGACAAAATTCTGAGGGCTACAAAAGAAAAACAAGTCACATACAAAGGGAAACCCATCAGAATTACAACTGACTTCTCACCTCAAACCATGAAAGCAAGAAGAACATGGAGCAAAGCATTCCCAGTGTTAAGGGACTACGGATGCCAACCCAGAATACTTTACCCAGCAAAAATGTCGACTATACTTGAAGGAGAGAGAAAAATCTTCCATGACATAAACAAGATGATGGAATACATGTCTGGAAAACCAACTCTTCATAAAATACTTGAAGCAATTCAAAGGGTAGAAGAGAGGAGCAACAATCCTCAAACACCTAGGAAAAGAAACTAATAAAAACATAACCATAGGAGCAAAATCAGAGGCTAGAAGTCCAAATGGATAATAAAGTGAAAGGAAGCAACATCCATCTTTCAATTATAACCTTAAATATTAATGGGCTAAACTCCCCAATCAAAAGGCATAGACTGGGAGAATGGATTAGGAAACAAAACCCATCTATATGCTGTCTACAAGAAACCCATCTCAATTTCAATGATAGGCACCAACTTAAGGTGAAGGGATGGAAGAAAGTATTCCAAGCAAATGGTACCAAAAAGAAAGCAGGTGTGGCTATTCTAATATCAGACAAAATAGACTTCAAAGCAAAAGAAATCAAAAGAGACAAAGAGGGCCATTACATCTTTATTAAAGGAACAATTGACGATGAAGATCTCACAATCATGAATATATATGCACCAAACACCGGTGCACCAAACTTTATAAAGACAATTCTTCAGGATCTCAAGGCACAGATTAACCCCAGCACACTAATACTAGGGGACTTCAATACCCCATTAAGTCCCCTAGACAGATCAACAGGACAAAGGATAAACAGAGAGACATCTGAACTAAATGACACAATACACCAAATGGACCTCACAGACATCTATCGAATATTTCACCCAAACACCAGAGAATACACTTTCTACTCAGCACCTCATGGAACATTCTCCAAAATAGACCATATACTGGGACACAGGGAAAAACTCAACAAATATAAAAAGATTGAAATAATCTCATGCATTCTATCAGACCACAGTGCAATAAAACTCAATATCAACACCAGAATAAACCCTACAACCTACAGGAACACATGGAGACTAAACAACACTCTCCTGAATAATGAGTGGGTCAAGGAAGAAATAAAGAAAGAAATAAAAACATTCCTGGAACTGAATGACAATGATAAAACAACACAGCAAAATCTATGGGACACTTTAAAAGCAATCCTAAGAGGGAAGTTTATAGCTCTAAGTGCCTACATTAAAAAAACAGAAAGAACACAAGTGAATGATCTAACACTGCAGCTAAAAATACTTGAGAGACAACAACAAATGAACCCTAAACGGAGCAGACAAGAAGAAATAACAAAAATCAGAGCAGAGATCAATGAAATAGAAACAAAGAAAACCATACAAAAAATCAATGAATCCAAAAGTTGGTTCTTTGAGAGAATAAACAAGATAGACAGACCTCTAGCCCAGTTAACCAAAAGAAAGAGGGAACAACTCCAAATCAATAGAATCTGTGATGAAAGGGGAAATATCACAACAGACAATGAAAAGATCCAGACAATCATACGGGACTACTTCAAAAACTTATATTCTACTAAGTTTGAAAACCTAGAAGAAATGGATGAATATCTGAAATCCTGGGAATCACCAAAGCTCAACCAAGAAGAGATCGACAGCCTAAACAGACCAATAGTACAGGAAGAAATCGAAGATGTAATAAGTAGCCTCCCAACCAAAAAATGCCCAGGCCCGGATGGATTCACGGCAGAATTCTATAAAATATTTCGTAAAGACTTACAACCATTACTACTTAAATTGTTTAGAAGGATACAAATGGAGGGACTTCTCCCAAATTCCTTCTATGAAGCCAGCATTACGCTACTACCAAAACCAGGGAAAGATACAACCAAAAAGGAGAACTATAGACCCATCTCCCTAATGAACACAGATGCCAAAATTCTAAACAGGATTCTGGCAAATCGCATACAGACTCACATCAAGAAAATCATCCACCATGACCAAGTTGGATTCATACCAGACATGCAGGGATGGTTCAACATACGAAAATCAATAAACATCATCAAACATATCAATGGACTGAAGGACAAAAACCACACCATCATCTCAATTGATGCGGAGAAAGCCTTTGACAAAATCCAGCACCCTTTCATGTTTAAAGTCCTGGAGGGAATTGGTCTGGAGGGATCATTCCTCAATGTAATCAAAGCCATATACAGAAAACCCACAGCCAATATCATCCTAAATGGGGAAATGACAGAAGCATTCCCCTTAAAGGTAGGAACTCGGCAAGGCTGCCCCCTGTCACCACTCCTCTTCAATATAGTGCTAGAAACCCTAGCTAGGGCAATAAGGCAAGAAAAGGAAATTAAAGGAGTTCTAATTGGAAAAGAGGAAGTCAAGCTATCCCTTTTTGCTGATGATATGATTGTCTACCTAAGGGATGCTAAGAACTCCACCAGAAAACTCCTAGAAACGATTAAGAGCTTTGGTAAAGTGGCAGGATACAAAATAAACCTAGAAAAATCAGTAGCCTTTCTGTACACCAACAACAAGCAATTGAAGAAGGACTACAAGGAGACCTTCCCACTCACAATAGCCTCAAAAACAATAAAATACCTAGGAACAAACCTAACCAAAGACACCAAGGATCTCTACAACAAAAATTTTAAACCCCTGAAAAAGGAAATTGAGGAAGACATCAGAAGATGGACAAACCTCCCATGCTCATGGATTGGGAAAATAAATATAGTAAAAATGTCCATCCTACCCAAACTAGTGTACAGATTTAATGCGATCCCAATCAAAATCCCCAAGAGTTTCTTCACAGGCTTGGAAAAAAAAATCCTCAATTTCATTTGGAAAAACAAAAGACCCCGAATAGCCAAAGCAACCCTGAGTGAAAAGAGCAATACAGGGGGGATCGCTATACCAGACATCAAACTATACTACAGGGCTATAGTCATAAAGACAGCCTGGTACTGGCACAAAAACAGACCAGTTGACCAATGGAATAAAACTGAAGATCCAAACCTGAGCTCATACAATTTCAGCCACCTCATATTTGACAAGGGGGCCAAGAAGACACAATGGAAGAAAGACAGCATCTTCAGCAAGTGGTGCTGGCAAAACTGGATCACCACTTGTAGAAGAATGAAATTAAACCCCTACCTCTCACCTTGTACAAAGGTCAACTCCAGATGGACCAAAGACCTCAACGTGAAACCCCAAACTCTGGAGGTGATAGAAGAGAAGCTTGGCAGCAGACTACAAGACATAGGTGTAGGAAAAGACTTCCTAAATCAGACAGCAGCTGCACAAGAAATAAGATCGACAATTGACAAATGGGACCTCATTAAACTCAAAAGCTTCTGTACATCAAAGGAAGCAATAAAGGAAGTGAGGAGAAGACCCACAGAGTGGGAGGAAACCTTCACAGCAGATACATCTGACAAAGCATTAATTTCCAGAGTATACAAGCTACTCAAAAAACAAAGAAGAAAGAAAACAAATGAATCATTCAAAAGATGGAGCAAAGATCTGAATAGAGACTTCACAGAGGAGGAGTTAGAGATGGCCGAGAAACATCTTAAGAAGTGTTCAACATCTCTGATAATTAAGGAAATGCAAATTAAAACCACTCTGAGATATCACCTTACTCCAATAAGACTGGCTAGGATCAGGAACACGAATGATATCAAGTGCTGGAGAGGTTGTGGGGAAAGGGGAACACTCATCCATTGCTGGTGGGAATGTAAACTTGTACAGCCACTATGGAAAGCAGTGTGGAGAACCCTTGGAAGACTCAAAATGAGCTTGCCATTTGACCCAGTCATACCACTCCTGGGTATATACCCACAAGACTCATCTTACTGCAGAAATACATGCACAGCTATATTTATTGCAGCTGTTCACAATAGCAAAAAGCTGGAACCAACCCAAATGCCCCTCAACTGATGAGTGGATAGAGAAAATGTGGTACATGTACACAATGGCGTTCTATGCAGTGGTAAAGAAAGACACCATCATGAACTTTGCAGGTAAATGGATGGAGCTAGAAGATACTATATTAAGTGAAGTAACACAGTCCCAGAAAAACAAACGACGAATGGTATCCCTCATATGTGGATGCTAGCGCCAATAACCCAGTTCTTCTTGTGGATGCAAATTAAAAGAAGAACAACAGAAAGACTGCATCAGAAAACTGACTGAAATGATGAATCGGGAGGGTGGGAGGGGCAGGAATTGGACACTGGTGTATATTTGATTAATGTATATTTAATTGACGTGAGTTCAACAAGTATCCAGTTTTGCCCAGACTCTGTCTACAGGTTACATGGTGTTTTAGGACTTAGTAAAAGCAAATATGTATATATTAAACAAGATTGGTTTAAAGGTTCTGATAAAAACAGTAATGCACTTGAGTTAATTGGAAATATAAATTGTTGTTTCCACATTTGTTTTACTTAAAATATGTATAATAATAACTTTGGGATTGGCACATACAAATGTTCTCTATAATTTTTCTGTTGTACAGTATCATCTTGTAGCATTCTCTTTTACCTGTAGGATGATTTAACTTAAAAAACCAAGTTTGCTTTCCAAGTTAACCACATACAGTCACCCAAAACAGCTTGGGTGAATTTGATGAAATCTGCGCCTTGATTCCTGCCTATAGGTATGTACTACAACTGCCTTTTTGAGACTCATGGGTCAAAAAACAAAAACCTACAATAAAAAAGGGGGATACAGATATATATGAAACCTTTTTGTCAAAAACTTTGCAATTCACATCTTAAAACTAACTATGGGAAAAGATTTGTATGTGCCAACAGGTCAAAATGTCACCAACTTAATGGCTGAGAAAGAAAAGATACAGCTTTGCATTGTGTAGGACGCACCAGGAAGTGCCAGCAGAAAGGTTGGTCCATCTGAACATTGAAAGGAAGAAAAGCCTCAGATTGCTACAGACATCAAACCCCTCTGTGGATCCTACTTGTAACAACTATGTATAATGAGTCCTAATGAAACTTACCTTCTAGGTGTTGCAAAGTTTTAATACAGAGACTTTCTTACCTCCCCTTCATAGTACAAGGAGGAATATGATGATGATGAGGTCATTCTCTAACTGTAAATTGGAGCCAACTGTTATAGAGGTAATCTCTTATAAAACCAGTAAAACTGCCTTCTTTAATTGACTAATAGACATAGGAACTGTGAAAAGGATTATTCTCTATTCAGAACCAAATATAATACTAAAGTCTCCTTAAGCTATGCACTTAAGCAAAATATATTAATACAGGAGCTCTGACATCAACAATGGATTATTCTACCAAGGAGATGTTGGCCAGGGGATCCAAGCCCCCACAAAAGGTAAAGGCTCCTTGCCTCCAAACTGGGATATCTGCAGGAAGAGAGGCGATAAGGCCCTGCTGTTGAAGACCTGATATAAACATGGGAAAGATGTATGGAGACCGCACTTGCAAGTATACAGATGGTCTCTGGAATGCCAGAGAGTGTTACCAAAGGCCACTAAACCAATAAAGCAAATATAGGTCTCCTTGAGTCAAGCAAGACTCCTCCGTCAGCACCAGCTACACCTCACCTGCCTGGAAATACTGTGCAGCAGTGGCAGCCATATGTCTGTATATCCCAAATCTAATTGGCTATTAGCTCTTTCCTTGGAGGAATAATTCACTGCTGATGCCACAAGCTTACATCCTCTAGGGTTGGGAGATGTTAGAAGCCACAGTAAGACCCTGGCATATTTTACAGAAAAAACGTAATTCACGGACTAACATACCATCCAAACATCTGTGTCTATATCAAAGTAACCTACCATAACAAGTAGTACTGTTTAAATACCTATATATCTAATTGCTTGTGCTTCATTAGCGGGATTGAAAAGTTATTCCTGGACAAACTGTCAGCCCATGAAAGGAAACAGCCAGAATTGTCCAGAGTCCAAAACAACAGCTCCAGAGAAAGTAGAGTGTTTTGCTTCTCGTCCACCTGTGCCCCTTTTCTAAGCCTAGGGAACAATCTGCAGAAAAGGGGGCGTGGTAGAATGTAAGGGCTGAGATTGGGGTGAATGGTGAAACTACAGCAATATAGTCTGGGCACTTATTTGATCAACTTGATTGAACATACAAGCCCCCCCAGCTGGATGGTGGGACCCTTGGGCTGTGTGGGTTTGGGCACAACTGCTTGCAAATTGGTTTTACATTAAGGATGCTTGTACTCATAAATTATTACTTATTGTTAAAAAAAATGAAAAAAAAGAAGTATAAAAAAAAGAATGCTACAGAAGCCAGTGTGTCCCTTTAAAGCCCAGTTTAAAGGCCAGTTTCTTAAGTGGCCTTGAGAGTAAAAAGGAAAGTGATTAATTTTGACCACCTACATGGTCTTAAGCACCCAGTAGGAAAGTATAACCAGAGATTAAAATGATTGGTATCTTTCCTTAGCTGTCCAAGGGATTGTACTTACCAGATATTAGGCTTAAATCCACATGAGATGTTTAGATAATTCTTTCTCACTAATATTTTTTGATAAGGAAAACATAGCCTAGATATAAGAACTCAGATCTTGTCTCACCTAACGTTTGTAGCATCTCTTTCCAGCCCAAGAGAGACAGCCCAACTATGTTTTAACCTAAAAATTAAATGATGGCTAATGAAGCTCTCTCCCTCTTTAGAAGGCATCTGGGAGGGTCTCACACTATAATTCTAGCCACTAGAACAGCCATCAAATGGTCTGGAAACATCCTGTGTTCCTCGCTCTTGAACGCCTAAGAAAATGAGAAGTACAATCAGTGGATGGTTCTGTGAGTCCATCAAACAGTTCTAGTGAGCTTTTATTTGGACATTTAAAACATTCCCCATTCTGGCTTCTCCTGGTTCACTGCCTATAACTTGTAATGCTAATAACTCTTGACTTTTCTCCTCCCTCACGTGTCTTTCAGGACACCAGTTGAGAACTTCCTTTCTTCCCTACATCTGGCAGTTCTAAAATTAAAAATACTGATGCAGGTTTTGTGGCTTTCTAGATATGCCTACTGGAGTGCCACCCCAACTGCCACACTTTTTGTCCCCATTCAGCTCCACCAGCAAAATGGCTTAGGAAAATAGGTTAACTTTTAACATTAGATTTTATTTTGAGCTGAAAAGAATGGAGCCCCTGTAATTTTGGGAGCACTTTCATTCCTAATTAATACAGCTCTGGATGGAACCATTAGCGAACCTCAAGATCTCCATGCTCCCACTAATGAACCAGCAGAAAAGATTCAGGAATCAATGACCCTTTTACTAATCTAGTGGAACAATTCCTTTTAGCAAATATAAGGGAATAATGACCTTAGTTTTTAAAAAAAATTTTAATTTTTTGAGACAGGGTTTCCATGTTGTCCCAGCTGGCCTGGAACTCACTATGTACACCAGGCTGGCCTTGAAGACCATTGTTTTAACATCCATGATGATTGTAATAGTTGGAGTCATAATCCTAGTAGAGTGTTGCATGATTCAAGGCTTAGTCCAGATACTTTTAGAAGCATCTTTAAAATCCCATTACTTAGTGCAATATGCTCTTATTACATATAATAAAGCCAAGAAATGTTACTAAAATTTGAAGAAAAGAGTTGAATGTTATAATAAATATGGGTTAATTGAGGGAAATAATAAGGAATTCAAATGTTTTCTATCAAAAGAATGGTCACCAGAATGTAACCTTTATGATGCTATTTTGTAATCCACCCTGCTCTCCTTTGTGGAACTTTTATAAAAATGCTCTACAGAACTGGATCTTGTCTGCACAGAGCTGCCCACCCAGTCCCCTCCATATCCTATGCACCAGTTCTTTTAAAACTAGCCAACCGAGAAAGACTGTGAGGTTGGACCCCAGCCAATGGGGAGAAGACACAGTGCTCTTTCGTTAGGATAAAACCAAAAGAACTTTGACTTAGGCGTGCTTGTTCTGTCTGAATGATACAACACACCCTTTTGTAAAAGTAAAATCTGCCTAGCTGAATTACTTTCAATTTGAGCTTTTTGTGTGTGAGGGCATGGGTATCATGGTGTCTGTGGGCCTCAGGTTTTATTTCTAGCAAAAGGAAGTCTTCATAATAGACAAAAGTTAAGAATGTGAACACATCAGTTCTTTGTTGAGGTCCAGAAAGGGAAGGATATTTATTCATGGTAATGTGTGTGTGTAATTTTATCTACTTTGTTATGTAATTATTTTGTTGTTGCTGTGATGGTTAATCCTGACTGGACTAAAGAACAAATAAGAAAAAATGGATCTTCAGATTGGACTGCCTCAACCTGGATGGCTCACCCCAAATGTGGGCATTACCTTCTGCCGGCAGGAAGTATTAAAGGCCATGGCAGAGGGAGCTGGTCCCTTTGTTTTTTCCTGAGGCTTGCCTCTCTCTCACTGGTGAGTTTGTCTTGCTGCTGTGATCAACCCTTTGGATCCCAGAGTGTACTGAGACCAGCAGATCTCCTGGGATCCATCAGGCCTTCAGCACCAGTTTGGGACTACTGAGACATCCAGCCTTGCGGACTGAGCAGTTCCCTGGATTCTCAGCCTCTCCAGTGTGGCACAGCTACTGTTGGACTACTTGAGCTCTGTCACGTGAGCAAATCAATAAATTGTATATAGCTATATATTCGTCCTGTTGCTTCTGTTTCTTTAGAGAACCCTGACTAATCCAGATTTTGGTACCAGAAGTGGTTCTAGAGAAACAGAATTGGAAGGATGAATTTCTTCAGTGGGCTTGGTAGTTTCTGGAGCCAGCTCTCCAACCCAATTAAGCCTAGAGTTACTGAAGGCTCTCCTGGTGGCATGAAGAGGAATGATAATCCTTGGTGCAGACTATTTGATGTAATTATGAAGATAGATCCATTTCACTCACCTAACTCGCCTCTTGTGAGAAGCAAGGAATTTAGCGACTCTATATATAAAACATTTGAGAAATTTCAGAAAAATAAGGAAAATAATGATGTTGCCTGGTTGCTCCTAGCATCTCTGGATAAAGTGATAGAGGAAAATAAGGAGCTCACTGATAAAATTGACCAGTCCCAGATTCAAAACAACAGTTTAAAGGTTTCCAAGTGTGTTCTGGAAGAGCATCTTCTCTCCAGCAGCCAAAGAGCTAAAGCAGCAGAAAATCAAGCTGGAGCCCTAATTATACATTTGGCTGATTTACAACGCAAACTTAATTCCCAGCCACGAAGAGTGTCAGCAGTCAAAGTGAGAGCACTGGTGGGGAAAGGGTGGAACCCTGAAACTTGGGATGGAGATGTGTGGGAGAACCATGATGATGAGGATTTTGAACCCTTGGATTCTGAGGGATTTTCTTTATCTGAGGAATTAATCTCCCCACCCTCAGCAGAGAATCCACACCCTGCAGATCCCTCCTCCCCACCCTTGCCTGAGGAAATTAATCCCCCCCTCCCAGTGGGAGCTGATGTCCCTCAGGGCCCAACAATTGTTGCCTCTAGACCTATAACCAGATTGAAGTCTAAGCAAGCCCCTCAAGGTGAGATAGAAAGTGTGGTCCACGAGGAGGTGCGATATACCACTAAAGAAATTAATGAGTTTGCTGATTCATTCCGGCAGAAGCCTAAGGAATATGTGTGGGAATGGATTTTAAGGGTGTGGGATAATGGTGGAAGGAATATAAAATTGGATCATACTGAGTTTATCGATATGAGCCCACTGAGTAGAGATTCTAGGTTTAACATGGAAGCTCGAGCAGTTAAAAAAGGTGTTAAAAGTTTATTTGAATGGTTGGCTGATGTATTTATTAAAACATGGCCTACTAACAGCGAGTTAGAGATGCCTGATATTCCTTGGCTTAGTATTGATGAAGGGATTGTGAGGGTCAGGCAGATGGGCATGCTCGAGTGGATTCGAAGTGTAAAACCACATTCTCCACAATATGAGGACCCAGAGGACATGCCACTCACTGAATTTATAAGATGGAAAGTACTGAGAGAGACACCAGAACATTTGAAGAGCTTTGTTTTTGCTCTATTTCTTATGCCAGATCTTACAGTTAGAGAAGTTGTGGCTCGTTTGCATAAATTAAATGTACACGTAGTAGGTCTAACAGGACCTCAGGGTAGGCGTCAGGTGGCAGCACTGAATCGCAGAAGGCCAGATGAGCGTAGTTACAGTAATTATCATAATGGGTGGCAAAGGCAAAACAATACCTATAATGGCATGACCCGAAATGATCTTTGGAACTGGCTAATTAATCATGGTGTTCCCAGGAACCAAATACATAAGAAGCCTACTAAGTTTTTATTTGATCTGTATAAGCAGAAAAGCTCTAGAACGAATGACAGGAAGTCAACATTTGATTTTAGGAGTAGCGAATCCCGCCCAGTTGACCGGTTTCCAGACTTGAGACAGTTCACAGACCCAGAACCCCTTGAATGAAGGGGTGGCCGGGTTCCAGTGAGGAAGGACCTTGTCACAATACCAAAGAGTTATGCTGTTTGCCTTCCTCCTGTCCTTCCCCAGAGGGACCTGAGGCCTTTTACTAGGGTAACTGTACACTGGGGAAAAGGAAATAATCAGACTTTTCGAGGCCTATTGGATACTGGTTCTGAGTTGACACTGATCCCAGGAGACCCTAAAAAGCATTGTGGCCCTCCGGTTAAAGTAGGGGCCTATGGAGGTCAGGTGATAAATGGAGTTTTGGCTGAAGTCCGACTCACGGTGGGCCCAGTGGGTCCCAGAACGCATCCCGTAGTTATTTCCCCAGTCCCAGAATGTATAATTGGGATAGATATAATTAGAAATTGGCAGAATCCCCACATTGGTTCCCTGATCTGTGGAGTGAGGGCTATTATGGTTGGAAAGGCCAAATGGAAACCATTGGTGTTGCCTCTACCAGGGAAAATAGTGAACCAAAAACAGTATCGTATCCCTGGAGGGATTGCGGAGATTAATGCCACTATCAAGGATTTGAAAGATGCAGGGGTGGTGATTCCTACCACAT
Organism: Rhizomys pruinosus; assembly: GCA_009823505.1. NCBI lineage: Eukaryota > Metazoa > Chordata > Mammalia > Rodentia > Spalacidae > Rhizomys > Rhizomys pruinosus. The sequence goes on along the minus strand of VZQC01001441.1, from coordinate 1,524,239 downwards.
CTCCATTTAACTCTCCAATTTGGCCTGTGCAAAAGACAGATGGATCATGGAGAATGACAGTTGACTATCGAAAACTCAACCAAGTAGTGACACCAATTGCAGCCGCTGTACCAGATGTGGTGTCCTTACTCGAGCAGATTAATATGTCTCCTGGTACCTGGTATGCAGCTATTGATCTGGCCAATGCTTTTTTCTCAATACCGGTTCATAAGGACCACCAGAAGCAATTTGCTTTCAGCTGGCAAGGCCAACAGTATACCTTTACTGTCTTACCTCAGGGGTATGTTAACTCTCCAGCGTTGTGCCATAACTTAGTTAGAAGGGATCTTGATCGCCTGACTCTTCCACAAAATATCACACTGGTCCACTATATTGATGATGTTATGTTGATTGGACCCAGTGAACAGGAGGTAGCAGCTAGCCTAGACTTGTTGGTAAAGCATATGCGCATGAGAGGATGGGAAATAAATCCAACTAAAATTCAAGGGCCATCTACCTCGGTGAAGTTTCTAGGAGTTCAGTGGTGTGGAGCATGCAGAGACATTCCTTCTAAGGTAAAGAATAAGTTGTTGCACCTGGCCCCTCCCTCCACCAAGAAAGAAGCACAACGTCTGGTGGGTCTTTTTGGATTCTGGAGGCAGCACATTCCTCATCTGGGTGTGTTACTACGACCCATATATCAGGTGACTCGTAAGGCAGCAAACTTTGAGTGGGGCTTGGAACAGGAAAAGGCTCTTCAACAGGTCCAGGCTGCGGTGCAGGCTGCTCTGCCCCTAGGGCCATATGATCCAGCAGACCCAATGGTGCTTGAGGTATCAGTGGCAGATAGAGATGCTGTCTGGAGTCTGTGGCAGGCTCCCATAGGGGAATCACAGCGGAGGCCCTTGGGATTTTGGAGCAAGGCTCTACCTTCATCTGCAAACAACTATTCTCCTTTTGAGAGACAGCTCTTAGCCTGCTATTGGGCCTTAGTGGAAACTGAACGTTTGACAATGGGCCACCAAGTCACCATGCGACCTGAGCTGCCCATCATGAGCTGGGTGTTATCTGACCCACCAGACCATAAAGTAGGACGTGCACAGCAACAGTCCATTGTCAAATGGAAGTGGTACATACGGGACAGGGCCCGGGCAGGCCCTGAGGGCACAAGCAAGCTACATGAAGAAGTTGCCCAAATGCCTATGGTTCCCACTCCTGTTACAATGTCTCCTGGGCTTAAGCATGCACCTATGGCTTCATGGGGTTTGCCCTATGATCAGTTGACTGAGGAAGAGAAGACTAGGGCCTGGTTTACTGATGGTTCTGCACGCTATGCAGGCACCACCCAGAGGTGGACAGCTGCAGCATTACAGCCAATTTCTGAAACAACCCTAAAGGACACTGGTGAAGGAAAGTCTTCACAGTGGGCAGAACTTCGGGCAGTGCACATGGTTGTGCATTTTGCCTGGAAGGAGAAATGGCCAGAGGTTCGATTATATACTGATTCATGGGCTGTAGCCAATGGTTTGGCTGGATGGTCAGGGACTTGGAAGGAGCATGACTGGAAAATTGGTGAGAAAGACATTTGGGGAAGAAGTATGTGGATAGAGCTCTCTGAATGGTCAAAGGATGTGAAGATACTTGTGTCTCATGTAAATGCTCATCAAAAGGTGATCTCAGCAGAGGATGAGTTTAATAATCAAGTAGATCGGATGACTCGTTCTGTGGATAGTCAGCCTCTTTCTCCAGCTATCCCTGTTGTTGCTCAATGGGCCCATGAACAAAGTGGTCATGGTGGCAGAGATGGAGGTTATGCATGGGCTCAACAGCATGGACTCCCACTCACTAAGGCTGATCTGGCTACAGCTGCTGCCGAGTGCCAGATTTGCCAACAGCAGAGACCAACATTGAGCCCCCGATATGGTGCTATTCCCCGGGGTGACCAGCCAGCAACCTGGTGGCAGGTTGACTACATTGGACCACTTCCATCATGGAGGGGACAGCGTTTTGTTCTTACAGGAATAGATACTTATTCTGGTTATGGATTTGCCTTTCCTGCACGTAATGCTTCTGCCAAAACTACCATCCAGGGACTTACGGAATGCCTTATCCACCGTCATGGTATTCCTCACAGCATTGCTTCTGATCAAGGAACTCACTTCACAGCCAAAGAAGTGCGACTGTGGGCCCATGGTCATGGTATCCACTGGTCTTACCATGTTCCCCACCACCCAGAAGCAGCTGGCTTGATAGAACGATGGAATGGCCTCTTGAAGACACAGTTACAGCGCCAATTAGGTAGCAATACCCTGGAGGGCTGGGGCAAGGTTCTCCAGCAAGCAGTATATGCTTTGAATCAGCGTCCACTATATGGTACTGTTTCTCCTATAGCCAGAATTCATGGGTCCAGGAACCAAGGGGTGGAAGTGGGAATGATTCCACTCACTATCACCCCTAGTGACCCAGTAGGAAAATTTTTGCTTCCTGTACCCACGACCTTGCGTTCTGCTGGTCTAGACGTTTTGGCTCCAATGGGGGGAGTGCTTTTGCCAGGAGATACAGCAAACGTTCTATTGAACTGGAAGCTAAGACTTCCCCCTGGCCACTTCGGGCTTCTACTGCCTTTAAGCCAACAGGCTAAGGAAGGAATAACAGTAGTAGGAGGAGTGATTGATCCAGACTACCATGGGGAAATTGGACTTTTTCTCCACAATGGGGGCAAGGAAGATTATGTCTGGAAGGCAGGAGATGCTGTAGGGCGCCTTCTGGTGCTACCATGTCCTATGATTAAGGTCAATGGGAAACTCCAACAACCCAAACCAGACAGGACAATAAATGGCCCAGACCCTTCAGGGATGAAGGTATGGGTCACTCCTCCAGGGAAAGAGCCAAGACCTGCAGAGGTGCTTGCTGATGATGGAGGAAATACAGAATGTGTAGTAGAAGAAGGTAGTCATAAATATCATCTGAGGCCACAGGACCAGTTGCAGAAACGTGGATTATAATAGATATTAACCTTTGTCCCATTTGGTTAAGAATGTGCTTGTTCATATATATACATATATTAAGCAGATACCTGTGTTGTTCCCTTTTGAATGTGCAACTGAGATAAGTGTTGTGTTGTCATATTTAGGTTATTAGATACTGAAAGACTAAGTGTTCCTCAAGGACATTACCACCTACTCTAAGATATAATGCTTTGCTGTTGCACATGAGACACTTATAACCTGTTAGGTGGAATTATGACCTTGCCATTGTTTGAAATGGACATTTAAGCATAACATAAGGAGAGGCTATTTATTGGGTGTCAAGTTGACAAGGGGTGGACTTGTGATGGTTAATCCTGGGTGTCAACTTGACTGGACTAAAGAACAAATAAGAGAAAAAGGATCTTCGGATTGGACTACCTCAACCCGGATGGCCCAAATGTGGGCATTATCTTCTGCTGGCAGGCAGTATTAAAGGCCATGGTAGAGGGAGCTGGTCCCTTTTTTTTTTCTGTGGCTTGCCTCTCTCTCACTGGTGAGTTTGTCTTGCTACTGTGATCAACCCTTTGGATCCCAGTGTGTACTGAGACCAGCAGATCTCCTGGAATCCATCAGGCCTTCAGCACCAGATTGGGACTACTGAGACATCCAGCCTTGCAGACTGAGTAGTTCCCTGGATTCTCAGCCTCTCCAGTGCAGCACAGCTACTGTTGGACTACTTGAGCTCTGTCACGTGAGCAAATCAATAAATTGTATACAGCTATATATTCGTCCTGTTGCTTCTGTTTCTTTAGAGAACCCTGACTAATACAGTTGCTAAAGGAATGAAGTGTAGCTGGTGTGGTAGCACATGACTTTAATCCCAGCATTCAGGAGGCAGAGGCAGGCAGATTTCTGTGAGATCAAGGCCAGCATTTTCTATATAGGGAGTTCCAGGTCAACTAGAGCTACAGGGAGACCATGTGTCAAAAAACAAATCTTTTCATGTGTATGGGGTTTTAGGTGCAGCACATGTGTGAAATGCTTGAGGAAGCCAGAAGAGGGTGTCCAGTCCTCGGGAACTAGAGTTGCCAGTGGTTCTTAGCTACTATGTGGGTACTGGGAACCAAACCTGGTTTTGGTTGCTCTTAATCACTGAGCCTTCTCTCTAGCCCCCATATATCTTTTATTTGTTCTTTGACAACTTCATATATATAAGCAATGCATGATTGTAAGTACCCAAACTCCCACTTCTCACCCCCCCCCGAAGCCTTCTTCCTCAAACTTCCCAGGCACCCTGCAATGCCCCTCTGTCATTTGTGCTCTCTTTTTTTGGGGAATAACCCACATAGTCCACTTAATGCTGCTTATTGGAATCCTGGCTTATCCTGTTGACTCTCTTGTGCAGGTAATCATAGCTGCAATTCATGAGTGCAATGGTCATGCCAGATCTCAAAGACGGCCTTTGACAGCATCCTCCCTGTCCTCTCTACATTCTCTCTGCTCCTTTTCTCTGATATTCCCTAAGCCTTGGGGGCAGGGGTTGGTATCCTTGGCCCATTTAGAGCTGAGCACTTAATAGGCACTTACCCTCAGCACTTTGATACTTCTAAGCCTCTGAAGACAGAGACTTCTCTGGCCAAGGCTGAAGGCAGCCGTGATCCATGTATATAAGCATAGATACTTAGATGGCAGTTGTACAGCAAAGCCATGGGAGTAGCTTCTATCTTGGTCCTATGAGGAAGCACGCCGTGGATTTTGTCTAGGCTTACCAGGCTTGAATTCCTTCCTGCTGATAAGAACTCAAATCTAATCCTTAAACAGTTGGTTAACCCCATGAACTTCATGCCAGTATTGTCCCAATGGGCACACCTTGCCTGTCAGGTTTACAACATGCAGTGTTGGCTACAGCCACACCATTGATCTCTTCTCTCCCCCAGAGGCCTGCATCACACCTTTTGGCACTGGGAAGACAAGTGAACACTGGGGAGTTTTCAGGTCAGTTCTGGTTTGATTTCTCTATGGATGACTAGGAGATTTGAGGGAGAGACTATCTAGATTGCTTTGAATGGCAAAAGGTGTAAAATTCCTTGTGTCATCCTATGGATGGGGTCTCCAAAGGTGGCCTCGACAGAGAGAAGAGGATTTAATGATTATATGGACAGGATGACCACCAGCAACCTTCCTCTCCAGCCACCCCGTCATCACCCAAGTGAGCTCATGAGGAGAGCGGCCACAGGGGCAGGGAGAGAGGCTGTACCGGGCTCTGCAACACGGACTTGCACTCTTCAATGTCTCCTGAGCATAACTGACATCATCTCCATAGCAGCTCGCTGCTTTCAGGACACACACAAGACGAGTCTTGTTGGCTCATAGAAGGAGCTGTCTGTAGAGGGTCATAGGACTCTCGCTTCAGATTCCAGCTCCCAGTTGAACCTGCCAGTTGTGCATAATTCTTACCTAATTTCATGTGTTTTGTTTTGTTAGGTTGTTTTGTTTTCTAACAGGATTTTATCATGTTCCCTTTGTTGATCAAGCTCCCGGACTGAAGTGATCCTTTGGGCTCCACCTCCTGGACTACTACTGGGTGTAGCTACTCTTCCCAACATTTGGTTCAGGGTATCTGAGACTTCAGACAGCTTCCCATCACGCCATTAGGATTAAGTTTTGCACTTTAATTTTGTTTTTCAGCATGCAAGGGCCCAGCTGACTGAGTGGAAGAAAGTTTAAGGGGTCAGTAACGGGGACATGAATTATCAGTTGCCAGAAAATCTGGGAGGGCACAGGTGATGTCCACAGTTACCACAAGAACCAAGGTTCCCAGGTACCTGACCTGGGTGCAGGTGGAGACGTGCCACATACTGGTCCATTTATTCCAGCCACACTGTGGCATTTTGTTCCTGGATGAAGAGTCTGGCTGTCCCTGTTACCCTGAGGTCTTTTCAGAGTTGACCTGAAGCATGATACAGCTTCTAACATCCTTGCTTAGGTGGCCAGTATATATGACTTCAGTGTGTTGTACACTGAACTAGACACTACTAGCCTTCTAAAATGTGTATTTAGCAGAGCAGCAGAATGTCTTCTAAGTATGACAAAAGACCTTGGGATTCCTGGACAAGCAGAGAGGACAATGGTGTCAGCTCCTTATGACTTAGCCAGAAGGTCAAGCTCTTTCAGAAAAATTGGGAGAAGTGTTCAGTGACCCCATATGGTTTTGTCTATCAGACCTTCCTGGAAGTCTCTTCAGCTAAGTGAAGTATCAGCCCAGGGCTCTGACCTCAGGAGTTGGAGCTCTGAGATGCTTTTCAGCAACCAGAGACACTGCTGCTAGCCATGTTCCTTTCCAGAACTGCACGTTGAGAGTGCTGAGTAAGCAGACAGCTTCTTGGCCTACAATTGTCTCTAAAATGACTGGATAAACTAAAGCAGCTGCCAGAATCCTGGTGTCCTTCAGGAACAGCGGCTTTTTCACATTCTCCTGGCATGAGGATGCATGGCGACAATCCTGGGGGAGGCTCCAGCAGCCAACCCACTGGTCAAGTATCTCCCTCGGCAAGTTCCATGTGTTTTCTGTTTCCCTGAACCGTCTCTGTGGTGAGTCTTCCCAGAAGCCTCTGAGTTTCCACTGACTGTCAGGCAGATGGTTCCTGGCCATGGCTCTGGAGAGACATCACCATTAGAATGTGCAGAGCTGCCCCTTCAAGTCACCTTTCGTTGCCCAATTTCCTTCCTCCATGCCAGAGCTAAAATGAAAGATCAGATTGAATTTGCTGATTTAGGGAACTTATCTAGACTGTGTGGCGTAGACTACTGAAGCCTCCATTTTTGTTGTTGTTGTTTAAATGTTGTGTTAGATGTTTCTTTTTCATTTTTATTGCAGTTTTATACATTTCATAGAAAATTTCTTAAATTTATACCCCTTCCCTGGCCCCCATCCCACCAGTGTTCATGCATTCTACCCTGCATGTCTTGCATCTTTTTCTCAGACTTTAAGAAATTTTTTGATGCAGAAGCTTACTGTTTTGGGCAGAAGTCTGTTTCAGTTGGTTCTTTGACCCAATCTTTGTTGTTGTTTCTTCCACTTCAAAATATGCATATATACATGCCACATATATACCGAAATTATGACGTCTCCACATATACCAAAATCATGATGTCTCCAATTTAGAGGAGCCTATGACTCCACTGAGAGGCTCCCTGTCTGGCCTCTTGCTGGGCTGTTCTGCTCCTCTGTGCTCCTGACTGGCAGTGGGAATCCCCAGCAGGAGGCAGCAAGATTCCTAGGGCTAGCCGAAATTGTCAGGACACAGCCAGAATCAGGCCCCTCCCACCTCCTCCAGGAGTCAGTCTGCCACTCCTAGCAAGCAAGCAAGCAAGGCCCAGAGCAGCACTGGCCACACAGCCTCCATGTCATTGCTCTAGCCCCCATGTTGTCACTGGCAACTCTGCAATCAAACCTGCAACAATTCTATTCCCTTCCCCAGGCAAGCAACATTTTCAGGCCAGGAAGAAACCGAATCCTCTTCCTCCTGTCTCCAGCAGCCTGGCAGTCCTAACACCAGATACAGAACTAGTGCGTCCTGGGTAGAGAGAGGAGGGGCTGGGAATTATGGCCACTCTGCTTTCAGTTCCAAGGTTGGCAACCTGATTCCATGGACTGTTTACCCAAAGCCCTCCTTCTCCAGAGTCTTCAGACTAACAGCAAATATTCAGGGTGGTGGTTGGGGTTTGCTTGGAATGTGAGTGGGTGATTGGAAGACGGAGGGGTGCCCACTATGCATTCCTGTACTCTCCATCCCCTACCTCACCCCACATCCCAGAGCCTGGCTCTCCTCCCTGGGTACCCATGTCCTCCCCGGAACCAACAGGAATCTTGAGGAACATCCCCGGGGATGCTTGGAAATCAGTGTAAATAGCATCCCTGCAGTGTCTTCTGATCAGGCAGCAGGAAAGGGCAATCGCAGGCACTTGCCCCACCACTCCTATAGCACCAGCCACAGCCCGGGGCCCGGGCATGGCACAGGAGGTCATTCAGCCAATGGAAAAGAATGATCTTGGACCCTGAAGGGATGAATATTCCCATAATTTTCCTTTGCATAAAGCCATGTTGGTTGAAGACAGAATGGGAGATCGTTGGTGTTTGTGTGCTTGTCAGTGAAGGAACTGGAAACTGGCACAATGAAGAGTTGGGTGATTGACAGAATGGATGACACACTATCAGTGCCTTATTCCAAAGTTTTGGTTTCTAAGGCAAGAGAATAACTGGCATCATTGAAAAGTTAAGCTAGCTATAATGTTCTACCTGGGTGCCATTCTCATGGAGGCCCCACCCAGGGTTCTCATTGGAGAGTGTTTTCTTGGCAGACCTAGTGCCCTACAGCCCACTTATCATTCCACCTGGTTCAGGCCATACCCTTGGCCAGCAATACACTAGCGCCAAAAGCAGAACCAGTCCCCAGGGAATAACCACTGGCTGCCACCAGTGCAGGCCAGTACCCGGTGGGGCAGGCCAGCACCTAGTGGGGCAGCCTCACACTGGCTTCAGGACAAGCTCAGTGGCTGATTATACACTGCTTGTCAGGCCAAGTCCAATACAAAGGAGGCTGACAACTACTGATCACCAGGTCAGGCCCAGTACTCAGGGCCTAGCCCCACACATCTCAGAGCAAACACAGTACCAAGAGGGCTGTGGACACAACCCAGGGCAAGCCAAATACTCATGGTACCATTCAGATGATGCCCCCAGGTCAGACCAAGTACAGAAGAGGCAATCCACATGTCTTCCCCAGGATAGGAGCAAGGCGGATGTGCACACGCTGTGCTGCAAATCCTCCTTTTTGGTTCAGACATAAGCCTCAGGAAGCCTAGGCACTGCTACAAGCCAGGCTCAGGACCCAAGGGGTCACAGCAGCAGTGATACATGAGCAGGCCTGATATTCAGGGACCTGATCATATAGCTTCCTAGGGAAGGTTCAGTATCCTGGGACCACCTTTATGGTCCTCCCAGTTCAGGCCCAGCATCCAGAAGGGCAACCACGTGCCCCCATCCATTTAGGTTGAGTATTCTAAGATGAATTGCAGGCTGAACTCTTGTGAGGCAGATTACGGAGGTGGGAGAGCTCATGCTTCCCTGGGGCTCCTGCTCATTATTCCCGAGACTACCCACACTGTTCCCTTGTGCAAACTCAGTACCCATGAGACCACACTTGAATTCATAGCATGATCTGTGTCTGAGAGACTAACCCTGCTTTTCCCACCATGTAAGACCAGTACCCAGAGTGATGGCCATGCCCTAATGCCCAGGGCAGGACCAGGCACAACTGACAAGACCTGAGGATGTACCTTATTGCTAGACCAGTGATGCAAGCTAAGAGCTGTCTCTCAAAAGGAGAATAGTTGTTTGCAGATGAAGGTAGAGCCTTGCTCCAAAATCCCAAGGGCCTCTGCTGTGATTCCCCTATGGGAGCCTGCCACAGACTCCAGACAGCATCTCTATCTGCCACTGATACCTCAAGCACCATTGGGTCTGCTGGATCATATGGCCCTAGGGGCAGAGCAGCCTGCACCGCAGCCTGGACCTGTTGAAGAGCCTTTTCCTGTTCCAAGCCCCACTCAAAGTTTGCTGCCTTACGAGTCACCTGATATATGGGTCGTAGTAACACACCCAGATGAGGAATGTGCTGCCTCCAGAATCCAAAAAGACCCACCAGACGTTGTGCTTCTTTCTTGGTGGAGGGAGGGGCCAGGTGCAACAACTTATTCTTTACCTTAGAAGGAATGTCTCTGCATGCTCCACACCACTGAACTCCTAGAAACTTCACCGAGGTAGATGGCCCTTGAATTTTAGTTGGATTTATTTCCCATCCTCTCATGCGCATATGCTTTACCAACAAGTCTAGGCTAGCTGCTACCTCCTGTTCACTGGGTCCAATCAACATAACATCATCAATATAGTGGACCAGTGTGATATTTTGTGGAAGAGTCAGGCGATCAAGATCCCTTCTAACTAAGTTATGGCACAACGCTGGAGAGTTAACATACCCCTGAGGTAAGACAGTAAAGGTATACTGTTGGCCTTGCCAGCTGAAAGCAAATTGCTTCTGGTGGTCCTTATGAACCGGTATTGAGAAAAAAGCATTGGCCAGATCAATAGCTGCATACCAGGTACCAGGAGACATATTAATCTGCTCGAGTAAGGACACCACATCTGGTACAGCGGCTGCAATTGGTGTCACTACTTGGTTGAGTTTTCGATAGTCAACTGTCATTCTCCATGATCCATCTGTCTTTTGCACAGGCCAAATTGGAGAGTTAAATGGAGATGTGGTAGGAATCACCACCCCTGCATCTTTCAAATCCTTGATAGTGGCATTAATCTCCGCAATCCCTCCAGGGATACGATACTGTTTTTGGTTCACTATTTTCCCTGGTAGAGGCAACACCAATGGTTTCCATTTGGCCTTTCCAACCATAATAGCCCTCACTCCACAGATCAGGGAACCAATGTGGGGATTCTGCCAATTTCTAATTATATCTATCCCAATTATACATTCTGGGACTGGGGAAATAACTACGGGATGCGTTCTGGGACCCACTGGGCCCACCGTGAGTCGGACTTCAGCCAAAACTCCATTTATCACCTGACCTCCATAGGCCCCTACTTTAACCGGAGGGCCACAATGCTTTTTAGGGTCTCCTGGGATCAGTGTCAACTCAGAACCAGTATCCAATAGGCCTCGAAAAGTCTGATTATTTCCTTTTCCCCAGTGTACAGTTACCCTAGTAAAAGGCCTCAGGTCCCTCTGGGGAAGGACAGGAGGAAGGCAAACAGCATAACTCTTTGGTATTGTGACAAGGTCCTTCCTCACTGGAACCCGGCCACCCCTTCATTCAAGGGGTTCTGGGTCTGTGAACTGTCTCAAGTCTGGAAACCGGTCAACTGGGCGGGATTCGCTACTCCTAAAATCAAATGTTGACTTCCTGTCATTCGTTCTAGAGCTTTTCTGCTTATACAGATCAAATAAAAACTTAGTAGGCTTCTTATGTATTTGGTTCCTGGGAACACCATGATTAATTAGCCAGTTCCAAAGATCATTTCGGGTCATGCCATTATAGGTATTGTTTTGCCTTTGCCACCCATTATGATAATTACTGTAACTACGCTCATCTGGCCTTCTGCGATTCAGTGCTGCCACCTGACGCCTACCCTGAGGTCCTGTTAGACCTACTACGTGTACATTTAATTTATGCAAACGAGCCACAACTTCTCTAACTGTAAGATCTGGCATAAGAAATAGAGCAAAAACAAAGCTCTTCAAATGTTCTGGTGTCTCTCTCAGTACTTTCCATCTTATAAATTCAGTGAGTGGCATGTCCTCTGGGTCCTCATATTGTGGAGAATGTGGTTTTACACTTCGAATCCACTCGAGCATGCCCATCTGCCTGACCCTCACAATCCCTTCATCAATACTAAGCCAAGGAATATCAGGCATCTCTAACTCGCTGTTAGTAGGCCATGTTTTAATAAATACATCAGCCAACCATTCAAATAAACTTTTAACACCTTTTTTAACTGCTCGAGCTTCCATGTTAAACCTAGAATCTCTACTCAGTGGGCTCATATCGATAAACTCAGTATGATCCAATTTTATATTCCTTCCACCATTATCCCACACCCTTAAAATCCATTCCCACACATATTCCTTAGGCTTCTGCCGGAACGAATCAGCAAACTCATTAATTTCTTTAGTAGTATATCGCACCTCCTCGTGGACCACACTTTCTATCTCACCTTGAGGGGCTTGCTTAGACTTCAATCTGGTTATAGGTCTAGAGGCAACAATTGTTGGGCCCTGAGGGACATCAGCTCCCACTGGGAGGGGGGGATTAATTTCCTCAGGCAAGGGTGGGGAGGAGGGATCTGCAGGGTGTGGATTCTCTGCTGAGGGTGGGGAGGTTAATTCCTCAGATAAAGAAAATCCCTCAGAATCCGAGGGTTCAAAATCCTCATCATCATAGTTCTCCCACACATCTCCATCCCAAGTTTCAGGGTTCCACCCTTTCCCCACCAGTGCTCTCACTTTAACTGCTGACACTTTTCGTGGCTGGGAATTAAATTTGCGTTGTAAATCAGCCAACCGTATAATAAGGGCTCCAGCTTGATTTTCTGCTGCTTTAGCTCTTTGGCTGCTGGAGAGAAGATTCTCTTCCAGAGCACACTTGGAAACCTTTAAACTGTTGTTTCGAATCCGGAGCTGGTCATTTTTATCACCGAGCTCCATATTTTCGTCTAACAGTTTATCCAGACATGCTAGGAGCAACAAGGCAACATCATTATTTTCCTGATTTTTCTGCAATTTCTCGAACGTTTTATATATAGAGTCGCTAAATTCCTTGCTTCTCACAAGAGGTGAGTTAGGTGAGTCAAATGGATCTATCTTCATAATTAGATCAAATAGTCTGCACCAAGGATTATCATTCCTCTTCATGCCACCAGGAGAGCCTTCAGTAACTCTAGGCTTCATTGGGTTGGAGAGCTGGCTCCAGAGGCTACCAAGCCCACTAAAGAAATTCATCCTTTCAATTCTGTTTCTCTAGAACCACTTCTGGTACCAAAATCTGTATTAGTCAGGGTTCTCTAAAGAAACAGAAGCAACAGGATGAATATATATAACTATATACAATTTATTGATTTGCTCACGTGACGGAGCTCAACAGTAGCGCCGAACTGGAGAGGCCGGGAATCCAGGGAACTGCTCAGTCCGCAAGGCTGGATGTCTCAGGAGTCCCAGTCTAGTGCTGAAGGCCCGAATGGATTCCAGGAGATCTGCCAGTCTCGGTACACGCTGGGATCCGAAAGGTTGATCACAGCAGCAAGGCAAACTCACCAGATGAGAGAGAGGCAAGCCGCAGGAAGAAGGAAAAAGGGACCAGCTCCCGCTGCCGTGGCCTTAAATACTGCCTGCCGGCAGAAGGTAACACCCACATTTGGGGTGGGCCATCCGGGTTGAGGTGGTCCAATCAGAAGACCCTTTTCTCTTATTTGTTCCTTAGTCCAGTCAAGTTGACACCCAGGATTAACCATGACACCTGTCCTGTTCCTCTGTCTTCTCTAATGACCCACAGATTCCTCTGGAGGTCGGCGGCTGAGCTGAGGATCTTGCTGTGCATCTATGTCCTTGGGCCTTTGGGGTTGGCCTTAGACTCTCTGGCAATCACCAGCACTCTGTGGATCTCTCTTCTCAGGGTTTCTGAGTCCTGCAGAGAGCCTCACTGGTGTTAAGCCATTCTGGTGACACCATATACCAAAGCTGCCTGCAAGGGAGTATAAGAAGACCTTGAGGTCAGACCTGACACCCAGAATCTTCCCTCATTCCTCAGGTCCCAGCTGACTGTTGTGTGGGACCCCTCATCACTCTCTGCACACACGGGGTGTTTTGCCCTTACTTTAGGAGTGATGTGGACACAGCTTCCCACTGACACACACACAGAAACCTGGAATTCCTACCTTGGCCCCTTCCTGTGGCTGTATGCATCCACTCCAAGCTGCAATCCACTCTCTGGTATCAGCCACCAGGGAGCTCGGTGACTTCAACTGCTCTTGAAAACAGACACAGTAAAGTGAGTCTCAGTGGTAAAAGGCTGATGATACTCAGCCTTGGCTGTGCGGGCCTGTGTTGGGATGGGTCTCCCCACGCTTCCTCCAGAATGATCCTCTGCTCCTGTTCACCAACCCTCTCCTTCATCCTTCCCCATCCTCAGGTCACCACCCTCTGCTGTCTGCATCTAGCATGAAGTTCTCGGGAGTCTGGTAGGAGGACAGACACTGTGTTATTTGCTTTCTCTGGTGATAGGTGTAATGGCGTCTACCTGCAAAATGTGAATATTAATAATTTGTGATTGAAGAGGACATTTAATATCATGCATGCATGAAGTGCAGAAGTGCATCTCACCCCCCCATATCTGTTTTCCCTAATTCTCCTGGGTCCTCCTCATTTCCTGCTAAGATTGTTTTTAATTTTTTAAATTTATTATTTTTTTATGTGTATGAGTGTACTGTCTGCATGTAGGTTGGTGCACCCGTGTTGTGCAATGCTGTGGAGGTCAGAGAAGGGCATTGGATTCCCTTGGAACTGGAGTTAAAGATGGTCCTCAGTGCCATGTGGGTGCTGGGAATCGAACCTGGGTCCTCTGCAAGATCAGTCGGTGCTCATAACCACTGAGCCATCTCTCTAGCCCCTCCTGCCAGTGTTTTATTCTTGTCTAAGGGTGGTCTCTTTAAGCAGGGAGATGTGGTCTCTTTGGGGCTGGGAGGCAGCGGCATGAGGTGAGTGAGCAGTTTTTGACCCCTCAGGCCCTCCCAGCCCACACTGTTTCTTTCGAGGGGCTCAGCACAGGCTGGGGCTGGCCACTGAAGTCTCCTCAGCTGCTTCCAGGGCAGATGATCTGCTGCCTCTGTCTTTTGGGCTGGTGCTGTCACCCTAGGCTCCCTCACTTGTCAAGGCAGGTGACATTTCTGCTGTCTGCATTAGGAGTGCTGTCTGTTCACATCTCGGGCTTGCTCTGAGGAGGAGGGTTTTGGAGATGTGAACTCCAAAGTTGTGCTCGTCCATAGTTACCTTCTGCAGGTGGTGCTGCTCTAAGTCTCTCTTGTAGCTGATCATGACGTGAGCCATGAGAACAGCTGAAGGGATGTTTGTTCAGTGCGTCCTCTCCAGGATGCTTGGCTTGTCAGCCTGGGTCCTCCTGAGGGAAGGCAGGGTGGGAGACAGTGTTTGTCTTGGGCCACCTTTCCTCTCATCTCTGATATTCTCAGAGTGAGTGGACACAGTTACCTTGGAAAGGGTGGGGGCACTGGTTGTCCTCCTTAGAGGCAGAGGGAGGTCAGGGATGTGCTGGGGCCATGGAATGTACACTTTGCTGATCACATGTTACATTGTTGTCAAAATTGTGTGGCTCAATGACCTGGAGCAAAATGGAAACCAGTGTACTTTCTCATGGCTTCTCTAAAGCAGTACAGCAGGGTGTTAAGTGGTTGGATTGAGGGTGGAGGCGTGAGCAAGCTGAGTTCTTGAGTCATGCAGACATTTCTAAGAAAGGAAGTCTTCTCCCAAATTCCTTCTATGAAGCCAGCATCCTTCTAATACCAAAACCAGGAAAAGATACAACCAAAAAAGAACTATAGACCCATCTCATTAACGAACACAGATGCAAAACTTCTCAACAAAATACTTGCAAATCTCATACAGACCCACATCAAGAAGATCATCCATCATGACCAAGTTGGATTCATATCAGAAATGCAGGGATGGTTCAACATACAAAAATCAATAAATATCATCAAACATATAAATGGACCGAAAGACAAAAACCACACCATCATCTCAATTGACTCGGAAAAAGCCTTTGACGAAATCCAGCATCCCTTCATGCTTAAAGTCCTAGAGGGAATTGGATTGGAGGGACCATTCCTTAATGTCACCAAAGCCATATACAGGAAACCCACAGCCAATATCATTCTAAATGGGGAAACAACAGAAGCATTCCCTAGGAACTTGGCAGGGCTGCCCCCTGTCACCACTTGTGCTGGATAGCTTTGGTGTCAACTTGACACACCTGGGTTGAGGGAGCCTCGATTGGGCAATTGGCTCCATTGTATTGGCCTGTGGCCACATCTGTGGTGTATTGTCTTGATTGTTGAGCAGTGACAGTATAAGAAGGCAGGCTGGGCATGAGCCAGAGCAGCAAGCCAGTAGAGAGCTAGCCAGTGAACATCACTCCTCCATGGCCTGTGCTTCAGCTCCTGCCTCCAGGTTCCTGCCCTGAGTTCCTGCCTTGAGCTCCCTAAGTGATGATCTGTGACCTGGGAGATGTAAGCTGAATAAACCCTTTCCTCCCCAAGTTGGTGTTGGTCAGAGTGTTTTGTCACAGCAATGGAAGACAAACTACGACAGA
>VZQC01001441.1:1478200-1502323 GCA_009823505.1 Rhizomys pruinosus | reverse complement strand
TGGGAGGAAACCTTCACAGCAGATACATCTGACAAAGCATTAATTTCCAGAGTATACAAGCTACTCAAAAAACAAAGAAGAAAGAAAACAAATGAATCATTCAAAAGATGGAGCAAAGATCTGAATAGAGACTTCACAGAGGAGGAATTAGAGATGGCCGAGAAACATCTTAAGAAGTGTTCAACATCACTGATAATTAAGGAAATGCAAATTAAAACCACTTTGAGATATCACCTTACTCCAATAAGACTGGCTAGGATCAGGAACACGAATGGTACCAAGTGCTGGAGAGGTTGTGGGGAAAGGGGAACACTCATCCATTGCTGGTGGGAATGTAAACTTGTACAGCCACTATGGAAAGCAGTGTGGAGAACCATTAGAAGACTCAAAATGAGCCTTCCATTTGACCCAGTCATACCACTCTTGGGTATATACCCACAAGACACATCTTACTGCAAAGATACATGCACAGCTGTGTTTATTGCAGCTCTGTTCACAATAGCAAAAAGCTGAAACCAGCCCAGGTGCCCCTCAACTGATGAGTGGATAGAGAAAATATGGTACATGTATACAATGGAGTTCTATGCAGCAGTAAAGAGGGACAACATCATGAACTTTGCAGGTAAATGGATGGAGCTAGAAGACATTATGTTGAGTGAAGTAACACAGTCCCAGAAAAACAACGAACGGTATCCCTCACCTGTGGCTGCTAGCGCCATTAACCTAGTTGTAAATATTTCATGTTGGGAGTGATGCATATTGGAAAGAACAACAACAGAAAAGACTGCATCAAAGAACTGACTGAAATGGTGAATCTGGTAGGGTGGGGGGGGTTGGGAGGGGGACACAGGTCTATATTCAATCTGTAACATAATCTTGTACAAAAAAATATATAAAACAATAAATTTAAAAAAAGAAAGGAAGTCACATAAAATATGCAATTATCTTGTTTCTACATGTTAATATTATTGATTGGAGTCACTGATGGACAATGAGTGTGTGTTGAGCCAGATAACAGATCGAGGTCATGATTACTAGGTTTCAAGCCTCAGATCTGTTCAACAATCATGATGAAGTGAGTTGTAAAGCTCTCTGGAACTGGCTGTGGGTGCCCAGGAGCCAGGATGTTGCTGAGGGCTTTACCAAAGGCAGTGGGCTCCGCTGGCCCTGTCCACTCTATCTCCCCCCCTTGGGCTACTGCTGGGCCCTCGCTGCATGTTCTTCTGTTGCTGGCTCCAACCAGGTCAGCAAATTACACCTAGGAAACACACAGTCCAACAGATTAGGCCCAATGTGGTGTCCTGCTTCCTCTTCCACTTCGCTAATGGCACCCAGGCCCACCTCGAGGCTGGCAGCTGAGGCACGGATCTCACTTCAGATCCAAGGTCCTGTGGACCTTTGGGGTTGTCCTCAGAGTTTCTCTGATGATCACCAGCGCTCTGTGAATTTCTCATCTCTAGGTTTCAGAGTCCTGCAGAGTGCTTCGCTGGTGTGGAATCATTCCAGTTCCCCATGTATCACGGAGCTGCCTGCAGGGGAGTGTCAGGAAGACCTC
The DNA here is from genome assembly GCA_009823505.1 of Rhizomys pruinosus. Taxonomy (NCBI): domain Eukaryota; kingdom Metazoa; phylum Chordata; class Mammalia; order Rodentia; family Spalacidae; genus Rhizomys; species Rhizomys pruinosus. The sequence goes on along the minus strand of VZQC01001441.1, from coordinate 1,500,768 downwards.
GGAGTCAGAACTGGTACCCAGAATCTTCCATCTTCCTAGGGGTCCCAGCTGACCGGAAGGTTGGGAACCCATCCCTCCTTCCTTTGCAGACAACAGGGCATTTTGCTCTAACTTTAAGATAGTGATGTGGACACAGCTTCCCACTGGCACAAAAAAACTTGAAAATCTTACCTGGTTCACTCCTGTGACTGTCTGCATCCAACCCAGGCTGCCCCACACTCTCTGGCTGCAGGGAGCTCAGTGACTTCAACACCACTTGAAATCAGACACAATAAAAGTGAATCTCTTGGTGGTAATGTGCAGGACTTCCTCATCCTTGACTGTGCTGGCCCTCTGTTGTCATGGTTCCTCAAGCTGAGTCCCCCCGGGTAATCCCCAACCCTAGGCAGCCCTGCTTGACCCCATCCTTCCCCATCCTCAGGCCACCACCCTCCACTATTGACATCTAGCTCAACTTCCTCCAGATTCACAAAAGGAGGACAGATGCTGTGGGATATGCTTTCTGGGGTGATAGATGTAGTGTAACATTCCCCCCAAAATGGGTAACAATACTGATTGTTAACTGAAGAGAACTTTGTTGAAAGCATGCGTACCTGAAATGCAGAAGGCATCCTGACCACCTACTTGTTTTCACCAAGGTCTCCGTGGTCCTGCTCATTTACTGCCAGGATTTTGTTCCTGGCCAGGCGTGATCTCATGTGGGCTGGGTCCCGTGGTCTTCTTGGGCTTGGGAGGGAGCAACATAAGCTGGTTAACCAGTTTTTAAGTCTTCTCTTCAGGTGCCTCCAGCCCCTTTTGCTGTCTTCCTGTGCCTCTGGGAATTCCCCCAGGCTGGCTGCTGAGCTTTTCCTCAGGCGTTTCTGAGGCTGATGAGCTGCTGCCTCTGTTCTGTGTGCTGCATGCATCCTGATCATCCTCACTGCACGAGGAAGGTCACATATTGCAGAAAGACTCACTGCTGCTTGTGCTGTGAGTGCTGTCTGAGTCACATTCTGGGTTTGTCCAGAGGAGGAGGATTTTGAAGACAGGAACCCCATGATGCAGAATTGGAGCTGCTCTGGTCTGTCCTGAAGTGCTGTTCATGAATTTGTCCATGTGAACACAGTGTGGGGATGTTTGCTCAGTGTTGGTTCTCCTCAGGAGGGGTGCCTTGTCCCTGTGGGTGCTCTTTAGGTAAGACAAGGTAGGAGTCATGCTGTGCCTTCAGCCAGCCTTCTTCCACTCTCCATTAGTGTGGTGGTTTGCTTGAGTGTCCCCCATAGGCTGTAAGTATTCAGACATTTGTCTCCAGTTGATGGCGCTGTTTTTGGAGGTCTTAGAAGGTGTGGCCATGCTGGGGGAAGTGTGTCACTGGGGGCAGGCTTAGTGAGTTTTAACAAGCCTCTGTGGTCTACAGTTGCCTTCTTTGCTTCCTGTGCTCATTGCGAGATGTGACCCTCAATTTGCTGCTCCAGATCCAGCCGCCACGCCTCCCACCACAATGGACTCTAATTCCCTGGAACCGCCAATCTTAAGCTCAAATAAACTCTTCCTTTTATAAGTTCCTTGGTCATGGTGCTTTATCACAGCAACAGAAAACTGACTAATATAATTAGGCTTAGGTAGAATGGACAGAGGAAACATAGGAAGGGTGGGGACACTGGATGCTCTGAGTTGATGCACAGGAAACATGGGAGGGTGTGCAGCCTTCTTATCCAGAATTCACCCTTCAGGGCGGCTGCCACTCCAGCATTAAGTATGTTGCTATTCTGTCATCACCATGGCTCAGCCCCATTAAGTCAATGACTGTGGGCCTCCCTTGGGGATCAACTCTCGGCAACTGAGCAATGAGATTTTTCAGTTCCGGGAAGAGCTGGGTTGGCGTGGTGTAATTAGCTGCTAAAATCTTCCACCTAATTCTCCAGGCTTCTGTGTCTTAGAATGGGAGCTGCCCTGTCACGATGAAATGCAGCACCACTCCCAGGCTCCAGATAGCAGCAGCCAGCCCATAATATTGTTGTAACTGAAGAGCTCTGGGACACAATAATCTATTGTCCCATAGAAACCATTCACCTGGGCTGGAGAGATGGCCTAGCGGTTAAGAGCGCCGACCGCTCTTGCAGAGGACCCGGGTTCGATCCCCAGCATCCACATGGTGGCCAAGAACTGTCTGAAACTCCAATTCCAGGAGAACTCCAGTTCCAGGGGAATCTGACACCCTCTTCTGACCTCCGCAGCATTGCACGACACGGGTGCAAAAACTTGCATGCAGACAGTACATTCATACACATACAGAAATAAATAAAATTAATAAAAAAATTAAAAAAAAAGAAACCATTCACCTTCTCCCCAGTGCTGAGTTTTCTTCCCAGCCCCAAATCACTCAACCTGATCTGACCTTTACTGTCTAGCTGGATGTTTTCGGGTTTAAGGTTATGGTGAGCAACTCCATTCAGATGACAAAACAGGACAGCCCATGCTAGTTCTCTGAAGGTTCTATGAGCCTCCTCCTCCTCCACATGCCCGAGCTTCTTCACAGAGCTCTTCAGCTCTCCCCTGCTGGCATGTTCTATCACTAAGTATACATTTTCTACAGTGTTAATGATGTGATAAGAGTTTTATGATGGGGGCGTTACATCGTTTGCATGATTTTAACCTCAGCCCTAATCCAGGAGCCACCGTCCTTGGCCTTTTTCTGGATTTTCACTGTTATTTTGGTACCAGTGNGAGATTGGCCTGAGTCTCAGAGGAGACTTTGGACTGTGGACTTTTGAATGGCATTGAGACTGGTACAGACTGTGGGGACTTTTAAGGTTGGACTAAATGCATTTTGCATTTTATATGGTCAGGAGCCTATGGGGGCCAGGGAGTGGAATGTGGTGGTTTGCATGAGTGTCCCCCATAGGCTGTAAGTATTCAGACATTTGTCTCCAGTTGGTGGCACTGTTTTTGGAGGTCTTAGAAGGTGTGGCCATGCTGGGGGAAGTGTGTCACTGGGGGCAGGCTTAGTGAGTTTTAACAAGCCTCTGTGGTCTACAGTTGCCTTCTTTGCTTCCTGTGCTCATTGCGAGATGTGACCCTCAATTTGCTGCTCCAGGTCCAGCTGCCATGCCTCCCACCACAATGGACTCTAATTCCCTGGAACCGCCAATCTTAAGCTCAAATAAACTCTTCCTTTTATAAGTTTCTTGGTCATGGTGCTTTATCACAGCAACAGAAAACTGACTAATATAATTAGGCTTAGGTAGAATGGACAGAGGAAACATAGGAAGGGTGGGGACACTGGATGCTCTGAGTTGATGCACAGGAAACATGGGAGGGTGTGCAGCCTTCTTATCCAGAATTCACCCTTCAGGGCGGCTGCCACTCCAGCATTAAGTATGTTGCTATTCTGTCATCACCATGGCTCAGCCCCATTAAGTCAATGACTGTGGGCCTCCCTTGGGGATCAACTCTCGGCAACTGAGCAATGAGATTTTTCAGTTCCGGGAAGAGCTGGGTTGGCGTGGTGTAATTAGCTGCTAAAATCTTCCACCTAATTCTCCAGGCTTCTGTGTCTTAGAATGGGAGCTGCCCTGTCACGATGAAATGCAGCACCACTCCCAGGCTCCAGATAGCAGCAGCCAGCCCATAATATTGTTGTAACTGAAGAGCTCTGGGACACAATAATCTATTGTCCCATAGAAACCATTCACCTGGGCTGGAGAGATGGCCTAGCGGTTAAGAGCGCCGACCGCTCTTGCAGAGGACCCGGGTTCGATCCCCAGCATCCACATGGTGGCCAAGAACTGTCTGAAACTCCAATTCCAGGAGAACTCCAGTTCCAGGGGAATCTGACACCCTCTTCTGACCTCCGCAGCATTGCACGACACGGGTGCAAAAACTTGCATGCAGACAGTACATTCATACACATACAGAAATAAATAAAATTAATAAAAAAATTAAAAAAAAAGAAACCATTCACCTTCTCCCCAGTGCTGAGTTTTCTTCCCAGCCCCAAATCACTCAACCTGATCTGACCTTTACTGTCTAGCTGGATGTTTTCGGGTTTAAGGTTATGGTGAGCAACTCCATTCAGATGACAAAACAGGACAGCCCATGCTAGTTCTCTGAAGGTTCTATGAGCCTCCTCCTCCTCCACATGCCCGAGCTTCTTCACAGAGCTCTTCAGCTCTCCCCTGCTGGCATGTTCTATCACTAAGTATACATTTTCTACAGTGTTAATGATGTGATAAGAGTTTTATGATGGGGGCGTTACATCGTTTGCATGATTTTAACCTCAGCCCTAATCCAGGAGCCACCGTCCTTGGCCTTTTTCTGGATTTTCACTGTTATTTTGGTACCAGTGAGGTGACAGGTAGCTTCACCTGTCCATAATTACCTTTTCCCAGGGTCACTGAGGTTTCACAGTGACACACAGGGTGTTCTCATCACAGAAACTGGCCTCAAGGTCACTCCCCAGGATGATGTCATTTCTCTCGGTAGAAATGACCAGTAGCAGCATCAACTGAAGATGGGAGAGAAAGGAAATTAAAAATTCTTCAAGGTGCAAAGTCGCATGGGTGGAGCTAGACAGACAGACACCAGGACCACAGCGCACCACCCAGCTGAGGTGAACTTGCCTGGAGACCCCCCTCTCCCAGCGGTGTGGACAGAGGGACAGACAGACAGCAGGACCACAGGGTACCAACATGCAGGCCAAGAGAGCAAGACCCCTCCCACCCCGCTGTGGTGCAGATGATCCAGTGTGAGCACTGTTAGTGATTCTGGACACAAGGCAGTTGAAGAGCTGGTGAACCTGCCACAACTCCAGTCCCAGGACACTAGGCTGGACAGCAAAAGTAGAGGAACCGGCCAGAGGGAAGCAGAGTGAGTGAGCAGGTGGGGCTCAGTGGTGAGCTGACCTGGTTGCTACCTATCTGGTTCCTGGAGAATCTTCAGAATAGAAAGGGAAGAGTGGGGGGAGTGCAGTGGCATATACAAGACGGCCCTGGCTCCACCTCGGCCCTCATCATGGCTCCCACCAGAATACAGGTGAGCCCCTCAACCCAATGCAGACCTGGATCAGCAGCACTGAGGCCCCACCCTGGCCCTGCTCCACCTCCGCTCCCATCTGGGCTCCCATCTCAGCTTCTGGAGGAGTGCACTGAAGTGCAGGCATGGCTCTGGATCCACCTCAGCCTCCACCTTGGCTTCCAACAGGGTAGAGGTGAGCTATGAAAGTCAGTGGAGAAGTGGATCAGCATCACCCAGGTTGCCAGCATGTGGGGCAAATCAAAACCCCCCACCTCCCCCACCACAGAAGTTAACAGAAGAGAAAGCAAACCTGCCACTCTGGTTGGTACCTGGATCAACCAGTCCTTCTTATTAACATTCGAGATTAGCACCAGAATCCAAGCACAAAACAAACCCATATGCCAAAAACACAACAACAACAACAACAAAAAAAAATGGGAAAAGCTCATAATAAATCCACATCAAATTCTACCAGTCCTATAGAAGATCCCTACAATGAGATCTCCCTGGAAGGAAACCAAGACACTGATCTTAGGTGAACAATTGTAGGCATATTCAAAGAAATCAAAGAATATAAAGAACAAATCAGAAAACTAAAAGGAGAGAATGAAAAACTCAGGAAGGAACTAGAGGGAGAGAATGACAAACTCCAGAAGGAAGTGGAAACACTGAAAAGATCCCAAGATGAAATTAAAAAAGATACCAACCAACAAAGGAAGGAGCTACAAGAAGAGAATAACAAGCTCCAAAAGGAAGTGGAAATACTAAAGAAATCACAGGATGAAATGAAAAAGGAAATTTAACACTCATCTCATCAACAGGAAAGGGTAGGAAAAATTCTGAGAAGCAGAATGGAGGAAGTGGAAAAAAGAATATCAGATCTAGAGGATAACATGGATCAACTAGAATGCTCAAGCAAAGATTATGAAAAATTTTGAAAAACACAAGAGTGGTACAACCAGGAAATGTGGGACACTATGAAAAGACCAAACCTCTGCATCATAGGGATAGAGGAAGGAGAAGAATCCCAAGACAACAGTATTGATCAGATCTTCAACAGAATAATAGAAGAAAATTTCCCCAAACTGAAAAAAAACCCATACAAATACAAGAAGCACATAGAACACCAAATAGACAAGACCAGAAAAGAAATTCCCCACACCATATCATAGTTAAAATCCTAGATGCTCAAAACAAAGATAAAATACTAAAAGCCACAAGAGAAAAACAAGTTACATAAAAGGGAAACCCATCAGAATTACAGCTAACTTCTCAGTGCAAACTATGAAAGCAAGAAGAAAGTGGACCAAAGTATTCCCAGTGCTAAATGACTTTAGATGCCAACCCAGATTACTATACCCAGCAAAAATGTCAATTATAGTTGAAGGAGAAAGAAAAATCTTTCATGACATAAACAAGATGAAAGAATACATGTCAAAAAAGCCAACACTTCAGAAAATACTCAATGCAGCTCAAATAACAGAGGAAAGGAGCAACTATCCCCAAGCAACTAAAGAGAAAATAATAAATTCATAACAGTGAAAATACAAACCTAGACCAAGAATGCAAACAAAAAATTAGATGAAAGGAAGCAACACACATCTCTCAATAATAATCTTAAATATTAATGGTCTAAATTTCCCTGTCAAAAGACATAGACTGGGAGAATGGATTAGGAAACAGAACCCATCTATATGCTGTCTACAAGAAACCCATCTGACCCTCAAGGACCAACTTAAAGTGAAAGGATGGAAGAAAATATTCCAAGAAAATGGTACCAAAAAGCAAGCAGGAGTTGCTATTCTAATGTCAGACAAAATAGACCCCAGAGTAAAAGTAATCAGAAGAGAGAAAGGAGGCCATTACATCCTTATCAAAGGAACAATTAACCACAAGATTTCACAATCATAAATGTTTATGCACCAAAATCCAGTGCAAACACAATTCTGCAGGACCTCAGGACACAGATTAATCCCAGCACACTAATAGTGGGGGACTTCAATACCCCACTGAGCCCCTTGCATAGATCAATTGGCCAAAAAATAAACAGATACATCAGAACTGAACAATACGATACACCAAATAGACCTCACAGACATCTACCAAATATTCCACCTAAACGCCAGAGACTATACTTTCTACTAAGCATCCCATGGAATATTCTCCAAAATCAACCACATACTAGGACACAAAAGAAACCCCAACAAATACAAAAAGATTGAAATTATTTCATGCATTCTATCAGACCACAGTGAAATAAAGCTCAATATCAACACCACAATAAGCCCTACTATCTACAAGAACACATGGAGACTAAACAACAATAAATGGGTCAGAGAATAAATAAAGTATTCCTGGAACCAAATGAAAAAGACAATACAACACAAGAAAACCTGTGGGATACTTTAAAAGAAGTCCTAAGAGGGTAATTTATAGCCCTAAGTGCCTACATTAAAAATAAATAGAGGGGCTGGAGAGATGGCTCAGAAGTTAAGAGTGGTGACTGCTCTTGCAGAGGACCTGAGTTTGATTCCCAGCACCTACATGGTGGCTAAGAACCATCTTTAACTCCATTTCCAGGGGAATCCTACACCCTCTTCTGATCTCCACAGCATTTCACAACACTGGTGCACCAACATACATGCAGACAGTACACTCATACACATAAAAAATAATGAATAAAAATACTTAAAAAATAAAAATAAATAGAAAGGGAACAAATAAACAGTCTAACACTGCAGCTAAAAACACTTGAGAGACAACAACAAATGAACCCTAAACCCAACAGACAGGAAGAAATAACAAAAACCAGAACAGAAATCAATGAAATAGAAACAGAAAACAATACAAAGAATCAATGTATCCAAAAGCTGGTTCTTTGGGAAAGGGTAAACTAGACAGACCTCTAGCCCAGTTAACCAAAAGAAAGAAAGAGCAACTCCAAATCATTTTTTTTTCTCTTTTTCATGACCTGAGGAGCATCTATCTTCCCTGCTCCTGTGCAGAGGTCCTCTTGGGTTCTTCACTCTGCCAAATTCTTGACCTAAGGATCAGAGAGCATTTGCTTTTTCTGATCCTGTGCAGAGGGCCTTGCTAATTTGCCACTCTGCCGAAATCCTGACCTAAGGATCAGAGAACTTTTGCCTTCTCTGATCCTGTGCAGAGGGCCTTTCGGGTTTGCCTCTCTGCCGATTTCTTTTCTTCTTTTTTTTTCTTCTCTGCTCCTCAGGTCCTAGTGTTTATTTTTATATACCCTAAAACTAATACATGTTATGCAAGTCTAAGCTAATGATGAAAAAAAAATAACCCAACTTCCCCATAAATATTTTTCAGAAAATTTACACCTGAAATTATTCTTAACACCAAAAATAGTAAAGCAATCAATAATGATACAATCATTTAGTTGAGACATCAAGAAAATGAAGCAACAATAGTACAGCCATTCAGCTAAGAAATTTAACAGTTTTGGGCTGGAGAGATGGCCTAGCAGTTAAAGAGTGCCGACCGCTCTTACAGAGGACCCGGGTTCGATCCCCAGCACCCACATGGCGGCTGAGAACCATCTGAAACTCCAATTCCAGGAGAACTCCAGTTCCAGGGGAATCTGACACCCTCTTCTGACTTCCACGGCATTGCATGACACGGGTGTATAGACCTACATGCAGACAGTACACTCATACACATACAAAAATAAATAAAAAAACAAACAAACAAAAAAGAAATTTAACAGTTTTGCAGCACAGTGAAGTTAATGTTAACTTTTAACTCTGAGGATTCCATTCTTTATGCCTTGTGGTTACATAGGTGCAGGACAGTGTAAAAAAAATGAGCTTTAAAGCTTTAACAATAGAGAACTTTATTTTTCTCACTTTAGTTCCTTGCTCCCTCGAACTGTAAGTCATTTTGTGGCTGGTGTAGCTTTGATTCATATCTTGTTTTTATTCTGCTCATTGTGTTCCTCAGTTTCTGTTTTCCTCAGTTTCTGTTTTTAACACTTTCTGCTAAGGTGATTTTCTAAGGGCTACTAAACTTTGAGTCAGATCACTAGAATGCACTGTTTTACTGGACTTAGTTTCACTTTGCCCTACAATCTTCTTTTTAGTTTAAACCCGACCATGAAATAAAAATTCCTTTCTTTACTTGGGAAATCTGTGCATGACACAGTTTCTGTAGAGGTCTTAATTACTACTGTATTATACTTTTAAGTTGGGTACACAGCGCCATTATTTCTCACAAAGTACTCATTTCTAGAAAAGGCAAAAGTGTCAGTTCCACTCCTTGAGGCAGAAGCAGGTACCCTAACTGCTAGAAAGCCAAAAGTCAAGCATGCGAGAAAAATAAGAATTAGTATGATAAGGAGAATTATTAAAAACCAAGGTTAGCTGGAGAGCAGACTTCAACCAGATGAGTCAGGTTACTGGAACTTTGTCAAGCAGTGAACCTTTCATGAATGGCTCCACCATTTATTAATTATTTTTTATGTGTATGAGTGTACTGTTTGCATGTAGGTTGGTGTACCAATGTTGTGCAATGCCTCGGATGTCATAAGGGTGTTGGATTCCCCTGGAACTGGAGTTAAAGACAGTTCTTAGCTGCCATGTGGGCACTGGGAATTGGGCCCTGGTCCTCGGCAAGAGCAATCGGTGCTCTTAACTGTTGAGCCATCTTTCCAGCCACAGTCCTTCTTCATAAGCAATAGGATGCATCTTTTCTTTTTTTTAAATTCTTTTTAAAATTTGTTTATTTTTTAATATATATTTTGTACAAGATTATCAAATCTAGACCCGTGTTCCTGACCCTATGCCCCCACCCCACCAGAGCCCATGTATTCTGCCAAACATGCTTTTCATCTCTTTCTGAGTCTTTCTTGATATTCTCCATGTGGAAGTTGACTGTTTTAAGCAGAAGTTCACTGTTTCAGTCAGTTCTTTGATGCAGTCCTTTCTGTTGTTGTTTCCAATATGCATCACTCCCAACTGCTTGGACAAAAGCTCAAGGGGCCATGCACAAGAAATACTTACAACTAGGTAATTGGCATGAACACCCACAGATGAGGGATACCATTCATCGTTTGTTTTTCTGGGATTGTGTTACTTCACTCAGCACTATGTCTTCTAGCTCCAGCCATTTTCCTGCAAAGCTCACGATGTCATCTTTCTTTACTGCTGCATAGAACTCCATTGTGTAGATGTACCACATTTTCATTGTCCACTCGTCAGTTGAGGAGCATTTGGGTAGGTTCCAGCTCCTTGATACCATGAAAAGAGCTGCAATAAACATGGCTGTGCATGTATCTCTGCAGTGGGGTGAGTCTTGGAGGTACATGCCTAGGAGTTGTATGGCTGGGTTGGGTGGCAAATTCATTCCAAGTGTTCCAAGGGTTCTCCACACTGCTTTCCATAGTGGCTGTATGAATTTACATTCCCACCAGCAGTGGAAGAGTGTTCCCCTTTCCCCACAACCTCTCTAGCACTTGGTATCATTTTTTTTCTTGATCCTAGGCAGTCTTATTGGAGTAAGATGATATCTTAAAGTGGTTTTGATTAGCATTTCCTTAATGATTAGCGATGTTGAACACTTCTTAAGGTGTTTCTCAGCCATCTCTAATTCCTCACTTGTGAAGTCTCTGTTCAGCTATTTGCTCCATCTATTGAGTGGGTCATTTGTTGTCTTCTTTGTTTTTTGAGTAGTTTATATATTCTGGAAATCAATGCTTTGTCAGATGTATCTGCGGTGAAGGTTTCCTCCCACTCTGTGGGATTTCTCTTCACTTCCTTGGTTGTTTCTTTTGATGTACAGAAGCTTTTGAGTTTAATGAGGTCCCATTTGTCAACTGTTGACCTTAATTCTTGCGCAGGTGCTGTCTGATTTAGAAAGTCTTTTCCTATGCCTATGTCTTTAGTCTGCTGCCAACTTTTTCTTCTATTGCCTTCAGAGTTTGGGGTTTCACATTGAGGTCTTTGATCCATCTGAAGTTGACTTTTGTGCAGGGCAAGAGGTAGGGTTTTAATTTCATTCTTCTACAAGTGATGATCCAGTTTTGCCAATACCACTTGCTGAAGATGCTGTTTTTTCTCCATGTGTCTTCTTGGCCCCCTTGTCAAATATGAGATGGCTGAAATTGTATGTGTTCAAGTTTGGATCTTCAGTTTTGTTCCATTGGTCAACAGGTCTGTTTTTGTGCCAGTACCAGGCTGTTTTTATGACTATAGCCCTGTAGTATAGTTTGAAGTCTGGTATAGAGATCCCCCCTGTATTGCTCTTTTCACTCAGGGTTGTTTTGGCTAGTTAGATTCTTTTGTTTTTCCAAATGAATTTAAGGACTTTTTTCCAAGCCTGTGAAGAAACTCTTGGGGATGTTAATTGGGATTGCATTAAATCTGTTCACGAGTTTTGGTAGAATGGACATTTTTACAACGTTAATTTTCCCAATCCATGAGCATGGGAGGTTTTTCCATCTTCTGATGTCTTCTTCAATTTCTTTCTTTAAGGGTTTAAAATTTTTGTTGTAGAGATCTTTGGTGTCTTTGGTTAGGTTTGTTCCTAGGTATTTTATTGTTTTTGAGGCTATTGTGAGTGGGAAGGTCTCCTTGAATTCCTTCTCCAGTTGCTTGTTGTTGGTGTAAAGAAAGGCCATGATTTTTCTTAGTGTTATTGTATCCTGCCACTTTTGCTGAACCGCTGTTAATCCTTTCTAGGAGTTCCTTGTGAGTTTTATAGCATCCCTAAGTAAACAATCATATCATCGCAAATGGATAGCTTGACTTTCTCTTTCCACACTTAGCTACTCCTTTAATTTCCTTTGCTCCTTGTCTATTGCTTTCTAGCAGTGTTTCATGTACTATATTGAGAAGAGTGGTGACAGGGGCACCTTGTCAATTCCTACCTTTAAGGGAATGTATAAACTGCTATCATTTCCCCATTTAGGATTATGGGCTGTGCGAGGTTTCCTGCACTCAATGGCTTTGTATTACATTTTGGGAATTTATCCTCCAACCAATTCTCTCTAGGACTTAACACTGAAGGGTATGCTGGAATTCCTGTCAAAGGCTTTTTCACACAATTGAGAAATTAGATCATGATGGTTTTGTCTTTCATTCAATTCTATATGCTTGAGAATGTTTTGATTGCTTTACATAGTTGACCATCCTGCATCTTGGGTTGAATGCCAGTCATTGGCATGATGGGTGACTTTCTGTGTGATTGTATGCGATTTGCCAATATCCTGTTTAGATTTTGGCATCCTGTGTGTTCATGAGAGGAGATGGGGTCTAGAGTATCTTTTTTAGTACATCTTTGCCTGGTTTTTAATGGAGTGATGCTGGCTTCACTAGACAGAAATTGGGAGAATTTCTCTCTGTCTGTTTCCTATTCTTAAACAATTATCAGTAATAAATGGTTGTAGGTCTCTTGGAAATGTTTATATCCGAATTCTGCCAGGACAACCGCTACTGGGCCTGGGCTTTTTTTAGTGGGGGTTTCTTTTACATCTTCAGTTTCTTCATGAATTATGGGTCTGTTTAAGCTGTCGATCTCTTCTTGGTTGAGCTTTGGTAATTCCAGGATTTCAGATATTCAATCCATTTCTTCTAGGTTTCAAACTTGTAGATATATAGGTTTTTGAAGTTTCCCGTATGATTTTTTGAATTCTTTTTTCCTTGTTCTTTGGCTTGATATTTCCTTTTAATCATGGATTGTATTGATTTGGAGTTGTCCTTCTTTCTTTTGTTAACGGGGCTAGAGGAGCTGTCTTCTGTTTTCTTTCAAAGAACCAACTTTTTGGATTCATTGATCTTTTGTATTGTTTTCTTTGTTTCTCTTTCATTGATTTCTGCTCTGATTTTGTTATTTCCTTCCTCTCTGTTGCACTTAAGGTTTCATCTGTTTTTGCCTCACAAGTGCTTCTTGCTGCAGTGTTAGATCATTCACTTGTGTTCTTTCTTGTTTTTAATGTAGGCCACCAAATTCCCAATTCCCTCTTAGTACTGCTTTTAAGGATCCCACAGGTTTTCGTGTTGTATTGTCATTTCATTCAGTCCAGGAATGTTTTTATTTCTTTCTTTATCTCTTTCCTTGACCCATTCTTATTCAAGAGTGTGTGTTTAGTCTCCATGTGTTCTTGTAGGCAGTAGGGCTTATCCTGGGTGTTGATGTTGAGCTTATTGCACTGTGGTCTGAGAGAATGCATGAAATTATTTCAATCTTTTGTATTTGTGGAGGTTTCTTCTATGTCCCAGTATGTCGTTGATTTTGGAGAATGTTCATGGTGGGTTAGTAGAAAGTGCTTATCCTCTGGTATTAGGGTGGAATGTTTGGTAGAGGTCTATGAGGTACCATGGTATCATATGGTTCAGTCAGATGTCTCTTGTTTATCTTCTCTGTTGACCTGTCCAAAGGCTAGTGGGGGTATTGAAGTCCCCTACGAGAGGTATGGGAGGTAGTGTGCGAGTGTGGTCCTGGAGAATTTTCTTATAAAGTTTGGTGCACCAGAGTTTGGTAATATATCATAATGGTCGAAAACTTCTTGGTGAATTGGTCCTTTGATAAAAATGTATATGGCCTCTTTGTCTCTGATTTCTTTACTTTGAAGTCTATTTTTGCTGATATTAAAATAGCAATACCTGCGCTTTCTTTTTGGTACCGTTTGCTTGGAATATTTTTTCCATCCTTTCACTTTAAGGTGGGTGCCTGTCCTTGAAGGTTAAGATGCATTTTTGTGCAGACAGCATATGGATGGGATTCTGTTCCTTAATCCAATCTCCCAGCTTATGTTCTGTGGGGGGGAATTAGTCCATTAATATTTAAGTTAGACTGATAGGTGGTTGCTTCCTTTTGCCTTATCTATTGCTAGTTGGGTTTTAGTTTTTGCTTCTGCAGTTATGCTTTATTGATTTCTCTTTGTAGGCCTGGGATGGTTGCTCCCTTCTTCTGTCCTTCAATTGCTTCAAGTATTGCTCTGAAGAGTTGGTTTTCTGCAGACATCTTATTCCTTTATCTTTTTTATGTCATGGAAGGTTTTTCTCTCTCCTTCAACTGTATAATTGACATTTTTGCTGGGGTTTCTAGTAACCTGGGTTAGCATCTATTGTCTTTAATACTGGGAATGCTTTCTCCACGTTCTTCTTCTCTTTCATAGTTTGCACTGAGAAGTCAGTGTTAATTCTGATAGGTTTCCCCTATAGTCATTGCTTTTTCTCTTGTGGCTTTAAGGATTTTTCTTTGTTTGGGTGTCTAGCATTTTAACTATGATGTGGTTGTAGTGAAAAGTTTCTTTCTGATCTTGTCTGTTTGGAGTTCCATGTGCTTGATTTGTATTGGTTTGTCTTTTTTAGTTTTTGGGAAATTTTCATCTATTATTCTGTAAGTTTGATCAATACCATTCTCTTGGGATTCTTCTCCTCCATCCTATGATGCGGAGGTTTGATCTTTTCATAGTGTACCAGTTCCTGGTTGTTCCACCTTTTGCATATTTTAAGTTTTTCATAATTTTACTTGAGGTTTTTAGTTGTTTTTTTTTTTTTCGTATTAAATCAGTATAATAATAAATAGGGAAACATCACACGGAGAACAAAAAGATATCAGTACGTCTTATGGAATACTTAAAAAAATATACTCTGGAGATCTCCTGAGTCCAGCGGTAGGTGCCGCCCCCCCCCCCCCCCCGCCAATTTAGGACTCACAATGGAATACAGGCAAGGAGAAGCCCATATGCCAGGATCACGAAGAAGAGACTACACTGGAAAGGGGCAGGATAATCCCACCGCCAAGCTTTACCAACCCTATGGAAGACTCCTGCAGTGGATCCCTCTGGGGATGCCCCAGGACACAGACATCAGAAAACACAATTGGGAACTACTAAAGAACTACAAGATCATAAAGAACAATAAATAGAACTAAGAAAAGAGAACGAGGAACCCAAGAAGGACCGAGAGAGAGAGAATGACAAGCTCCGGAAGGAAGTAGAAACACTGAAAAGATCCCATGCTGAAAAGAAAAGAAACCAACCAGCGACAAAAGAGATACAAAAAGAGATCGAGACAGCTCCAAAAAGAAATAGGAAACACTAAGAAATCAGAAGAGGAAATGAAAAAGGAAATCAAACACTCATCCATTCAAGAGGAAAGGAATGGAAAAAGCCTCAGAAGCAGAATGGAGGAAGCAGAACAAAGAATATCAGACCTGGAAGATAACACAGAACAACTAAAAACCTCAAGGAAAGATTATGAAAAATTTAAAAATACACAAAAATGGAACAACCAGGAGCTGTGGGACACTATGAAAAGATCAAACCTCCGCATCATAGGAATAGAGGAAGGAGAAGAATCCCAAGAGAATGGTATTGATCAGATCTTCAACAGAATAATAGATGAAAACTTCCCCAAACTAAAAAAGGACAAACCAATACCAATACAAGAAGCACATAGAACTCCAAACAGACAAGATCAGAAAAGAAATTCTCCACGCCACATCATATTTAAAATGCTAGACACCCCAAACAAAGACAAAATCCTTAAAGCGACAAGAGAAAAACAACAAGTGACCTATAAGGGGAAACCTATCAGAATAACAACGGACTTCTCAACGCAAACGATGAAGGCAAGAAGAACCTGGAGCAAAGCATTCCCAGTGGAAAAATAAAATAAAATAAAATAAAAACCTATACTCTATGAAAT
Source organism: Rhizomys pruinosus (assembly GCA_009823505.1). Taxonomy (NCBI): domain Eukaryota; kingdom Metazoa; phylum Chordata; class Mammalia; order Rodentia; family Spalacidae; genus Rhizomys; species Rhizomys pruinosus. The sequence goes on along the minus strand of VZQC01001441.1, from coordinate 1,485,100 downwards.
TTGAAAACCTAAGAGAAATGGATGAATATCTGAAATCCTGGGAGTCAACAAAGCTTAACCAAGAAGACATTGACATCTTAAACAGACCCATAATATTTGAGGAAATTGAAGATGTAATAAAAAACCTCCCAACTAAAAAAAGCCGAGGCCCAGATGGTTTCACAGCAGAATTCTATAAAACATTTAAAGAGGCCTTACAAACATTATCACTCAAATTGTACAGAAGGATACAAACAGAGGAACATCTCCCAAATTCCATCTATGAAGCCAGCATCACTCTAATACCAAAACCAGGCAATGATACAGCCAAATAAGAAAATTATAGCTGGCATGGTGGCACACACCTTTAATCCCAGCACTTGGGAGGCAGAGGCAGGTGGATCTCTGTGAGTTCAAGGCCAGCCTGGTCTACATAGCGAGCTCCAGGCCAGCTGGGACTAAAGGGAGACCCTGTCTCAAAAAGACAAAAAAAATATAGACCCATCTCATTAATGAACATAGATGCAAAAATTCTCAACAAAATGTTTGCAAATCTCATACAGACCCACATCAAAAAGATCATCCATCATGTCCAAGTTGGATTCATATCAGAGATGCATTACACTGATGCACTTACATACATGTAGGCAATACATTGATACACATAAAAGTAAAAATAATAATTTTTTAAAAATCTGAGCATAGGCCTGCAGCCAGCCCCCACATGGTGTGGGGGTTCCACTGGTTCCAGCATGCCACCTGTGAGTGCCAGGCCTCAGTTTGAAGGCGAGCTTCCCCAGTTACACTGCCATCTGAAATCCCCTAGCTCAGGAACATCTGAAGTCCCTCCCACTGCTCCAGGCCTAGACTCCTCTGCCCTTGGACCCAGATCAGGACATTTCCAGCCTGCCTGGGAGTGCTGTAGCCAGCCTCCATCTGGTGCTGGGTCCATTGATTCCAGCCTGCCTGGGGTTGCCTGAAGCTGGCCTCCCACATGTGATGAGTTTCCCCATTTGTGAGGTCCCCAAACTTGTAGCCTGCTATCATCTGGATTTTCACCAGCTACTGCAGGCTAGACCCCCTGTGTTTTAGTACAGTTTCTGGCACTTCGCAGACTGCCCAAGAGTGCCTGAATTGACCCTACTGGTGAAGACGGGACAAACTTCAGAGACTGGATTTGGAGCAATGGAGCTGGAACTGACCTGGAAGCCATTTCCTCTGAAGGCTAGCTCTCACAGCTTTGGAGAGCACTATGCAAGCCACTAAGAGAGAATATCAAACAATGCTCCAACACCAGCCTTAAGACCAAATAGCCACATCAATGACCAGCATAGCATACGTTAGTGCAATAGTGGCACTTTTATCTTGGGGGTAATCAATGGCTAACTAATTGGACTTAAAGCCCACTCAATAGGAGAAAATTCATGTCTGGTAGTGTAAACATAACCAGATGCACAAAACCGGAGAGGTCATAGATCTTAAAGAAATCCCCAAGGTTGACACATCCCTAGGCTAAGGTAACATCTTACTAAGGGCAAAATAGTTATCCTTATATTTATTTACAGACACCACTCAAAAAGAAGCTTTTTTTTTGCACTAGATAAAGAATAATAGTACAGAGTCCCACAAATGGACACACACAAACATGGTTTGTGAATTGCTCATGTCTAAGTGACACATCTATGATGCAGCCTTTACACCTAAGGCCCATGAATACAGAACAAAGAGCCAAGAGGACATTAATTAACCTCTTAACTCTCATTAAGGAAGAGTCCTCATGCAATAGGAGGCCAGAAACTCAAAAAGGGCACGATGGTCAAACTGTGGAGATTAAGAGGCTATAGAGTGTGGTCCATGGACAAGTTGCGTATATTCAGCTTCACCTACCCAGGGCTCAGGGAACATTGCAGAAGAGGATACAGAAAGATTTTAAGAACCAGGGAGGTGGTGCAAGACCAAATGGAAATGAATCCTACAAGCTCCTGGGACTCTGTTCACATGAACCTACAGCATTGATGTCAGCATGCACAAGATCTATGCAAGCTCAACTAGACAAAAACCCAGCATGGCACTGCAGAATGGGTAGCAGAGTCCAATCCTAGCTGAAGAAATATTAGCAGATGGTTACCATTGGGTTAGGAAGAACTGGCCTTCTTTAAGAGAGGGATGCTGGATGGGTTGATTAGAGCTCAGAGGATGAACTGTCACCAAGGAATGGCTGGGGAGAGGAATTTGGCACAATAGACCCTAACAAAGAAGTCAGAATGTATGAACTTAGGAGGGGGATGCTGTGGGAGGTTCCCAATGGAGAAGTGGGTATAAAGGCAATCAAGACTCATTGAAAAATTATGTATGAGAAGCCAGGTGTGGTGGCACATGCCTTTAATCCTAGCACTTGGGAGGCAGAGGCAGGCAGATCTTTGTGAGTTCAAGGCCAGCCTGGTCTACAGAGTCAGTTCCAGGACAGCTGGAGCCACAGGGAGACCCTGTCTTGAAAAGACCAAAAGAAAAAAAAAAGAAAGAAAAATTTTGTATGAGAAATTAAACCCCTACCTCTTGCCCCATACAAAAGTCAACTCCAGATGGATCAAAAACCTCAACGAGAAACCCAAAACTCTGAAGGCGATAGAAGAAAAAGTTGTCAGCAGACTACATGACATAGGTATAGGAAAAGACTTCCCAAATCAGACAGCAGCTGCACAAGAAATAAGATCAACAATTGAAGGCTCAGTGGTTAAGAGCACACCAACTGCTCTTGCAGAGGACCCAGGTTTTATTCCCAGCACCCACATGGTGGGTAAGAACCATCTTTTACTCCAGTTCCAGGGGAATCTGATGCCCCCTTCTGACCTCCACAGCATTGCATGACACAAGTGCACCAACCTACATGCAGACAGTACAATCATACACATTAAAAATAATAAAAAATATATTGACAATTGACAAATGGGACCTCATTAAACTCAAAAGCTTCTGTACATCAAAAAAATATCAAGGAAGTGAAGAGAAAAACCCACAGAGTGGGAGGAAACCTTCACCACAGATGCATCCGATAAAGCATTGATTTCCAGAATATATAAACTACTCAAAAAACAAAGAAGACAACAAATGACCCACTCAATAGATGGAGCAAAGAGCTGAACAAAGACTTCACAAGTGAGGAATTAGAGATGGCTGAGAAACATCTTAAAGTTGCTAATTAAGGAAATGCAAATTAAAACCACTTTAAGATACCATCTCACTCCAATAAGACTGGTTAGGATCAAGAAAACAAATGATACCAAGTGCTGGAGAGGTTGTGGGGAAAGAGGAACACTCATCTACTGCTGGTGGGAATGTAAACTCGTACAACCACTATGGAAAGCAGTGTGGAGAACCCTGGAATGATTCAAAATGAGCTTGCCACCTGAGCCATCATTACCATCCTGGGTATATACCCACAAGACTCATCTTACCGCAGAGATAATGCACAGCCGTGTTTATTTCAGCTCTCTTCACAATAGCAAGGAGCTGGAACCAACCCAAGTGCCCCCCTTGAACCAACCCAAGTGCCCCTCAACTGATGAGTGGATAGAGAAAATGTGGTACATCTACACAATGGAGTTCTATGCAGTGGTAAAGAAAGATGACATCATGAACTTTGCAAGTAAATGGATGGAGCTAGAAGACATCATGCTAAGTGAAGTAACACAGTCCCAGAAAAACAAACGATGAATGCTATCCGTCATCTGTGGATGCTAGCGCCAGTTACCTACTTGTATGGCAAACTGAGCAATGTTAATGTGATTTGAAAACAACTGTGCTGCTATATTGTGAATCCCTTTAAAAAAAAGGAAAAATTTTGTATGAAATACACAAAAATTTAATAAAAATTGTAATAAAATCTGAGCATAATCAGAAGAATCACATATCTCTAAAGAAGAAAGTTTGTCCTTTTCTGGAGAGGAATCTGATTTGCCTTCGCTGTGTTTGTTACATGCAATAATATAGTCCCCACATGACAAATATCACATGTGACCTCTCTTATGTGGAATTTGGGTGATTGGAGGAGAGGAACTGAAAGGAGGAGGGGAACATGAGGAAACTGAAGGGAAAAATTTGGGTGCGGTAGAGAGTGTTAGAACCCAGCAGGCATTCATATCAAAGTGCATGCATGCAAGAAAGTATAAGGATGCAATTCATTACTCTGTACAATTAATACATCTGGAAATTTTAGAATAATAAATCAAAATTTAGAAATTACAAAGTAAAATGAAAGGTCATTAAGAGTCCTATTATTAATGAAAAATAAACTAATCAAAATGTGAAATCAAACCTCCAAAATGAAGAAACTAAAATAAGCAGAAAACCAATGCCCAAACTGCAAATGAAATCAAAACCTTATGGAACTCACTATGTTGAAGTCTACCAGATAGTCAATGTCTGAAGTTCATTTAATCACCAACATCCAAGTTCAGTCTCCAACATCCAAGTCCAACTGATCCAAACACTCACCAAACTCCAAGTCCAAACAATTACTAACCTTCAAGTCCAACTAATCACCGACCTCCAAGTCCAACCAATCACCAACCTCCAAGTCCAACCAATCACCAACCTCCAAGTTCAAAAGAAAGACTGACCTTAAACATCAAATTCTTTCCCATTTTTAGTGGCACCTGGCTATCCAGAATTAAAAACTTGACTGTCGATCTTCAGAGGGAAAAGGAGAAGCCAGGGCAGTCAGCTACCCCTTCCAAGCAGCCAGCCAAGGCGTATGAGGGGGAGGGGCTTAGGTACCTCTCTTGCCCACTCTGCCATCTTGGGCAGAGGTTACAGGGTCCAGGGTCCATGTTAGGAAGGGAACTCTCCTGTGTGCCTATGAGGGGGAGCATTGGCATTCCTATAAGTAACCCCCTCACCCATCTGCACTGTAAGCAAGCCCAAGTAAGCTCCCTAGAATCTTCCAAACTGTGGTTTGGGGAGTCTTCCTGGGGGGAGGGGGGAAGGAGGTGGGACGTCCACTTGTGGACATAAAGAACAAAATTATAAAGCTTAATCAAGGCTTGTGCTGAAAAAGAGGCTGTAATTATCAGAAGCATTATTACCATTAAGGGGAGCTCTCCTCTGCCACGTGTGATGGCACAGGCCTTTAATCTCAGCATTGAGGAGGCAGAGGCAGTTGGATCTCTGTGAGATCAAGGCCAGCCTACTCTATACAGTGAGTTGAAGGCCAACTTGGGCTACAGGGAAACCCTGTCTCAAAGATAGCCTCCTGCTCTGCATTGGAATAGGAAGCCTGTCCCCAGGCTGAGACCCCATTCAGCTAAACTTAGAGAGAACCTGAGAGGTTTTCTGTTCTTAGACAGCAACTCCATACAAAGGCTGCTGTTAACGTGATTCAGGGGATGAGAGTCTATCTCAAGCTGGCAGCTGAACTTGGCGGTATCCTCCACATGGTAGAAAGAGACGAGAGTTAGGGGTTTGTGGATTCTTCCTCTGCAGTTTCAGAGAACCACTGATGCCAGGCCCCTATGTGAAGGCCCTGAGAAGTCAAGAGGCCCTGAGAGGCCACTGAATGAAACTGGGAAGGTGAAGCCTGGGTTGTGGTGGAGACTCCAATACGTTCAATATGCCAGAGCTGAGACATCTTCCAATAACAGCTGAGTACAAGAACTGGAACCAGAGTCAGAGATGTAGGAAGCCAGCTGGGGCCGGGGGGGGGGGCGGGGCAAGGGGGCGGGTCTAAAGCATCTAAACCCTTTGAATCTAGAGTCCTAGACCCTGGGCATGGAGCTACAGAATTTGATGTTTGCCACCTGGGCTTCAGTGTTGCTTTGGTCCAGTATTGCTTCAGTATGTTGTCATTCCTACATCTGGGAATCAGAATATATACTCTGTGATATTGTGTGATGGAATTATTTGATTTGCTTTTGATTTTACAGGCATTCAGTGTTATGAGATTGCCTTGAGTCTCAGAAGAGACTTTGGGGTTTGGACGTTAAAAATAGTGTTGAGATTCTGAAAGATCTTGTGTGTATTAGTCGGGTTTTCTCTAAAGAAACAGAAGCAACAGGACGAATATATATATAGCTATATACAATTATTGATTTGCTCACGTGACAGAGTTCAAGGAGTCCAACATGTTTAGCTGTGCCACTGGAGGGCTGAGAATCAGAGAAACTGCTCAGTCTGCAGGCTGGATTGTCTCAGTAGTCCAATCTGTGTGGAAGGCCTGATGGGATTCCAGGAGATCTGCCAGTCTCTCAGTACATGCGCGGGTCTGTAGGGTTGATCACGCAGCAAGACAAACTACCGAAGGAGGAAAGAGGCAAGCTGCCAGGAAAAAAGGGACCAGATCCTCTGGCATGGCCTTAATACGTGCTGCCAGCAGAAAGGTAACGCCCACATTTGGGGTGGGCCATCGGGTTGAGTCCAATCCGAAGATCCTTTTCTCTTAGGTTCATGGAGTGCAGTGCAAGTTGTGCACACACGATGACCATCACTAAGTCTTTCCTTGTCAACTTGACACTCATAAATAGCCTCTCCTTATTTGCTTAAATGTCAATTGCGAAATGGCAAGGTCATAATTCCATAACATGTTTAATGTCTCATGTGCAATAGCAACAAAATTATATCTTAGAGTAGGTGAGTCCTTGAGGAAACTTAGTTCCTTACAGTATCTAATAACCAAAATATGACAACACAACATTATCTCAGTTGCCACATTCAAAAAGGCAAGACAAGACAGTTACCTTATAATATATATATATATTATCTCTATAATATATTATCTATATTAGAACAAGCATATTCTTAACCAATAGGACAAAAGTTAAATCATTTATAATCCACATTTCTGCAAATGGTCCTGTGGGCTCATGATATTTATGACTACCTTCTTCTACTACCCATTCTGTATTTCCTCCACCATACATCAAGCAA
>VZQC01001441.1:1239265-1476023 GCA_009823505.1 Rhizomys pruinosus | reverse complement strand
ACGTTGTGCTTCTTTCTTGGTGGAGGGAGGGGCCAGGTGCAACAACTTATTCTTTACCTTAGAAGGAATGTCTCTGCATGCTCCACACCACTGAACTCCTAGAAACTTCACCGAGGTAGATGGCCCTTGAATTTTAGTTGGATTTATTTCCCATCCTCTCATGCGCATATGCTTTACCAACAAGTCTAGGCTAGCTGCTACCTCCTGTTCACTGGGTCCAATCAACATAACATCATCAATATAGTGGACCAGTGTGATATTTTGTGGAAGAGTCAGGCGATCAAGATCCCTTCTAACTAAGTTATGGCACAACGCTGGAGAGTTAACATACCCCTGAGGTAAGACAGTAAAGGTATACTGTTGGCCTTGCCAGCTGAAAGCAAATTGCTTCTGGTGGTCCTTATGAACCGGTATTGAGAAGAAAGCATTGGCCAGATCAATAGCTGCATACCAGGTACCAGGAGACATATTAATCTGCTCGAGTAAGGACACCACATCTGGTACAGCGGCTGCAATTGGTGTCACTACTTGGTTGAGTTTTCGATAGTCAACTGTCATTCTCCATGATCCATCTGTCTTTTGCACAGGCCAAATTGGAGAGTTAAATGGAGATGTGGTAGGAATCACCACCCCTGCATCTTTCAAATCCTTGATGGTGGCATTAATTTCTGCAATCCCTCCAGGGATATGATATTGTTTTTCATTCACTATTTTCCCTGGTAGAGACAAGCCAATGGTTTCCATTTGGCCTTTCCAACCATAATAGGCCTCACACCACAGGTCAGGGAACCAATGTGGGGATTCTGCCAATTTCTAATTATATCTATCCCAATATACATTCTGGGACTGGGGAAATAACCACAGGATGAGTTCTGGGGCCCATTGGGCCCACCGTGAGTCGGACTTCAGCCAAAACTCCATTTATCACCTGACCTCCATAGGCCCCTACTTTAACCAGAGGGCCACAATGCTTTTTAGGGTCTCCTGGGATCAGTGTCAACTCAGAACCAGTATCCAATAGGCCTTGAAAAGTCTGATTATTTCCTTTTCCCCAGTGTACAATTACCCTAGTAAAAGGCCTCAGGTCCTTCTGGGGAAGGACAGGAGGAAGGCAAACAGCATAACTCTTTGGTATTGGGACAAGCTCCTTCCTCATTGGAACCTGGCCACCCCTTCATTCAGGGGTTCTGGGTCTGTGAACTGTCTCAAGTCTGGAAACTGGTTAACTGGATGGGATTCGCTACTGCTGAAATCCAATGTTGACTTCCTGTCATTTGTTCTAGAGCTTTTCTGCTTATACAGATCAAATAAAAACTTAGTAGGCTTCTTATGTATTTGGTTCCTGGGAACGCCATGATTAATTAGCCAGTTCCAAAGATCATTTCGGGTCATGTCATTATAGGCATTATTTTGCCTTTGTCGCCCATTATGATAACTATGATAACTATGCTCTTTGGCCTTCGGCGATTCAGTGCTGCCACCTGACGCCTACCTTGAGGTCCTGTTAAACCTATTACGTGTACATTTAATTTATGCAAGCGAGCAACAACTTCTCTAACTGTAAGATCTGGCATAAGAAATAGAGCAAAAACAAAGCTCTTCAAATGTTCTGGTGTCTCAGTACTTTCCATCTTATAAACTCAGTGAAAGGCACGTTCTCTGGGTCCTTATATTGTGGAGAATGTGGTTTTACACTTCAAATCCACTTGAGCACCCATCTGCCTGACCCTCACAATCCCTTCATGAATACTAAGCCAAGGAATATCAGGCATCTAACTTGATGTTAGTAGGCCATGTTTTAATAAATATGTCAGTCAACCATTCAAATAAACTTTTAACACATGTTTTTAACCGCTCGAACTTCCATGTTAAACCTAGAATCTCTACTCAGTGGGTTCATATCGATAAACTCAGTCTGATCCAATTTTATATTCTTTCCACCATTATCCCACGCCCTTAAAATCCATTCCCAGACATATTCCTTAGGCTTCTGCTGGAATGAATCGGCAAACTCATTAATTTCTTTAGTGGTGTAGCCACTAAAGAAATTAATGAGTGGACCACACTTTCTATCTCACCTTGAGGGGCTTGCTTAGCCTTCAATCTGGTTATAGGTCTAGAGGCAACAATTGTTGGGCCCTGAGGGACATTAGCTTCCACTGGGAGGGGGAGATTAGTTTCCTCAGGCAAGAGTGGGGAGGAGGGATCTGCAGGATGTGGATTCTCTGCTGAGGGTGGGGAGATTAATTTCTCAGATAAAGAAAATCCCTCAGAATCTGAGGGTTCAAAATCCTCATCATCGTGGTTCTCCCACACATCTCCATCACAAGTTTCAGGGTTCCACCCTTTCCCCACCAGTGCTCTCACTTTGACTGCTGACACTCTTCATGGGTGGGAATTAAATTTGCATCGTAAATCAGCCAAACGTATAATAAGGGCTCCAGCTTGATTTTCTGCTGCTTTGGCTCTTTGGCTGCTGGAGAGAAGATGCTCTTCCAGAGCACACTTGGAAACTTTTTTTTTTTTTTGTCTTTTCTTTTCGAAACTTTTAAACTGTTTTTTTTCAAATCCGGAGCTGGTTAATTTTATCACTGAGCTCCTTATTTTCCTCTGTCACTTTATCCAGAGATGCTAGGAGCAATCAGGCAACATCATTATTTTCCTTATTTTTCCCGCAATTTCTCAAACGTTTTATATAGAGAGTCGCTAAATTCCTTGCTCCTCACAAGAGGTGAGTAGGTGAGTCAAATGGATCTATCTTCATAATTACATCAAATAGTCTGCACCAAGGATTATCATTCCTCTTCATGCCACCAGGAGAGCCTTCAGTAACTCTAGGCTTCATTGGGTTGGAGAGCTGGCTCCAGAGACTACCAAGCCCACTAAAGAAATTCATCCTTTGAATTCTGTTTCTCTAGAACCACTCCTGGCACCAAAATCTGTATTAGTCATGGTTCTCTAAAGAAACAGAAGCAACAGGACGAATATATAGCCATATACAATTTATTGATTTGCTCACGTGACAGAGTTCAAGGAGTCCAACAGTAGCTGTGCCACACTGGAGAGGCTGAGAATCCAGGGAACTTCTCAGTCTGCAAGGCTGGATGTCTCAGTAGTCCCAAACTGGTGCTGAAGGCCCGATGGATTCCAGGAGATCTGCTGGTCTCAGTACACACTGGGGATGGTAGGGTTGATCACAGCAGCAAAACAAATTCACCAGTGAGAGAGAGGCAAGCTGCAGGAAAAAAGGGACCAGATTCTTCTGGCATGGCCTTTAATACTGCCTGCCAGCAGAAGGTAATGCCTACATTTGTGGTGGGCCATCTGGGTTGAGGTATTCCAATCCAAAGATCCTTTTTCTCTTATTTGTTCCTTAGTCCAGTGAAGTTGACACCCAGGATTAACCATCACACTTGGGAACCTTTTTTTGTTGTTGTTGTTGGTTGGTTCTTGTTTGGATGCATGGCCACATTATAGCCACAACTGACCTGGAACTCATTATATACACCACCAAGCTGACCTTGTCCTCACAGAGATCCCCATCGCAGCCTCCTGAGTGCTGGCATTAAAAGTGTGTGCCACCATGCCTGGTGGGATCTCTGAAAGTTGGAGTAAATTGCATTTTGCATGAGCCTATGGAGGGCAGGGATTGGACTGTCATGGTTTGGATGATGAAAGTCCCCCATAGTCTCAAGTATTAGAACACCAGGTCTCCAGTTGCTAGTGATGTTAGAGGAGGTCATGAATCATCAGCAGGTATGCCTTGCTGGAACAAGTTTGTAACTGGGCTTTGAGAGTTTTGCACTTTTCCTCCTCCCACTTCTCAGTTTCCCTGTGCCACACCTTGCCAGCCTCCAACACCTTTCCAATTGCTATAGACTCTCTCTGGAGCCTTTAGCCAAAATAATCTCTTCCTTCCATTAGTTGCCTGGGTCATGGTCATAGTGTTTTAGCACAGCAACAAAAGTAACTAATACACCAGGTTAATATTTTTCAACTTAAATATGTTCCATATATATCCTTTCCCAAACAAAAGGAGATTCACAATCTATTTCTATATAGGAAAATTATTAAAGATGGAGGGTGAGTCTCTGTGGATGTAGCTCAGTGTACGATGTGTGCCTTTCTTCCCTGACACTGACTTTTCAATCCACGGCACTGTACACAGATGAAAAAGTTCATGACAGATGTTTATATGATTTTCACCAAATAACTGAGAATTCAAAGAAGTAATTGGGTATCATGATTTTATCAAAACGAACACATTAATGTAGGCTATAATTTCCAGGTTTAGGTGAATAAAACTTTGAAATGCTAAAAACCGACTTATATGGAATAAGCAAGGATCATTCATAGGTACGTGACTAAACAGAAAAACATCCATTTAATTATGATGTAAATTTCAAATAAGTGTTTACAAATCACCCAGCTGGGTGCTCCTGTTACCCAGCTACTTGGGATGCTGATGCAAGAGTATCACTTGAATTCAGGAGTTAGCACTCAGCCAGGAAAATACGATATGATGTTATGTTAAAGTTGTAATAATTATTTATGATGAATTGGTCCTTTGTCCAAGATGGACAAGTCTGAGTGTCCTAGATTTGGGGAAACCTGACTCAGATATATGGAATAAATTTATGTCTAGTGTGCAGTAGCATGTTGTGCTTTTGTGTTTGTGTATCTGTATACTTGTGTGTTGTAGAGATGTGCTTGCCTCTCTCTCTCTCTCTCTCTCTCTCTCTCTCTCTCTCTCTCTCTCTCTCTCTGTCACTGTGTGTGTCTTTACTTGCTGATTTCCTGTATGTCCTTTGACCTTTTCCTCATGGGCCAGAAGCATGCAGCGTCAAGCCCGTGTACACCGAGCACCTTTCGGTCAGTTGAGCAGGATTCCACACCCGGCTATGTGAAATGAGGTGAGTCTGCTTCTCTTAGACCAAACCTCAGGTCCTGCTGAATTAACTCCATAGGGCTGTGAGGCTGCCTGCATGTTGATCTCAGAAACAACCTAGGACAAGGGGCTGACCTCACATACAGGGCAGGCTCAGTAACCTGAAGGCCATGAAGACATAATGTATCCCAGAGCAGGTTCAGTATTCTGGTGTTCCCTCACACACTTTTCTCCAGTGTGGGTTCATTAGCCATGGTGACAGCCCACAAAACACTCCCAGATAGCCATCTGAAAGTGGATATAGACATCAGGGCAAGCCCATTAACTGAGAACTAACTCCATACTGGCTTCAGGGAAAACCTTGTACCCAGAGGGCCACCAGCATACTACCAAACAAATTGCTGGATGCAGGGCAGGGCCTGCACCCATGGGACCACTAACATGGCATACAATGGCAAGCTGAAGACTCAGAGGGTTGCCTGAACAATGACATCACAGCAGGCCAAGACCCAGGGCACTGACTATATGCCCATACTTCAAAGCAGTCCCATACTCAAAGGCCTGCCTGTAAGCTGCTTTGAGGACAGACTCAATACCATGAGTACCCTCATGATCCTCCCCAGTATAGACACGGTCCCCAGAGGGATTCTCACACACTACAAAAGGTAGGACCTGTACCCAGGAGGCTGACCCAGTACTGATCCCAGTGCAGGGACGCTGGTACCTAGGGACCGAACTGCGATCTGTCCCTGGGTCAGGCTAAATACCAAGTGGGGCTCACACTTCTACTCTGGTAAGGTCCCCAGTGCCCAAGAAGCAGTTCAGCCATCCCTGACCACCTCTTGGCATGACTGCTGCCCAACGTGGCCATAGGCATCCTGGCTGCCATGCTGGCTTGCCAGTGCCTTCCAGGATTAGAGCTAAAGAGCTCCTTTTGGATCAATGTGTAAAACTCACTCTTCCTGCTTACAAGCCAAGGTCTCTGGTCCAAGACTCAGATCCCTATATGCAAGCTTTCAAGACCTTGTGTAGACCCTTAGCTGTGGGATGGACATCAAGCATGCTCTGGTACATCCTCTCACACTGGCCCACCTCCGTAAACACAGCTCTAGGGGGAATAGTGCCCATTCTTTGTGTGCATCCAAGCTCTGCTCTGACTCAGCTTCTCTACCACCAATCACCCCTCCACCTGGAAACTCTGTTCACCACTCTCTCTTAAATTCCCCCATTCTTCCTCTCTCTCTTGCTTTTTATTTTTTTAAAAACTTTCTTTTATTTTATTTATTTTCGTATGTGTATGAATGTAATGTCTACATGTAGGTTTGTGCACCCGTGTCGTGCAATGCTGCGAAGGTCAGAAGAGGGTGTTGGATTCCCCTAGAACTGGAGTTAAAGATGGCTCTCAGCCACCATGTGGGTGCTGGGGATCGAACCCGGGTCCTCTGCAAGAGCAGTCGGTGCTCTTAACCACTAGGCCATCTCTCCAGCCCCCTCTTCCTCTCTCTCTTTCATAGCTATCTTGGATTGGTTCTGCCTCTAGAGTTAGAGTCATGGGTGTGTTTGAGCCTTTTCCCACAGTGGTCTGGTTGTAGGGGGCCAGGGTTCCTGTTCTCTCAGGAAGGAGCACAGCGCCTCACCACCCCATATTCAAATCGAGTCCTCTCAGCTCATGTCCCATGAACATAAGAGCTTTCTCCTGTGTAGATCACTCAAGAGGATGTGCATGACAGGGGCCTGGGCCTCCTCATGCCAAGGGAGATACACATAAAGACGTGAGCCAGAATGATCAAAAAAGCTACATTAGAGATAAGAATTTAAGAAAAGGTCCCTGGGTAGGCTGACTACAGCTCAAGGGATGAGTTGGCACTGAGGAGTGGGCAGGGAGAGTAGTTTTGCACAATGGACCTTAGCACAAATGACAAAATGTGTAAACTCCAGGGGTGGGGGCTGTAGGAGGCTTCTGATAGAGAAACAGCTATAAAGGTGATTAGACATACTGGAAAATTATGAAGCACATTGTCGGGTCAGTGTCTTTGAGTCACATGTGACTGCCTTCCACACGCTGTCCCTCTCTTCTTGGCTCAGCTCCAGGACTTGCCTCCTGCCTGCAGGCTGGCAGTCTCTGCACTCTGCTCCTGCAAGAAGTGGGGAGGAGATAACGCCAAAGAACACCCATAAGAAAAATAAGCAGACTCACACACACGTGTGGAGACCTGGGGTGGATAGGAACTCTGTTTATTTTCTGTTAGTGAGGTCTATATATTCAAGACTACTGTGCTTTGGGCAAGGAAGTGAAGAGCAGACAGAAGGGAGGGGTGAGCCAACTTAGTTCTAATTGGGGGGCTGCAGAACTCCGGTTTGTGCAACAGGTAAGTAGAGGTGTGACATTCTGCTCAATGCCTCAAGGGAAGGGGCCTGGAAGTTTGCAGAGATAGGGTGAAGCAAGAATCATCATAATATCCTGAATCTTCCAGCTACAGATAACTCTGGAAGCCCACAGAGATATCAGATAACTGGAGATCTCCCGGGACTGGTCTTACAATTTCTTGCTTCAAGCCACACACAAAGTTCCATTCTCACATCCCACCCTTTGTTTTTTAATTAAAATGGAGCAGTAATGTCAAGGTCCTCTAGGGAGTCCCCTGGGTCAGCCTGGTATTGGATTAGAACAGTCTTGGCCGCAACCTCAATGAGTGTATTGATTCAGTTTTTCATAAACTGGAGGACACAGGGCGCGACAGTCAGAATTCCTAGGGTGACAATGGGTCCCAGCAAGGAAAGTAGCCAGGAGGTCAGGGGGTTGGAAAACCATGGGTCAGAAACTTGTAGGGAGTATCTAACACAGAGTTCTTTCCTGAGATTTTTTTAAGGGTTTTTAACATTTTGCTCAACAATACCAGAGTCATTTAAATAAAAAACAACATTCTTCTCCCAGGAACACGCAGGTTCCCTCATTTTCTGCAGTCAGTAAGTCCAGGGCTCTCCGGGTCTTCATCACCACCTTGGCGGGAGAAGTTATCTGTCTCTGGAGCGATTCAAGGCTGTTCGTTGTGGACGCCATTGCCTCATCAAGCTTAGTTTGGAAGTCTGCTTCCATGCTGTAAACCTTCGCTAGGGCTCCGCCCGCAGTTCCCATTGCTGCTGTGGTGAGGGCGATGCCTAGGCTGACCAGAACCGGGATGAAAATCTCTCTCTTTTGATGGTCTGGGTCCAGCTGCAGCATCCAAGCCACTTTCTCCTTTTCATAAAGGAAGAGCTGAGGGGGATGCATTTTTTTTTACATTGTTATTGAAGTTTTGTGCAATTCATACATTTCTCAGTCCAATTTAGACTCATCCCCTTTCCAAGCCCCTCACCCCACCTGAGTTCATGCATTTTGCCACACATGTCTTGCATCTTTTTTTCAGTCTTTTTAAAGTTTTTCTGTGCAGAAGTTTATTGTTTGGGGCTGAAGTTTACTGTTTCAGTCAGTTCTTTGACCCAGTCCTTTTGTTTTTGTTCCCTCTAATTTGTATTGCTCCAAAATATGCATCTATGCTTGTCACACACAGACCAAAATTATGACATCTGAAAGTAAACTGTATGTTAATTCCACAACATGTTTAGGAATTCACATTCTTCGCCTTAAATTTTATATTACTCTAAAGTATGCATACATACCCTTCCCCCATATACCAGAATTACAAAGTTTGAAAATTAGTGATAGGTTAATTCTAGATCTCGTTTAGGGATTCACATTAAAACATTAAAGTGGCACAGTTGCATTCAGGATTTTATCATATATATATATATATATATATATATATATATAATATATGCTGCACAGTTTGCCTTACTACTAAGTATTGGTGCTAGCATCCACAAAATGAGGGATACTATTCATCTTTTGTATTATGACTGTGTTATTTCACTTCAGCATAATGTCTTTGAGTTCCATCCATTTCCCTGCAAAGTCATGATGTCCATTTTCTTTACCACTGCATAGAATTCCATGTCATAACTTATATGTAGCGGCCAACATGTATATCCTTTTTGCTATTACTCGATCTTGTTTTGGTTGAGGCAATTGGGTTGGTCCAGCTCTTTGTTATTGTGAAATGAGCAGCAATAATAGCTGTGCATGTATCTTTGTGGTAGGATGAGTCTTGTGGGTTTATACTCAGAAGTGGTATGACTGAGTCAGGTAGTAGCTCATTTTGAGTCTTTTAAGGAGTCTCCACACTGCTTTCCATAGTGGTTGTATGAGTTTACATTCCCACCAACAGTGGATGAATGTTCCTCTTTTCCCACAACCTCTCCAGCATTTGATGTTTTTTCTTTCCTTTTTTTTTAAATTTTTTTTTATTTATTTTTCTCTATGTGTATGAATGTACTGTCTGCATGCAGGTCTGAGCACCTGTGTCGTGCAATGCCGCAGAGGTCAGAAGACGGTGTCGGATTCCCCTGGAACTGGAGTTCTCCTGGAATTGGAGTTACAGACGGTTCTCAGCTGCCATGTGGGTGCTGGGAATCAAACCTGGGTCCTCTGCAAGAGCAGTCGGCACTCTTAACCACTAGGCCATCTCTCCAGCCCCAGTGTTTTTGTTTTCTTGATCCTAGCCAGTTGTATCAGTGTGAGATGGTATCATAAAGTGGTTTTAATTTGCATTTCCTTGATTATTATTATTATTATTATTATTATTAATATTTTTTGGTCTTTTTTGAGACAGGGTCTTCCTGTAGCTCCGGCTGTCCTGGAACTCACTCTGTAGACCAGGCTGGCCTTGAACTCACAAAGATCTGCCTGCCTCTGCCTCCAAGTGCTAGGATTAAAGGCGTGTGCCACCATGCCTGGCTGCATTTCCTTGATTATTAATGATGTTGAACACTTTTTAAGATGTTTCTCAGCCATCCTTACTTCCTCACTGGTGAAGTCTCTGTTCGGCTCTTTACTCCATCTTTTGAGTGAGTCATTTGTTTTCTTGTTCCTTTGTTTTGTGAGTAGTTTATATACGCTGGATGCTAATGCTCTGTCAGATGTATCACTGGTGAAGGTTTCCTCCAACTCTGTGGGTTTTCCCTTCACTTTATTGATTGTTTCTTTTGCTGTACAGACGCTTTTGAGTTTAATGAGGTCCCACTTGCCAGTAGACTTTTTTCCTTGTGCAGCTCCTGTTTGATTTAGAAAGTCTTTTCTTACACCTATGTCTTGTAGGTTGCTGCCAACATTTTCTTCTATCACCTTCAGAGTTTAGGGTTTACATTGAAGTCTTTGATCCATTTGGAGTTTATTTTTATACAGGGCAAGAGGTAGGAGTTTAATTTTATTCTTCTACAAATGGTGATCCAGTTTTGCCAACACCATTTGCTGAAGACCCTGTCTTTCCTCCATTGAGTCCTTTTGGCCACTTTGTCAAATATGAGGTGGCTGAAAGAGTATGAGCTTAAGTTTGGATCTTCAATTTTGTTCCATTGGTCAATGGGTCTGTTTTTGTACCAATACTGGGTTGTTTTTATGACTATATCCCTGTAATGTAGTTTGAAGTCTGGTATAGAGATCCCCCTGTATTGAACTTTTCAATCAGGGTTGCTTTGGCCATTTTGGGTCTTTTGTTTTTCCATATGAATTTAAGGATTTTTTTCCAAGTCTGTGAAGAAACTCATGGGGATTTGAATTGAGATTGCATTGAATCTGTATATTAATTTGGGTAGAATGGACATTTTTATAATACTTTTATTGATGTTTTGTGTATTTCAGACATCATTTTTCAGTTCAATTTAGATATCTTCCCCTTTCCTTTTCTCCCACCCCACCCCAGTTCATGCATTCTGCCATACATGTCCTGCATCTTTCTCTCAGTCTTTTGAAAGCTTTTCTCTGCAAAGGTTTATTGTTTTGGGCAGAATTTAACTATGTCAGTCCATTCTTTGACCCAGTCCTTATGTTGTTGTGGTTGTCCCTCAATTATATTGCTCCAAAATATGCCTATACAAACGTCATATATGTACCAGAATTATGTCCTTCAGGAATAAACTGTATGTTAACTCTGATATATGTTTAGGAGTTCACCTTTTTTCCCTTTAATTTTATATTACTCTAAAATATATCTGTGTTCATTAATGATCTGGGGTTGTATTTCTCTTTTTTGTTATATCTTTGTGTGGTTTTGGGTATTAAAGTGATGCTGGCTTCATAGAAGGAATTTGGGAGATTTCCCTCTGCTTGTATCCTTCTGAACAGTTTCAGTAATAATGATTGTAAGTCCTCTTTAAATGTATCATAGAATTCTGCTATGAAACTATCTGGGCCTGGGATTTTTATAGTTGGGAGGTTTCTTACTATATTTTTAATTTCTCCATATACTATGGGTCTGTTTAAGCTGTCAATCTCATCTTGGTTAAGCGTTGGTGATTCCCAGGATTTGAGATATTCATCCATTTCTCTTAGGTTTTCAAATTTAGTGGTGTACAGGTTTTTGAAGTATTCCCATATAACTGCCTGGATCTTTTCATTGTCTGTTGTGATATTTCCCCTTTCATCATGAATTATATTTATTTGGAGTTGTTCTTTCTTTCTTTTGGTTAACTAGGTCAGAGGTCCATCTTCTTTATTCTTTCAAAGAACCAACTTTTGCATTCATTGAGTTTTTTTGTATTGTTATCTTTATTTCTATTTCATTGACTTCTGCTCTGATTTTTGTTATTTCTTTCTGTCTGTTGAGTTTAAGGTTCATTTTTTGTTGTCTCTCAAGTGTATTTAGTTGTAGTGTTAGAGCATTTATTTGTGCTCTTTCTGTTTTGTTTTGTTTTTTAATGTAGGCACCCAGGGCTATAAACTTCCCTCTTAGGACTGCTTTTAAAGTATCTCATAGGTTTTGTTGTGTTTTATTGTCATTTTCATTTAGTTCCAGGAATGCTTTTATTTCTCTCTTTATTTCTTCCTTGACCCGTTCATTATTCAGGAGTGTGTTGTTTAGTCTCCATGTGTTCTTGTAGATAGTAGGGCTTATCCTGGTGTTGATGTTGAGCTTTATTGATCTGTGGTCTGATAGAATGAATGAAATTATTTCAATCTTTTTTATTCCTCGAGGTTTTTTCTGTATCCCAGCACGTGGTCAGTTTTGGAGAATGTTCCATGGGGTGCTGAGCTGAAAGTGTATTCTCTGGTGTTTGGGTGGAATATTCAGTAGATGTCTCTGAGGTCCGTTTAGTGTATCATATTTTTCAGTTCAGATGTCTCTCTCTTTATTCTTTGTCTGGTTGACCTGTCTAAAGGGCTCAGTGGGATATTAAAGTCCCCTACTATGAGTGTTCTGGGGTTAATCTTGTTTATATTATGGAGGATTTTTCTTTTTCCTTCAACTATAATTGACATTTTTGCTGGGTATAGTAATCTGGCTTGGGATCTATAGTCCTTTAGTACTGGGAATACTTTGGTCCACTTTCTTCTGGCTTTCATAGTTTGCACTGAGAAGTCAGCTGTAATTCTGATGGGTTTCCCTTTATATGTAACTTGTTTTCCTCTTGTGGCCTTCAGCAATTTGTCTTTGTTTTGGGTGTCTAGTGTTTTAACTATGATATGGTGTGGGGAATTCCTTTTCTGGTCTTGTCTATTTGGTGTTCTATGTGCCTTTTGTATTTGTATGGGTTTGTCTCTTTTCAGTTTGGGGAAATTTTCATCTATTATTCTGTTGAAGATCTGATCAATACCTTTGTCCTGGGATTCTTCTCCTTCCTCTATCCCTATGATGTAGAGGCTTGAGCTTTTCATAGTGTCCCATATTTTCTGATTGTTCTACTCTTGTGATTTAAGATTTTCATACTCTTTGTTTGAGCATTGTAGTTTTTCCACCTTGTCTTCCAGTGTTGATATTCTATTTTCTGCTTCATCTGTTACTGAGGCTTTCTCCTAACTTTTCCTGCTGATTGGATGACTGTGGAATTTCCTCCGTGATTTCGTTTTTTTTTTTTTTTTTTTTTTTTTTTTTTTTTGATGACAGTAGCTCCCTATAGCCCCAGCTGGCCTGGAACTCACTCTGTAGACCAGGCTGGCCTTGAACTCATAGAGATCCACTTGCCTCTGCCTCCTGAGTGCTAGAATTAAAGGTGTGCACCACCACCCCTGGCTTAAAGATGGTTCTTAGCCACCAAGTGTGTGCTGGGAATTGGACCTGGGTCCTCTGCAAGAGCAGCTGATGCTCTTAACCACTGAGCCATCTCTCCAGCCCTCATCCTGTGATTTCTTTACTATTTCCAGTTTCCTTTGGAGTTTGTCATTCTCTCCCTTGATTTCTTTGAGTATGTCTATTATTGTTCTTTTAAGATCTGTGTCCTGGGTTATCTCCAGGGAGAATTCATTGTTGGAGTCTTCTATAGGACTGATAGATTTTTGTGGGGATTTATTATTATTATTATTATTATTATTATTATTGTCATTTGAATCCAGAGAAGGAGCCGGTATCACGAATGGCAGAGAGCAGGGAACTGTGGTGGAAAACCACTGAGATGCCCTCCTCTGACAGTGAGGGGTTTACTCTGGGAGGCCCATGATTTCCTGCCATGTTCTCCTACTAAATGGACCCAGAGACTCTTAAATGGGGTCAAGAAGGCCTCAGATTCCCCCCTTCTTGATCCACACTCTAGGATATCCTGTTTAGTTTGTTTTCATCAGTGTCTCCCATGAATGTCTGAGCTATTTTCCTTTTTGGCACGTGGTAGACAAAATGTTGCTTCTGCTGCTCTGTGTCCCAAGGCATGTTTGTCCCCATGGTGGGGTCATCAGAGAACGATGGCATCAAACTGGACAAAGTGGACAGATGGGCTGGGGTAAGCTGCTCATAGACAAGAGGCAGGGACAACAGCAGACAGACACATGGTCAGACCACAGGTGCTACATGTAGACAAGGCCATTGAGGAGGCTCCACTAGACCTGCCACAAGGAGATCAGGGACTTCAGGAGGAGGACTGGCTAGGACTCTGCTTCCCAGGCTCAGTCAGAGGAGAGAAAGGCAGAAGGACTGGCTGGGCGAAGGAGGCAGCTGTGAGCTTGGAAGATGCTGGGGATGCAGAGCTGTGAGTGCCAGTGTGAGGAGCTGCTCGGGTAACTGGGGAGACACAGCAGGTGTTAGAACAGAGGACGGACAAGGACAACACTGGTGCTGGTTAGTGGGAGGTCAGAGGAGGAGAAGCTGGGAACTGGGTCTCAGCTGTCCAGCCCTGGCCTTCCCCAGGGCCATGTCTCTCCTTCCCAGGGCCGTGTCTCTCCTCCCCAGGGCCATGTCTCTCCTTCCCAGGGCCATGTCTCTCCTTCCCAGGGCCATGTCTCTCCTTCCCAGGGCCATGTCTCTCCTCCCCAGGGCCATGTCTCTCCTTCCCAGGGCCATGTCTCTCCTTCCCAGGGCCATGTCTCTCCTTCCCAGGGCCATGTCTCTCCTTCCCAGGGCCATGTCTCTTCTTCCCAGGCTCATGTCTCTCAGGCTCATGTCTCCCACAGCTGACCACTTGAAATCATCACGTGTTTCGAGCTGGCTCTCGCTGACTCGCAGGATGAGTGGGCTATGGGTCCTCCCTCAGGCTTGGGGCAGCAACCCCCCAAAACAGCAGATGCCCCGGAAGTGTAGGGTTGGCTTTCGTTCACTCTAAAGCTTGGAGCTAATGCCCACATGACTGGGTGGAATGTATTGGTCAAGATTGACTTTCTTTGCTTTGAAACACAGTCTTACTGTACAGCCCAACTAGTAGTCCTCCTGCCTCAACTTCCTGAGTAGCTGGGATTATTCTAGAATCTGTGCATCCATCGTAAAATCATGCTTATTTGGAGTTGGAAGCTGCTGGAAGAACCCAATGTGGTGGCTTATATTCAAAAACCTTAGATGCAGAACTTGAGGGGAGACCGAAGTGAACTGATGGGGTTTATTAGAGCCATGGACAGGCAGACAGCATCCTGACAGAGGTTCTGAGGGGAGTTCAGGCCCCAGCAGCAGAGATAGACACAGTGGGGGTCTCTGAAGAGAAGAAAGCAGGACCCATGTGGTAGAAGTGGGCAGAGGGTCTCTTCTATCTTTCTGAGGATGGGGTGGGTTTGCAGTATCAGTCTGCAACCAGGTTCTCTGGTTCCGGCAGGAGGCAGGAGGAGGGCGGGGAGCAGGATGTGTGGCCTCAAGTATCGTATTGATGTGAACTTACTTCCCCAGTGAGAAACCTGGGCATCTGGAAGCTGGTTAGCTAGTGCGTTGCCATCAGTATCTGAGAGAAGGGCTAGCAGAGGTGTTGTGGTCTGAGGAGCAGCGGGAATCTAACATTGCATTCTTACATACACCTGTAATCCTATCATCTGTGAGGCTGAGGCAGGAGGATCACCATGAGCTGTTGGCTGGCCTACGGTACATAATGAGATCTGGGTCAGCTTGGGAGACAGAGTGAGACCCTATCTTTTTTTTTTTTTTTTTTTTTTTTTTAAAACTGAGGCCCATAGAGACCAGAAATGATGTCCCTGTAACCTTCCCTCTGGTGCTTCCCAGTCCTCCCCTTTCATAGAAACCCCCCTGGAAATGCTCCTGTTTTCCCACAGAGGTGAGAGCTCTGTGGGCTTGTTATGCCCAGATTACTGGACCCCCCCCCAAAAGACCACTAGGACACACGGCTCCGATGTAAATAAAGTCTTAATTCAAGTTTGAGCTTGGACTGCCACCCTCCTGGATATAGGCTGGGAGAAGTGTCCACTGAAGGCTGGGGGGGGCTTAGAAAGGAAAAACTGCAAACTGGGAATTTTCCAGTTTTTTGCATTTTGGTTTACTGATTAATAATGGGGACTGGAGTAAAGCATGATTTTTTTAGACTGATAGTTTGGGGCCATCTGGCAGCTTTGGTGGTGCCTTGGGTGTGGGGGGGTTACTCACTGATTACATCCTGGCAGAAGAGCAAAACGATGTTTAATCTTTGGTCCTTCCCTGTTAGTTATTTTTCAAGCAAAACAAGCTTTGGTCCTTCCCTGTTAGCTAATTTTGAATATTCTGTGATTTCTCCTGGAATCTGAGGATGGGGCTGTTTCTTGGATGGTGTATTTCCAAAAATAGAAAAATGGAGTCTAACCTGTTCCCTCATAACTGGTCCGAGTTACATTCCCATGCTGTGGTTACTCTAGAGACCAAATCTGGGTCTCTATTATTTAAGATATTTACTCCATTTGGATGACATCATCATATGCCTTCCTATCTGAATAATTATCATTTATAGCATTTTGGTCAAGTCTGATGTGATTCGACCTGAGAGCCATCAGTCATATGGCTCCTAATCGTTCTTTTATGAAGACCACCAGTCGTTTTAGGATGCAAGGACCTGCCGGTCAATAAAACTGACAAGTGAGTTAAGGACATATGAGCCACAAGTCAGAGCAACCAAAGGATAGGTCCACTGGAAGATCCAGGAAGTCCTCAGCTATCAGCTGAGAAAGAAACTGGCTCTGTGGGTGGGGTCTTGACCCTAACGCCTAGACAATCTTTTAGCTCCTACTTTTAAACACATGACCCTCTGAGGAGGTTACCCAATTGCCAAGCAGGGAAATTGGGGTGCCAACCAACCCTCTGACTTCTTCCATGTGAAAAGGGGGCATAAGGAGGGGCGATGGGGTACCCTGCTACAGTGGATTTTCTAAGAAGACCCCCAAGAAGTCATTAGTTACAGAGGAGAACAAAATTCTGGCCAATCGCCTATGAAGGAAGAGTAGCTAAGTACATTTTAGGCGGGAACCAAGAGAGGAACATGGCGAATTAATGTCCCAGTTAAAAGTCCATGTGGAATCTATGGACTGGAAGATGGCCTCGGCGGGTTAAGAGTGCTGACCACTCTGACAGAGGACCGGGGATTGTCCCCCAGCACCACATGGCGGCTGTAGAACTGTTGAAATCCAATTCTCAGGCGAAGAACTCCAAGTCCAGGGGAATACGACACCCTCTTCGTGACCTCCGCAGCATTGTGACGACACGGGTGCACAGACTTGCAGGCAGACAGTACATTCATACACATACAGAAATAAATAAAATTAATTTTACAATTAAAAAAAAAGGTTTTTTTTTTCTTATTCTATAGTTTATTTATTTATTTTTTCTTCGATTATTTGTCCATGGTGTCTGGATCAGAATCTGCTTTCTAGGAATTTTCGATAGTCACAGTGGTGTAGTTTTCCCTTAGTAACAAGTCCCATCCAAACTGTCTTATTTTGACTGGCATGCAGTTGGTTTCAGGAAGAATAGAATCAGCTTTTTGAGCCAACTTATCTTGAAGTGACTGGGGTGCATTAGCAATTGCAGGTTACTCCTGTGCTAGGGTTGCAGCGAGAGAGGGAGAGGACCCGTTTTACCTGGTTTGAGGAATGATTGGTAAAAAATGTTTTTAGGGGGGCTAGAGAGATGCCTTAGTGGTTAAGGAGCGCCGACGCTCTTGCAGAAGGACCCGGGTGTCCAATCCCCAGCACCCACATGGCGGCCGAAAACCGTCTGATAACTCCAACTCCAGGAGAAACTCCAGTTTCAGGGGGAAGCCGAGACCCCTCTTCTGTACCTTGCTGGCGAGTTGCACGACAGGGTGCACTAACGCATGCAGACAGTACATTCAGACACAGAAAGATAAATAAAAAAAAGAAAAAGTTTTATACCAGGCTCCAGAATGAGAGCCATACCATGAGAATATAAAAGGTGGTATTTTTTTTCTGGCATGGTGCATTAAATCTGTCATCTTCTCTGAGATAGTTTCTAACACTGACACCAGTAGATTCCTAACTTGCACACTAGATCTTTATCGTTTCTGAGATTACTGGTTTTTTTTTTTTCTTTTTTTTTTCTGTTGAGTTACCAGTTTCCTGTTGGGTTGTTTAAAACCACACAAGTTAGCTCAGGTACAATGCAAGGTTGCTTTGTGTGGTGAAGGTCAGTTGAAGGTTCGGTACCTTAGGAGGGTCCACTCCATCGGCCTTTGCCTGGCTTCTTTACCAGCTCACGTCTATGCTGAGGACAGGAAAGTCAGGTCTTGCTTGACCAGAGCTTCCCTTTGAAGCTGAGGGGCTCCTTCTATATGTGACTTTCCTCCCTTGTACTGGACACTGGCCAGATGAATCCTTTTAAGTAATCTCCACAGACCTCCATGGCCCAGGACGAATGGTGACTCCTGCCAAGGACATGACAAAGTTGGATGCAGGACCCTAGGACTCAAGTCGACTTCAGAGGGTAGGGATCAAAATATTGTCCCTTCAAATCCCTCTTGCCAAATCAGATTGGAGTTTTTAAAAGTCGTTGTTAGAACCTCTAAGAGGATTTTATGCAAATTAATTTGGTACTATATACCATATCAACATCCTAAGGAAAGGCTTGAACATTGAATAAGCCTATTAATAAATTTTTATTGTCTTGGCAAAAGTATTCTAATAATAAAAAGCCTATGGTAGGAGCATGGTGGTAGTGGCTGTAGCACAGGCCAGGAAATATGTTGGTCTTACTGGCTTGTTTGCTGGCTTCATGTTCAGCCATTGTATACAATATAGAAATATCTGGCCCAGAAGGCATTGCGCACAATGGCACAGGCCAGTCCAATAGATACGGGAATTATGAGGTTTCTCAGCTCCAGGTGTATCCAGTTGACATAAACTTATGCAGGGTAAATCCTCAATTTGTTCTTTAAGTCTATAAGGTCATTAGGTACTCAAGTACAATGATTTAAACCATCATTAAGGCAAAAGTTTCTAACATAGCCCATGAACAAACCCAAGAAATAAAAGGTTTAAAACAGTACCTTCACAATATAAGACCAATGTCACTTGTCTCCCAGATTTTTGAATTATAGCTTTGAAAAGGAAAATGAGGGGGGCATTGTCAACATAGATCGCAACAGGCATATAATACTTAGGGCTTCACCCAATTGGTTACATTCGATCTGCTGTGGTCACCAGAAGTAAACCTAATGTCTCTTAAAAATATTAAAAGTAACGTGCATCAACATCACTATGCATTAAGGAAATGTAATCAAAACCACTTTAGTTATCATCTTAACCCATAAGACTGGCTAGGATCGAAAACAAATGATACCAATGTGCTGGAGAGGTTTGGGAAGGAAAGGGACACTCGCATCCACTGCTGGTGGGATATGGTAAAGTCATACAGGCCACTTGGAAAGCAGTGTGGAGAACCCTTGGAGGACTGGAATGAACTTGCCACCCAACCCAGCCCCTACCACTGCCTGGGCATGTAACCCTCAAGACTCACCCCAACCGCAGAGATACATGCAGCCATGTTTATTGCAGCTCTCTTCAACAATAGCAAGGAGCTGGGAACCACCCAAATGGCCCTCAACTGTGAGTGGATAAGCAAAATGTTGGGTACATCTCACAATGGAGTTCACGTGCATCAGTAAAGAAAAGTGACATCACAAGCGCTTTGCAGGAAAGAAAATGGCTGGCGCTAGAGGACATCATGCTACTGAAGTAAACAACAGTCCCAGAAAAACAAACCCGCGAATTGGTATCCCTCATCTGTGGATGCTAGTGCCAATTACTAGTTTATAGTATTTTCTTGGTGTCGGGCCCCCTTAGCTTTTGTTCCCAAAGCAGTTGGGTCGTAAGCCATAATTGGAAACAACAACAACAACAACCAACGAAAGAGACTTGCAGGTCAAGAACATGACTGAAACAGTGACTACTGCTCAAAACAGTCCGATATCCTCATGGAGAATATTGATAAAGACTGAGAAAAGAGATGAAAAGCAATGTTGGCAAATGCATGAGCTCTGGGTCGGCGGTGGGGGAATGGATGGGAACACGGTGTCTCAGATTTGTTAAAAAAAAATAAAAATAAAATTATATTGAAGAAAAAAAAGAAAAGTAACATGCAAAGTTAACAGGCATACAAAACATATTTTAGTATGTATGAGGTGTAACTCGTATTTATATATGTGTCTTCACTTAAGGCTGTAACAAAGTCTATAGTATCCGGAGGTGGAACACAATTTCTATTTATATGCCATTACTATAACTATTTATAGAGTTCTTAAAAGTGAACAGTATTCATGCATACACTACTAAATAAGTTTGCTAATAAATAAATTTGGTGATAGATCACTTTATAAAGGTTGTACTGCGCAGAGGCACATGCATTGCAATCATACACAGATAGAGTTAATTGCTATTAACAATAAATACATACACATGACACCTTTATCCATTACATTTCTTTAAAAGATTTTATCCTATGGTGTGTTACAAGTACATGCACTTGGAAAAGAAACACCATTTAGAAATATTATTTAAAACATGCAGCTCTAATTAATTGTCACTGCCAAGCGCTGAGATGAATTTTCGCACCTTTGTTCTAAAACTATGAACTTATTAAAATACTTAACAAAGTGATGGAAACAGAATTGTATAATTAAAGAATTGACAATATCAAAGGTACTTAGCTGTTTCATGAAGGGAAGAAGATTGCAGGGGAGCCCATATGATATGCGTATAAGTTGGACAATAAAACTGGAACACTCTTAAACAAACCTTGATACAGTATTAGCATTTTGTTATTTTACACATACGAACAAAAAAAAAAAAAAATAAGGTATTTTATTATTTTCCTTTTATACTGTACACAACAAACCCTCCTCAGAACTTTTATCACATGCTTAGACTTTTCATCATCTTTTATAAAACATTTCACTAAAATACCTTTTAAACATGTTTTTTACATTTTTATAGTCTTTTTAATACCATGAGACAACATTCATAAACAGATTAACCCTTATTGTGCAGATTTTTGACTACAGTAATTAACACTTATTTCCCGTGTGACGAGACGGGACAGTTATCTCAAATACACTAGTATAAACGGGATAGTTTGAAAAATCACAGGAATGCTAAATAAAAATGAGACTCTTAGTTTTCAAACATCCAGGACTAAACACCCTCTATATCACCCAGGCAACCATGCTGCTTGCTTTATATGGCAGGGATGCAAATAGTCAATGACAAACACTTACAAACAGAACTTTTTTTTTTTTTTTTACACTGCTTTCCATAGTGGTGTACAAGTTTACATTCCCAGCAGCTGATGGATGAAGCACACAGCAACTTTTTAAACTTTCCTTCTGGGCCAAAGACTATGTCTATGAGGATTCAGTAGCCCTGTCAGGCCTCCAACAGCAGATTGTGAAGGGCCTAAAGTCTGCCTTTCCTTCCCAGACAACAATGTCAACACATAAAATCTGTCATGTACATTTTACATTTTGAAATATGGAAGAAGATTAAATACTTTTAAAGCATTTATTTATTAAAACATTTTCTGCCAAGATTTCACATTAGCTTAAAATTCAATTCAGTCTTACATATTCCTGAGGTTGCCACCTCAATGCCACAAAAAATACCTTCTCATCAGTCAGTGTGACCGGTACATCCACTGGAGAGCCCCATGGTCAGCCTCTGTTTCCGGGTGAACCAATTAGATGTTAACACGGATCTGCACAAGGTGACAGCGTCCTAACTCAAACTCATGGAAAAGAGTGAAACGTCTGCAAAGTGCACTTTAAAGAAGAGGTACTTCTTGCTTATGAAAAGAAACCAGTGACTCTTCTAAGAATAATAAAAAGGGAATGTTAACAGTTTTACTCACATGACAGTTACTTGTGAATCAACTTGATATCAGTAAATCATAGCATTAGATGCAAACCTATTCATTTAAACAGCCCATAAAACAAGTATGCTTTACTAGCTTAAACCCAAAATTTTAACATCTTGATGAAAACTCTGAATTAGGGATGAAAACTTAAATACGAGTAAAATCTGACTCTTAAGTTTGTAACAGTCAACGTAACAACACTTTAACCATCACAGTTTATACAGCACTGAGGTCGTAGCTCCAGCTGTGAGGTAAATTTCCTATTTTTAATTTAGGATTAAATTGGGTCAGTATTGTTTTTTTCTGACTCAGAAATTCTATAGTAATGGTCTATTACATTTTAAAAACCATCTGGGTAGATTTTTGTACACACAATGCTTTAACCAAGGTTTCTACTCATGAAGCAGCCTGCTTCTCACAGCTACTGACAGGCACCCTACTGGTCATTAAAGACAAGGTGGTCACCTTCCCAGATAAGCCTGCGGAGTCTGGATCCAGAGTCTAGTGCAGGTGATGAGAGGTGAAAAATGGCCCTGGCTGATGCATCACAAAAAATCTCTAACCTGCTTTTTCTCATCAGAGATTCAGAATAGGCTTCTCCCTTCTTCACCAAAAGAAAACAGCACAATTCCAATTCCTCGTTTAGTCTTTCCACACCTTCTCTACCTAGAAAATATCTACACCATCTCCTCCCAAAACAGGGACAATAAGCCCCCGCCATTTCAAACACTCATACTTATCTTGCCCATAGGCCTCTTACTGGCTCCAATATGAATATACTTGATGCACAACTTTTACTCAAAAAACAACTCTACACTCACACCTAAGCCCAGCCCCTGACCAGATGGGATTGGGATAGGCAGGGACCTTAAGCACCAGGTCCCACTCTCTAGCCAGAACTGTGTGCATGGCACACACACCTTTGTGGCCAGGAGTGTGAGTCCCTTGGGGACCTGCCCGATGCCAAGAACTATTTTAATGGAGACAGCTACCAGATATTTATTTTCTCTATCCCCATGTTATTCTACTTCAGGTTGGAAAATTACCAATAGTTATATACACATGTGTAATTTCCATGCATGTGGGAATTACCAACATCCACACATGCTTTCTTTTTTTTTTTTTTTTTTTTTTTTTTTGAGACAGGGTCTCCCTTTTAGTCTCAGCTGGCCTTGGATCTTGCCTGTAGACCAGGCTGGCCTGAGCTCACAAAGTATCTCTGCCTGCCTCTGCACCAAGGACGGGATTAAAGGGGTGTGCCACCACATCCGGTCCAAAGGGCAACAAAACTGGCCCCACACCACAAACAAAAGCCAGTTCAAGAATTCATTTCCAGCCTGAATCTGGTCCACAAGAGGTCTCAAAAAGAATAGATAATTCCAAAGCAAGCAAGTTACTCTTTTTGAAAGCAAACACAACCCCAAAATGTCATCTTAGAAAATAGGATCCTTAAACAGTCAATCAGAGGTTAATTTCTATAAAAATTACCATCCATGTGAAACATTTGATAGACTCAGAAAACATAAAATTTAGAGATGTCTATAGTTTCCAAATTTTAGGCCTTTATATGATTTTTAAATATCAATTTTTAAAGTTTGCACATGCTTATCTAGTCTGGCATACCAAAATGAGTGACTCTGTGCACATAAAAACTTGAAGTGTCCACTTTGTTTGACAGAACCAACATGAGACAATTATAATGACCAAACAACCACACACAAAAATTTAGATGCATGCTTAGACAGGAAGTTGCTAATGAAGTCACCAGAAGTGACTAATGAAGTCACCAGAGCAGCTACCTTCCCTGTAGGATAACAGCATTAGTTTGAGGAGTTGAAATTGGAGAAGGGAAGGGTTAAGAAGAAGCAGTCTGTCCCATAACGTCCCTCAAAGTCTGATAACCACAGAGAACAATCAACACGACACACAAAACAGACAAACCAACACTCAAAGATATAGAAAAATCCTAGCGCTTGGTTTTGGCTGGGCAGGCACCTCATCTGCCCCTGCACTTAAAACCATTTTCAGTTGGGCAGGCACCTCATCTGCCCGACCCCCCCCCCGCACCCCCCAGGTCAGAAACTTCTTTCTGAGCCTTCGGCTTGACCCACCGGTGCATCCACTGGTCACTATAGCTGCCATTTCTGCTGCCTCGAGGTCTTTGAAACAAAAACACAGAGAAGACAAAGACAAGGACAAGACTGAGACACTGGCCGGTATTAGACTCTTCGGATTGGGGTCCTGAGGGTCTGGGGATCCCAGATGGAGAGCCCCCATATGTTATGCCCAGATCACTGGGACCCCCAAAAGCCACCAGGACACAGGCTCCGTGTAAATGTAAAGAGTCTTTTTCAATTCAAGCTGAGCTTTGGAACCACCACCCTCCAGACAGCAGGCTGGGAGAAGTGGTCCTGAAGCTGGGGAGGGGGGCGTCTTTAAAAGGAAAAACTGCAAATGGGGAATTTTCCAGTTTTGGGCATTTTGTTATTGATTCAATAGGGACTGAGGAAGCATGATTTTTTAGACTGATAGGTGGGCCACCTGGCAGCTTTGGTGGCGCCATGGGGGGGGGTTTACTCACTGAGTACGTCCTGGCGGAAGAGCAAACATGTTTAACTTCAGTCTTTTCCCTGTTAGTTATTTTCAACAAACAACCTTGATCCTTCCCTGTTAGCTATTGAGATATTGTGTAGTGTATCTGGAATCTGAGGATGGGGGTTCTCAGATGGTTGTATTTCCACAAATAGAAAAATGGAGTCTATCTTGTTCCCTTAGTCCCTTGGTCCCTCTTTACAGGCTCCAGTCAGATCCTTCCCTCTCATTCTTTGTAAACCAGTTACCAGAAAGTCTGAGAGTCTCTGCACATCCACTCGATATCCTGCATGTGTCCTGGTGACTCGGGGGAAGGGAAGAGGAGGATGTACTGTTGGAAATCAGTTGATGGAAGCCAAGGGATTCACACCAATCAGGGGTTATTTGTTTTTATTTGTTTAAGAAGGGTCTCAACTGGGTGTGGTAGCATGTGCCTTTAATCCTAGCACTGGGAGGCAGAGGCAGGTGGATCTTTGTGAGTCCAAGGCCAGCCTGGTCTATAGAGTGAGTTCCAGGACAGCTGGGCTACAGGGAGACCCGTCTTGAAAGGACGANAAGGAGAGACACGGCCCTGGGAGGAAGGCCAAGGCCAGGGCTGGACAGCTGAGAACCAGTTCAGCTTCTCCCTCCTCTGACCTCCCACTAACAGCACCAGTGTTGTCCTTGTCCGTCCTCTGTTCTAAAAACACTGTTGTGTCTCCCCAGTTAACGAGCAGCTCCTCACACTGGCACTACAGCTCTGCATCCCCAGCTTTCCAGCTCACAGCCTCCTTCGCCCAGCGTCTTCTGCCTTTCTCTCCTCTGACTGAGCCTGGGAAGCAGAGTCCTAGCCAGCCTCTCCTGAAGTCCCTGATCTCCTTGTGGCAGGTCTAGTGGAGCCTCCTCAATGGCCTTGTCTACATGTAGCACCTGTGGTCTGACCATGTGTCTGTCTGCTGTTGTCCCTGCCTCTTGTCTATGAGCAGCTTACCCCAGCCCATCTGTCCACTTTGTCCAGTTTGATGCCATCGTTCTCTGATGACCCCACCATGGGGACAAACATGCCTTGGGACACAGAGCAGCAGAAGCAACATTTTGTCTACCACGTGCCAAAAAGGAAAATAGCTCAGACATTCATGGGAGACACTGATGAAAACAAACTAAACAGGATATCCTAGAGTGTGGATCAAGAAGGGGGGAATCTGAGGCCTTCTTGACCCCATTTAAGAGTCTCTGGGTCCATTTAGTAGGAGAACATGGCAGGAAATCATGGGCCTCCCAGAGTACGAATCCACGGGGGACGGTCCCCTCATCCCTCGGTGTTGATTGCAACTGTCAGAGCCGGTTTGACAGGGTCGTCGTAGTCGTCAGAGACGATGTGGGGTTTTGCCACGCGAACAGTTGACCCTGCTCGTCGGTCGCAATGTCCGGTGTACGGCGGCGCACTACGCGCGTCATCGGGATTCATGTCCAGCAAGGGAGAAGAACAGCCAGATATACGTGAAGTACAGGTGAATAATATTAGACTGCAGATCAGCGAACAGCTACGTAGCGCAGGGTCTACCTCACCAAAGTCTATCATGGGCCCTTAGAAACGTCCATACAATGATTGCCTGGAGATACCAAGGACGCAGCAGACTTTAAAAAGACGAACACAAGTAATAGACATTACTTCAAAGGAAGCATCAAGGAGAAGATGAGAATGGGACAAACTCCGAACAGGACAACTGGAAAGTAATAGTGTGTAAAGAACAACTCACCAGGTGGGGCTGGAGGAGAAAGTGGCTCAGGGGGTAGGGCATCAGTGCTGCTCTTGCAAGAGGACCCAGGCCGCATGTCCAATCCCAGCACACACTTGGTGGCTAGACGAACCATTTCTAAGCCAGGGGTGTTGGTGCCACAGCTTTAACTTCTAGCACTCAGGAGGCAGAGGCAAGTGGATCCTTATGCAGTTCAAGGCCAGCCTGGTCATCAGAGTAGTCCCAGGCCCAGCATGTGGCTCATAGGAGGGCTACGTCCAAAAAAAAAAAAAAAAAAAAAAAAAAAAAAAAAAAAAAAACACGAAAATCACAGAGGAAATTGCCACAGTCATCCAATAGCAGGAAAAGTTTAGGAGAAAGCCTCAGTACAATGAGATGAAGCAGAAATGATAAGGAATATGCAACGACTGGAAGAAAAGGTGGAAGAACTAAAAATTGTCTCAAACAAAGAGTATGAAAAATAACTCTTAAATCCACAGAGTTAGAACACTCGAAAAATGGACACTAATGAAAAGCTCAAGCCTCTACTTCATAGGGATAGAGCGAAGGAGAAGAATTCCCAGAGAAAAGGTATTGATCACATCTTCAACCAGCAATAATAGATGAAATTTCCCCAAACTGAAAGAGACAAACCCATACAAATACAAAAGGCAACATAGAACACCAAATAGACAAGACCAGAAAAGTGAATTCCCCCCACCATATCATATTAAAACACTAGACACCCAAAACAAAGGACACCATTGCTTGAAGGCCACAAGAGAGAAAAACAAGTTACATATAAAGGGAAAACCCATCAGAATTACATGCTGACTTCTCAGTGCAAACTATGAGAAGCCAGAAGAAAGTGGACCAAAGTATTCCAGTACTAAAACTATAGATCCCAGCCGGTTACTATTACCCAGCAAACAATTGTCAAAATTAGCAATTGAAGGAAAAAGAAAATCTCCCATTCCATATATTAAACAAGACTAACCCCAGAACACTATTAGTAGGGGATTTCTATCCCACTGAGCCACTTGGTCAGGTCAACCAGACAAAGAATAAAGAGAGAGACATCTGAACTGAAAAAATATGATACCACTAAACGGACCTCAGAGACATCTACCAAACATTCCAACCAAACACCAAAGACTACAACTTTCAGCTCAAGCACCCAGGAAACATTCTCCCAAAAACTGACCACGTGCTGGGATACAGAAAAAACCTCGAGGAATAAACAAAGATGACATCATTTTCATTCATTCTATCAAGCCCAGCATCAAAACGCTCAACATCAACACCAGTATAAGCCTTACTATCTACAGTAACACCTGGAGACTAAACACACACTCCTGAATAATGACGGGGCGCTCATGGAAGAAATAAGAGAGAAATAAAAGGATTCCTACGGAGGAACTAAATGAAAATGACAAATAAAAAACACAACAAATACCTCATGAGCTACTTAAAAGCAGTCCTAAGAGTGACGTTTATAGCCCTGGGTGCCTACATTGTAAAAAAACAAAAAAACAAAAAAAGGAAGAGAAAAAAAATGCCTACACTACGACATAAATACACTTGAGAGACAACAAAAAAATGAACCTTAAACTCAACAGGCAAAGAACTAACCAAAATCAGAGCAGGAAGTCAATGAAATAGAACTAAAGAAAACAATACAAAAAAACTCAATGATGCAAACGGTGGTTCTTTGAAAGACTAAAGAAGATAGACCTCTGACTAGCTAAACCAAAGGAAAGAAAAGAAAACTCAAATAAATATCATTATTGCTGAACGGGGAAATATCACAACAGGACAATGAAAAGATCCAGGCAGTTCATTTATGGGAATACTTCAAAAAACCTGTACCCCACACATTTGAAACCCTAAGAGACATGGGATGAATATCTCAATCCTGGGAATCACCACGCTTACCCAAGCTGCGATTGGACAAGCTTAATACAGACCCATAGTATATGGAAAGAGAGAGAAATAAAACATAGTAAGCACCTCCAACTATTAAAAATCCCAGGCCCAATCGTTTCATAGCAGAATTCTCTGATACATTTAACGGAGGACTTACACTCCTTATTACTCGTAAACTTTCAGACGGATACAAGCGAGGAAAAATCTCCCAAATTCCTTCTATGAAGCCAGCATCACTTTTTTACCAAAACCACACCAAAGATATAACAAAAAAGAGAAATACAACCCCAGATCATTAATGAACACAGATATATTTTAGATAATAAAATTAAAGGGAAAAAAGGTGAACTCCAAGACATATATCAGATGGTTAAACAATCGTTTTATCCTTGAAGGACATTAATTTGGTAAAATATTGACGTTTTATAGGCATATTTGGAAGAATATAATTGGGAGAGAGCCACAACAACATAAGGACTGGGGTCTATACACATGATAAAGGACTGACATAGTTAAATTTGCCAAAACAATTAAACCTTTGCAGAGAAAAGCTTTTTTTTCAAACGCTGAGAGAAAGATGCAGGATGTTTATGGCAGAATGCATGACCTGGGGTGGGGGTGGGGCAAAAGGAAAGGGGGAATATATCTAAATTTGAACTGAAACTGATGTTCACTCCCAAAATAATAAAAATTAATTATAAATGTCCATAGTCCTACCCAATAATTTAATATACAGATAAATTCAATCCCCATTCAAATTCCCCAGCAGTTTCTTACACAGCCCCAGGGCCGTGTCTCTCCTCCCCAGGGCCATGTCTCTCCTTCCCAGGGCCATGTCTCTCCTTCCCAGGGCCATGTCTCTCCTTCCCAGGGCCATGTCTCTCCTTCCCAGGGCCATGTCTCTTCTTCCCAGGCTCATGTCTCTCAGGCTCATGTCTCCCACAGCTGACCACTTGAAATCATCACGTGTTTCGAGCTGGCTCTCGCTGACTCGCAGGATGAGTGGGCTATGGGTCCTCCCTCAGGCTTGGGGCAGCAACCCCCCAAAACAGCAGATGCCCCGGAAGTGTAGGGTTGGCTTTCGTTCACTCTAAAGCTTGGAGCTAATGCCCACATGACTGGGTGGAATGTATTGGTCAAGATTGACTTTCTTTGCTTTGAAACACAGTCTTACTGTACAGCCCAACTAGTAGTCCTCCTGCCTCAACTTCCTGAGTAGCTGGGATTATTCTAGAATCTGTGCATCCATCGTAAAATCATGCTTATTTGGAGTTGGAAGCTGCTGGAAGAACCCAATGTGGTGGCTTATATTCAAAAACCTTAGATGCAGAACTTGAGGGGAGACCGAAGTGAACTGATGGGGTTTATTAGAGCCATGGACAGGCAGACAGCATCCTGACAGAGGTTCTGAGGGGAGTTCAGGCCCCAGCAGCAGAGATAGACACAGTGGGGGTCTCTGAAGAGAAGAAAGCAGGACCCATGTGGTAGAAGTGGGCAGAGGGTCTCTTCTATCTTTCTGAGGATGGGGTGGGTTTGCAGTATCAGTCTGCAACCAGGTTCTCTGGTTCCGGCAGGAGGCAGGAGGAGGGCGGGGAGCAGGATGTGTGGCCTCAAGTATCGTATTGATGTGAACTTACTTCCCCAGTGAGAAACCTGGGCATCTGGAAGCTGGTTAGCTAGTGCGTTGCCATCAGTATCTGAGAGAAGGGCTAGCAGAGGTGTTGTGGTCTGAGGAGCAGCGGGAATCTAACATTGCATTCTTACATACACCTGTAATCCTATCATCTGTGAGGCTGAGGCAGGAGGATCACCATGAGCTGTTGGCTGGCCTACGGTACATAATGAGATCTGGGTCAGCTTGGGAGACAGAGTGAGACCCTATCTTTTTTTTTTTTTTTTTTTTTTTTTTTGGTCCTTTCAAGACAGGGTCTCCCTGTAGCCCCAGCTGTCCTGGAACTCACTCTATAGACCAGGCTGGCCTTGGACTCACAAAGATCCACCTGCCTCTGCCTCCCAAGTGCTAGGATTAAAGGCACATGCTACCACACCCAGTCTGAGACCCTATCTTAAACAAATAAAAACAAATAACCCCTGAAGTTGGTGAATCCCTTGGCTTCCATCAACTGATTTCCAACAGTACATCCTCCTCTTCCCTTCCCCCGAGTCACCAGGACACATGCAGGATATCGAGTGGATGTGCAGAGACTCTCAGACTTTCTGGTAACTGGTTTACAAAGAATGAGAGGGAAGGATCTGACTGGAGCCTGTAAAGAGGGACCAAGGGACTAAGGGAACAAGATAGACTCCATTTTTCTATTTTGTGGAAATACACCATCTGAGAAACAGCTCCCATCCTCAAATTCCAGGATACACTACACAATATCTCAATAGCTAACAGGGAAGGATCAAAGGTTGTTTGTTGAAAATAACTAACAGGGAAAAGACTGAAGTTAAACATGTTTGCTCTTCCGCCAGGACGTACTCAGTGAGTAACCCCCCCCCCCATGGCGCCACCAAAGCTGCCAGGTGGCCCCAACCTATCAGTCTAAAAATCATGCTTCCTCAGTCCCTATGAATCAGTAACAAAATGCCAAAACTGGAAAATTCCCCATTTGCAGTTTTTCCTTTTAAAAGACGCCCCCCTCCCCAGCTTCAGGACCACTTCTCCCAGCCTGCTGTCTGGAGGGTGGTGGTCCAAGCTCAGCTTGAATTAAAAAGACTCTTTACATTTACAACGGAGCCATGTGTCCTGGTGGCCTTTTGGGGGTCCCAGTGATCTGGGCATAACATATGGGGGCTCATCCGTCCGGGATCCCCCAGACCCTCAGGACCCCAATCCGAAGAGTCTAATACCGGCCAGTGTCTCAGTCTTGTCCTGTCTTTTGTCTTCTCTGTGCTTTTTGTTTCAAAGACCTCGAGGCAGCAGAAATGGCAGCTATAGTGACCAGTGGATGCACCGGTGGGTCAAGCCGAAGGGCTCAGAAAGAAGTTTCTGACCTGGGGGGGGGGGGGNTTAGAAAGACAAATATAGGATCCTTAAACAGTCAGATTCAGAGGTTCACTACACTTATATAATGTCTAATTAAAAATTTACCATCTCATTGTGACAACCATGAGCTAGCGACTGCCCAAGCAGAGCAACAATTAAAATTTAAAAATCGAATGCTGATCTCCACGCGTATTTCTACTGAGAATATCCCAAGTTGTTAGGCTTTAAATTGTATTTTTCTAAAATAGTCAACATTCTCTTCGAAAGTACTGCTACATGCCTTATCTTAGTCTGTTCGAGGCATACCAAACACGAATGGAGGTGAACCTCGCTCGAAATGCACATAAAAACTTTGACGAGTTGTGCCACCTTCGTTTGACAGAACCAAAGCATCGGAGACAATTACTTAATGACCAAACAACACACACAAAAAATTAGCATACGCTTGACTTAGGACAGGATAGTTGCTAATGAAGTCACCAGAAGTGACTAATGAAGTCACCAGAGCAGCTACCTTCCTCGTAGGATAACAGCATTAGTTGAGGAGTTTGAATTGGAGAAGGGAAGGGTTAAGAAAGAAAGCAAGTCCTGTCCCCATAACGTCCCTCAACAGGTCTGCATAACCACCGGAGAGAACACATCAACACGACACACAAAACACTGACAGAGACCAACACTTCATAAGATATAAGAAAAATCCTAGCGCTTGGTTTTGGCTGGGGCAGGCACCTCGATTGCCCCCTGCACTTTTAAAAACGAACATTTTCGTTGTGGCAGGCACCTCATCTGCCCGAAAAAAAAAAAAAAAAAAAAAAAAAAAAAGAAAGCATGTGTGAGTGTTGGTAATTCCCACATGCAAGGAAATTACACATGTGTATATAACTATTGGTAATTTTCCACCTGAAGTAGATAACATGGGGATAGAGAAAATAAATATCTGGTAGCTGTCTCCATTAAAATAGTTCTTGGCATCGGGCAGGTCCCCAAGGGACTCACAGCTCCTGGCCACAAATGTGTGTGCCATGCACACAGTTCTGGCTAGAGAGTGGTGCTTAAGGTCCCTGCCTTAGTCCCAATCCCATCTGGTCAGTGGGCTGGGCCTTAGGTGTGAGTGGGAGTTGTTTTTTGAGTAAAAGTTTGCATCAAGTATATTCATATTGGAGCCAGTAAGAGGCCTATGGGCAAGATAAGTATGAGTGTTTGAAATGGCGGGGGCTTATTGTCCCTGTTTTGGGAGGAGATGTGTAGATATTTTCTAGGTAGAGAAGGTGTGGAAAGACTAAACGAGGAATTGGAATTGTGCTGTTTTCTTTTGGTGAAAGAAGGGAGAAGCCTATTCTGAATCTCTGATGAGGAAAAAGGCAGGTTAGAGATTTTTGTGATGCATCAGCCAGGGCCATTTTTCACCTCTCATCACCTGCACTAGACTCTGGATCCAGACTCCCGCAGGCTTATCTGGGAAGGTGACCACCTTTGTCTTTAATGACCCAGTAGGGTGCCTGTCAGTAGCTGTGAGAAGCAGGCAGCTCCATGAGTAGAACCTTGGTTAAAGCATGTGTGTACAAAAATCTACCCAGATGGTTTTAAAAACACAAAGACCATTACTATAGAATTTCTGAGTCAGAAACAAATAACTGACCCAATTTAATCCTAAATTAAAAATAGGAAAATTTACCTCACAGCTGGACGACCTCAGTGCTGTATAAACTGTGATGGTTAAAGTGTTGTTACGTTGACTGTTACAAACTTAAGAGTCAGATTTTACTCTGATTTAAGTTTTCATCCCTAATTCAGAGTTTTCATCAAGATGTTAAAGTTTTGGGTTTAAAGCTAGTTAAGCATACTTGTTTTATGGAACTGTTTAAATGAATAGGTTTGCATCTAATGCTAATGATTTACTTGATACCAAGTTGATTCACAAGTGAACTGTCATGTGAATTAAAACTGTTAAACATTCCCTTTTTATTATTCTTAGAAGAGTCACTGGTTTCTTTTCATAAGCAAGAAGTACCTCTTCTTAAAGTGCACTTTGCAGACGTTTCACTCCTTTTCCACTGAGTTTGAGTTAGGAGCTGTTACCTTGTAGCAGATCAGTGTTAACATCTAATTGGTTCACCAGGAAAACAGAGGCTGACCATGGGGCTCTCCATGTGGATGCTGGTCACACTGACTGATGGAGAAGGTATTTTTTGTGGCATTGAGGTGGCAACCTCAGAGAAATGTAGAGACTGAATTG
The DNA here is from genome assembly GCA_009823505.1 of Rhizomys pruinosus. Lineage (NCBI taxonomy): Eukaryota > Metazoa > Chordata > Mammalia > Rodentia > Spalacidae > Rhizomys > Rhizomys pruinosus. The sequence continues at coordinate 1,443,052 of VZQC01001441.1, read as the reverse complement.
AATTTTAAGCTAATGTGAAATCTTGGCAGAAAATGTTTTAATAAATAAATGCTTTAAAAGTATTTAAAATATTCTTCCATATTTCAAAATGTAAAATGTAACATGACAGATTTTATGTGTCTGACATTGTGTCTGGGAAGGAAGGGCAGACTTTAGGCCCTTCACAATCTGCTGTTGGAGGCCTGACAGGGCTACTTGAATCCTCATAGACAGTCTTTGGCCCAGAAGGAAAGTTTAAAAAGTTGCTGTGTGCTCATCCACTCATGCTGCTGGGAATGTAAACTTGTACAGCCACTATGGAAAGCAGTGTAAAAAAAAAAGTTACTGTTGTGAAGCTGTTTGTCATTGACTATTTGCATCCCTGCCATAAAGCAAGCAGCATGGTTGCCTGGGTGGATATAGAGGGTGTTTAGTCCTGAGATGTTTGAAACTAAGAGCTCAATTTTTATTGAGCATTCCTGTGATTTTTCAAACTATCCCGTTTATACTAGTGTATTTGAGATAACTGTCCCGTCTCGTCACACGGGAAATAAGTGTTAATTACTTAGTAAATCTGCACAATTAAGGGTTAATCTGTTTATGAATGTTATGTCTCATGGTATTAAAAAGGATATAAAAAGTAAAAATGTTAAAAAGGTATTTTTAGTAAGGATTTATATAAAGATGATAAAAAGTCTATGCAAGTAACAAAAGTCTGAGGAGGTTTGTTGTGACAGGTAAAAAGGAAACTATACAAATAAGCTTAAATTTGTAAGGTTCAGTCAACTAGTTTAAAAATCAAAATCTATACCTAGTCAAGGTTTGTTTAAGAGTGTTCAGTTTTTGTCCAAACTTTATATGCATATCATATGGCCTCCCCTGCAATCTCTTCCCTTCAATGAAACAGCCTAAGTACCTTTGATATTGTCAATTCTTTAATTATAATTCTGTTTTCCATCACTTGTTAAAGTATTTTAATAAGTTCATAGTTTTAGAACCAAAGGTGCGAGATTTCATCTCAGCCTTGGCAGTGCAATTAATTAGAGCTGCATGTTTTAAATAATATTTCTAAAGGTGTTTCTTTTCCAATGCATGTCTTTGTACAACCACTAGGATAAAATCTTTTAAAGAAATGTATGGATAAATGTGTGCATGTGTATGATATTGTTAAACAGCATATTAAGATCTATCTGTGTATGACTGCAATGCATGTGCCTCTGCGCAGTACAACCTTTATAAAGTATCATCACCAAATTTATTTATTAGAACCTTATTTATGAGTGTATGCATGAAGTACTGTTCACTTTTAAGAATTCTATAATGTAAGTATGGCATATAAAAGAAATTGTGTTCCACCTCCGGATACTATAGACTTTGTTACAGCCTTAAGTGAAGCATATAAATAGAGTTACACATACATACTAAAATTGTTTTATATGTCTGTTATACTTTGCATGTTACTTTTTTTTTTCTTCACATAAATTTATTTTTATTTTTTTTAACAAATCTAGACCCGTGTTCCCATCCATTCCCCCACCCCGCCAGAGCTCATGCATTCTGCCAAACATGCTTTTCATCTCTTTCTCAGTCTTTCTCAATATTCTCCATGAGGAAGTCGACTGTTTTGAGCAGAAGTTCACTGTTTCAGTCAGTTCTTTGATGCAGTCCTTTCTGTTGTTGTTGTTGTTGTTGTTTCCAATATGCATTACGCCCAACTGCTTTGGACAAAAGCTCAGGGGGCCCTACACAAGAAATACTTACAACTAGGTAATTGGCACTAGCATCCACAGATGAGGGATACCATTCGTCGTTTGTTTTTCTGGGACTGTGTTACTTTATTCAGCATGATGTCCTCTAGCTCCAGCCATTTTCCTGCAAAGCTCGTGATGTCATCTTTCTTTACTGCTGCATAGAACTCCATTGTGTAGATGTACCACATTTTCTCTATCCACTCATCAGTTGAGGGGCATTTGGGTTGGTTCCAGCTCCTTGCTATTGTGAAGAGAGCTGCAATAAACATGGCTGTGCATGTATCTCTGCGGTGGGGTGAGTCTTGAGGGTACATGCCCAGGAGTGGTATGGCTGGGTTGGGTGGCAAGTTCATTCCAAGTCCTCCAAGGGTTCTCCACACTGCTTTCCACAGTGGCTGTATGAGTTTACATTACCACCAGCAGTGGATGAGTGTTCCCCTTTCCCCACAACCTCTCCAGCACTTGGTATCATTTGTTTTCTTGATCCTAGCCAGTCTTATTGGAGTAAGATGATATCTTAAAGTGGTTTTGATTTACATTTCCTTAATGATTAGTGATGTTGATGCACGTTACTTTTAATATTTTTAAGAGAAATTAGGTTTTACTTCCGGAGACCACACAGACAGTCTGAATGTAACCAATTTGGGTGAGCCCTAAGTATTATTTGCCTGCTGCTGATATGTGACAATGCCCCCCCTTTTCCTTTTCAAAGCTATAATTCAAAATCTGGGGACAAGTGACATGGTCTTCATTTGAAAAGGTACTGGTTTTAACCTCTTTATTATCTTGGGTTTGTTTCATGGGCTATGTTAGAACATTTTTGCTTTGCATGGTTTAAATCATTGTACTTTGAGTACCTAAATGACCTTTATAGACCTTAAAGAACAAATTGTAGGACTTACTGCATAGGTTTAATGTCAACTTGATACACCTGAGCTGAGAAACCTCAATAATTGCCTTCATTGGACTGGCCTGTGCCCATTGTGGGCAATGCCATTCTGGGCCAGATATTTCTATATTGTATACAATAGGCTGAACATGAGCCAGCAACACAAGCCAGTAAGTAGCATCCTTTCCTAGCCTGTGCTACAGCCACTACCACCAGGCTCCTACCATAAGCTTTTATTATTAGTTAGAATATTTTGCCACAGCAAATAAAAATTTATTAATAGTGCTTAAGTCAATGTTCAAGCTTTACTTAGGAGTTGTATGGTAATTAAAGTACCAAATTAATTTGAATAATCCTCTTAGAGGTTTAGCAACCAGACTTAAAACTCCAATCTGATTTGGCAAGAGGGATTTGAAGGGACAATATTTTGACCCCTACCCTCTGAGGTCAACTTGGGTCCTAGGGTCCTGCATCCACAACTTTGTACATGTCCTGTGGCAGTGAGTCACCAGTCGTCCTGGGCCAGGGAGGTCTTGGAGATTCACTTAAAAGGACTTCATCTGGCCAGTGTCCAGTCAAGGGAGGAAAGTCCATATAGAAGAGAGACCCCTCATGCTTCAAAGGGAAGCTCTGGTCAAGCAAGACCTGACTTTCTGTCCTCACATAGACGGAGCTGGTAAAGAGAGCCAGGCATAAGGCCTGAGTGACCCTCTAAGTACCAGAACCTCAACTGACCTTAACACCAAAGCAAACTTCATTTACCTGAGCTAACTATGTGGTTTTAAACACCCCAACAGGAAACTGTAATCTAAAGAAAAAAAAAAGAAAAAAAGAAAACAGGTTATTATCAGAAAGATAAAGACCTAGTGTGCCAAGTTAGGAATCTACTGTGTCATGTTAGAAAATATCTCAGAGATAGATGACAGATTTAATGCACCATGCCAGAAAATACCACCTTTTATATTCTCATGGTTATGGCTCTCATTCTGGAGTCCTGTGTACTAAAACTTTTTTCTTTTTTTTTTAATTTATCTTTGTATGTGTATGAATGTACTGTCTGCATGCAGGTCTGTGCACCCGTGTCGTGCAATGCCGCAGAGGTCAGAAGAGGGTCTCGGATTCCCCTGAAACTGGAGTTCTCCTGGAGTTGGAGTTACAGACGGTTTTCGGCCGCCATGTGGGTGCTGGGGATTGCACCCGGGTCCTCTGCAAGAGCGTCGGCGCTCTTAACCACTAGGCCATCTCTCTAGCCCCCCTAAAACTTTTTTCCAATTCCTCAAACCAGGGTACGGGTCCTCTCTCCTTCTGCAGACCCTAGACAGGAGTCCTGCAATTGCTAATGCACCCAGCACTTCAAGATAATTTGGCTCAAAAAGCTAGATTCTATCTTCCTGAACCAACTGCATGCAGTCCAAAATAAGACAGTTTGGATGGACTTGTTACCTAAGGGAAAACTCACACTGTGACTATCGAAAATTCCTAGAAAGCAGATGCTGAGTCCAGACACCATGGACAAATAATCAGAAGAAAAGATAAATAATGAAACCCCTCATTGAGAGATTCCAATGGACTTTTTTTTAATTTTTAAAATTAATTTTATTTATTTCTGTATGTGTATGAATGTACTGTCTGCATGCAAGTCTGTGCACCCGTGTCGTACAATGCTGCGGAGGTCAGAAGAGGGTGTCGTATTCCCCTGGAACTGGAGTTCTCCTGGAATTGGAGTTTCAGACAGTTCTCAGCCGCCATGTGGGTGCTGGGGATCAATCCCGGGTCCTCTGTAAGAGTGGTCAGCACTCTTAACCGCTAGGCCATCTCTCCAGTCCATAGATTCCAATGGACTTTTAAATGGGACATTTAATTCGCCCTGTTCCTCTCTTGGTTCCCTGCCTAGAACATGTACTTAGCTACTCTTGCCTTCACAGGCATTGGCCAAGAATTTTGTTCTCTCTGTAACTATACTTCTTGGGGTCTTTTAGATAGATCCACTGAGCAGGTACCCCAGTCGCCACCTCCTATGCCCCTTTTCAGCATGGAAGAAGTCAGAGGTGTTGGCACCCCAATTCCCTCTTGGCAATTGGGATAACCTCCTCAGAGGGTAATGTGTTAAAAGTAGGAGCTAAAAGATTGTCTAGGCAGTTTAGGGTCAAGACCCCACCCCAAAGAGCCAGTTTCTTTCTCAGCTGAAAGCTGAGGACTTCCTGGATCTTCCAGTGGACCTATCCTTCTGGTTCTGCTGACTTGTGGCTCATATGTCCTTAACTCACTTGTCAGTTTTATTGACCGGCAGGTCCTTGCATCCTAAACTGACTGGTGGTCTTCATGAAAGAACGATTAGGAGTCATATGACTGATGGCTCTCAGGTCGGACCACATCAGACTTGACCAAAATGCTATAAATGATAATTATTCAGACAGGAAGCCATATGATGATGTCATCCAAATGGAGTAAATATCTTAAAATAAAGAGACCAAGATTGGTCTCTAGAGTACCCACAAGAATGGGGGAATGTAAAGCGGGACCAGTTATAAGGGAACAAGATAGACTCCATTTTTCTATTTTGTGGAAATACACCATCCAAGAAACAGCCCCATCCTCAGATTCCAGGAGAAACTGCAGAATATCTCAATAGCTAACAGGGAAGGACCAAAGCTTGTTTGTTGAAAATAACTAACAGGGAAGGACTGAAGTTAAACATGTTTGCTCTTCCGCCAGGATGTACTCAGTGAGTAACCCCCCCCCACCATGGCGCCACCAAAGCTGTCAGGTGGCCCCAACCTCTCAGTCTAAAAATCATGCTTCCTCAGTCCCTATGAATCAGTAACAAAATGCCAAAACTGGAAAATTCCCCGTTTGCAGTTTTTCCTTTTAAGCACCCCCCCAGCTTCAGGACCACTTCTCCCAGCCTGCTGTCAGGAGGGTGGCGGTCCAAGCTCAGCTTGAATTAAAAAGACTCTTTTCATTTACATCGGAGCCGTGTGTCCTAGTGGTCTTTTGGGGGGGGGGTCCCAGTAATCTGGGCATAACAAGCCCACAGAGCTCTCACCTCTGCTGGAAACAGGAGATTTCCCAGGGGGGTTTTCCATGAAAGGGGAGCCTGGGAAGCACAGAGGGAGGTACCAGACATCAATTTCTGAGTCTCTCTGGGCCTCAGTTTTAACTTATGTGCAAAATGGGCTTGTGGATCTGAAGGTAAATCCCTTCTGGGAACTACAACAGCTCTCAGTACTTGTTCCGGTTATCGGAGAAGGGAGGAGAGCCTGCTTCTGATCAGGGACCTTGCGCTTTCTGACTGCCTGCTACCTGGTTGTCTTATCCATGTGACAAAGGTAATTGTCATTCCTGGGAGGCAGGACAGTTTTCTGGATGCCACCTGGCATTTTTCTCTTTGCCATTGGTGAAATTCAGAAAGAAGTGGAGTTTCCTTTTTCCTGGTCTAGGAAGGGCACGGAGGCGCAGGGTTCTTGCCTGGAGGGTCTGGGGGGCCCCAGGGACACCTGCCTCTAGACCTTCCTGCCTCTGGGTCAGGGATGGTGGTGGTCCCAGTGTCTGGTCAGAGGCAGGCTGGCACAGGAGCAGCCTCAATCCTTCCCCTTGGGGGGAAGGAGGGTGGGCAAGGAATGAGCCTGGTAGAGCAGGCAGTGAGATAAAGGTTGGGGGCGATCGGCAGTGGTGCTGACTTGCCAGAGCTTCAGTTTCTCTCTCAAATGGGTGAGGGTACAGCCTTGCCATAGGCTGAGGGGAAGGAAGTGCACAGTAGTCTGTGAGACTCCTCATGTGTTACCTGCATGGAACAAATGGTCTTGGTTTGGGTTCCCCAGAAGAAGGCTAGAACCAGGGGTTGAATGCTACTGATGTGGGAGATGACCACACACAACAGCGGGGAGCAGGGTGTGACCAGAGATGGGTATGGTCGCTATCAGACGCTGTGGGTGCCTCGATGCTTCCTTCCAGGAACCCGGAGGCCACTGGAGAACCCTGGCCTCACAGCTGCTCCTTTGCCCAAGGAGTGAGGAAGCTGGAGGTCTCCACCCCCCACCCCAGGAAGCAGGGGATGGGAGTGGTTTGGACCTGGGACGCCTCAGCTGTGGCTATCTTGGGGAAGGGTCCCATGGCCCTTGCTTGGACACAGAGATGCAGCTGCTCACATCTGGAAGTCACCTGGGCTAGAGGCGACCTCCTCATCACCACCAGATGGCGCTGTAGACAGAAGTCCTGTAGAGGCTGTGCTCAGACAGTGAGTACTCTCCTTTCCAAGACACCAACCCATCTTCCTGAAAGGGCTCTTGTGTGACTACTGAAGGCTCTGGGCAGGTGCGGGACACAACCTGGACCTAAAGAACAGGGAGCTATTGTCTGCTCTCAGCACCTCCGGGCTTCAGGAAAGCCAGGGAGACAACAGCAGTCATGCAAGTCTGACTGGGAAGGTCCTTAGTGATAAGATGTTCCCTGAGGTCAGATAACAGGTGCCTCATTTAATCTTCACCCCAGCCCTCCAAGGTAAGAATTTCAGTTCTCCCCACTTGACTGAGAAGGACAGAGACCCACGGAGGGAGGCCCCATCCCAGGATGGGGCACCAAGGGTGAGGCAGGAGGCAAAGCCTGTTCCTCTGTCTCCATGTGACTTAGAAAGCTCTCAACTCACTTTGCCAACAAGATCAACAAAATGGATGCCCCCATCCAAGACCATCCAAAAGGGAAGCAGTCCCAACCATGGGCACTGTCCACAGCTCCTACATGGCAAAGGTGTTGCCCAGGTTGGCTTAGAGGTGCCTGAACCCCACCCACATGTCTCAGTCCACACCCCAGGCCTGCCCAAGGCAGAGCACCTCGAACGCTGAACAAAGCCACACTTGACTGCAGGAGCCACTGCCGAGTATTTATTGATTGAAGGGGTACAGTCCACATATCTTGCTCCCACACTCTCAGCTGGCACATGGCCTGTGCTGACCAGCCAGCATCCAGCCATGGCTTCACCAGGAGCAAGGAGGGCCAGGGTTCTAGGAAGAAGCTGGGCTAAGCCTGACGGCACCCTGTAAGTGAAGAAGAGTCAAGCTGGTTATGGGTCGTGCTTGTTTTGTTGTTTTGTTGCCTTTGCTCTGTTGTGTTTCTCCTGGTTTTGCCTTTCACGTGGTTCATTCTCAGCCAGGACACGTTCATGCCCACAGGCCACTCACCTCCATCACAGACCACACAGAATTCTCATATCCCAAGGCCTTTGCTATTGACAACGGGATCCCATTTCTCAGTTTGCCTGAAATAACAAACAAGGTCAGAATCTGGGTGGTCCAGGGTGGGCTGGCGAAGCAGCGGGCATGCTCACAGTTGTAGGAGGAGGGAGAGCCGGGGATCTGACACTGAGGATCTTGTCTGTCTCCATGCTTCTGTTTACGTGTCCTCTGCCCCAGCATTCACCCAGCTCTATCTGGTGTGGCTTCTGGCTGTCCCACAATGCACCCCAAATCCCCTCCTACTCTTGCTCAAGAACCACCATGGTCCCCATCATCCATTCCAGAAATCTCTACCAGAGATTTCCCACTCTAGTAAAGCAAAATTTAAAAGCTGATGCTGCTACAGCTGTCAGCTCTCCACCGTCACACAGAATCTCAGCTGTGTCTCTGAAGAAGGCATTCTGATTTCCTCCTTTCACAAATGGAGACCTTGAAGCTCAGAAGGATCAGGCAGCTTGTCCTAGGCCGGGCAGCTAGCAAGAGGGATCTGGATTTTTAATTCAGTCTGCCTGAAGCTCCTCAGGTGAGTTCTAGCTAGCTGGCTGTGCCTGGTTCCTGCAGTGGTCAGCTCTCTGAGTGTGGTGTCTGACAGCTCATCCCTGTCTGCCTTAGAATTGGCACCAATAACAGACCAGGCTGGGAGGGGAAGGTAAGAGACATCCTTTCCAGATGGTTACCAGAAAGGATACCTGGATCAAGTAGAATCTGAGCTACGCTCAGAGAATGGGTGGATCATGACTTGAAGATTTCTTCAAGAGAAGGTGTGGGCAGGAGGCGGAGCAAGCCTTCAAGAGCTTCCCCAGGGGCTGAGGGACTCACCGTTCTCATTGGGCAGCAGGGCCGAGGCAAGGATCTTGGTCATGGTACCCTTCAGGCTTTCAGCCTGTGAAGGAGAGGCATTGCCACCGGGCTTATTTCCAGGTCCTCCTGGACATTCCAGGTTGCCTGGCTCGTCCTCATTATGAGGGCAGCCAGCAGAGATGTTGGAATCCCAGGTCCCTGCAGGCCCAAGCTGCCAGGGTCCTGGAGACCACCAGATGGACTGGGGAAAGGCCCTCACTCAGCTGCTCTGGGGTATGGTCACTGAGAACACCTAACTATGCTCCAGCCAGAAGTGTCCCGAGGGAGCTCTGCTTTTGAAAAGAAGCCAGCTGTCCTGATTTCCACAAGCCTTGTTTGAATATTGGTTAAAAAAAAAGAACTCAGAAATCAAGGAAGGGCCAGGCACAGTGGCCCACACCTGTGATCCCAGCAATCAGAAGGTAGAGACAGAAGGATTGTCACAAGTTCAAGGCCAGCCTAGTGGACATAATGAGTTCAGGCTAGCCAGAGCTATGTATCAAAACCCTGTCCCAAAAGAAAGACAATACATGGCTGAAGACAGGAGTCAGCCTGATTGTGCTCTCTGTTTCAGTATGGGGGCTGGGGAAACTGAGGACCAGGAGGCAGAGGCTACCTGGGGTCAATGGCCCATATTGATTGTGATTGGCATTCCCAGATGTGTCTACATACAGCAGGTGCTCTGTGAAGAAGGTGCCTGCAGGCTGGACTTTGGAGGGTATCAAGAGGCCGCCAGCTGACCCTGAGGTTTCCTGTGGATATCTTACTCTAATCAAGTCCTAGGCAGTAAGTGTCTCTTTCAGAATGGCCCATTCTGACATGTGGGCCCTAAGGGATCTCCTGTCAGTACTTACGTTGAAGAGGCCAATATCTGAGATCATCAGCTGGATCCGCTCAATACTGTAAGAGAAGATGCCTATGAGAGTGGTCCCAGGGGGGTGTCTCAGTCAACAACTGTGTACTGAGCTCCTGCTGTGTGCCAGGCACAGGCAGGCTCTCATGATACAGTGTTGAAGCAAAGTAAGTACTCATTTCATGGTGCTCAGGTGCTGAAGAGAGGTGGACAGTGGCCGGGGGGACAGAAAATCATCCAGGAGTGAGGACTGGTAAACCTGGGAGCCCAAGTCTCTTCTAGAGGGAATCCCCAGTTCATAGCCAACCGCATGTATAAGAATGATAGCCCGACAGGCGTGGTGGCACATGCCTTTAATCCTAGCACTTGGGAGGCAGAGGCAGGCGCATCTTTGTGAGTTCAAGGCCAGCCTGATCTACAGAGTGAGTTTCAGGCCAGCTGGGGCTACAAGGAGACCCTGTCTAAGATGACCAAAAAAATAAATAAATAAAAAGAATGATAGCCCACATGTCTGCTTTTATATCTCTGTAATTAATTAATATATGTACATGTACGTATACACACATATATATGTATATAAAATCTATCATCTTGGGGCTGGAGGGATGGCCTAGCGGTTAAGAGCGCCGACCGCTCTTACAGAGGACCCGGGTTCGATCCCCAGCACCCACATGGCGGCTGAGAACCGTCTGAAGCTCCAATTCCAGGAGAACTCCAGTTCCAGGGGAATCCGAGACCCTCTTCTGAACTCCGCGGTGTTGCACGACACGGGTGCACAGACTTGCATGCAGACAGTACATTCATACACATACAGAAATAAATAAAATTAATAAAAATAAATAAATAAATAAATAAAATATTTAAAAAAAAAATCTATCATCTTACCCTGTACAGGCTAGTGAAAACTCCTCCCCAGAACCTAAGTCTATCCCAGGAACCTCTAGTTGGAGCTCTGTGGTAGAGGCAGTAGACCCTGCAGAGTTGGCAGGAGCAAGGAGGGCACTTCTGTGCCAGCCAAAGGCTCGACTGCCACTGCCTTGGAAGTTTTCAGAATGGGCTGGGGTGGTACTGGGAAGATCAGCACTGTGGCTGGGCTGGGCTCTCTCTGTGGCTGCTCCAAAGTCCTTTATTTTCCTTCTGTCTTGAATTCAGCCTTCAAGGCAGGTGAGGCCAGGCAAGACACCCCTTTGCCCTTCCTGGCTCAGCTCTCCTTGGTGCCACCTGCTGGCCGCTTAAAGAATCCCATGGTGCTGGGCCAACACTCTATGTACGGGAGACTTTTCATGTTGATTCACACAATTACCTGATGTTATTAAAGTTGAGCATAAGTAGGTCACCTTCGGTGAAAAACAGAGTTTGAAAACTGGCCTCCTGCAACGAGAACCCAGGTCCCATATTTGAAGTGAATGGTTTGAGAGTGAGGGTTATACAGGAAAGATCTGGGGTCAAGGTCACCTGATCTGACGCTCATCTACTGGCTCTGTGACCTTGGGAAAAGGGTTGACCTTTCCAGTTCTCACTTCCGTGTCTCAGTCCCTGTTTCACTGGTGACGGTTCAGGCCTGTTGGGGATGGCGATGCCAATGCACCCAGTATGCATGGCTGGCTCACCATGTGTCAGCCAGTATGAGAGCTTTCCACAATTGTCCTTGTGAGCGAGCCCCACCACCCCGTGAGAGGGTCCTGTCAGCCCCATTGCATACAGGGGAGGATACTGAGGGCATAGGAGGTCAGCCAGTTCCCGGGGATCTCCAGCCGCCATTAGTATTATGTGCAAAGCTAGGCTAAGTCAGCTTCCACATCTGGTGTTGAAGACTTGCATCACTGTGATCTCTGGGCAGGGGTGACCCGACGGCAGAGAGCTAGGTGTCTACAGTAGCACCCACAGAACTAATTTTTGCTGCATTCCCTTCCATTGGGCATGGAGCGATCAGCTGGGAGTGAGGCTGTCTTGGACAGTGTGTTCTCACAGCCCTTCACTGCAGGAGGTGGGGGCAGAGAGCCAGGCTACAACAGTCTATGAAAGGCACCCCCCGAAATTGTGTGGACAACCTGCACATCCGTATGCAGAGACCCTGCCTTAAGGAAGTGTCCGCATGAGCCTCCCAGTCACAAGCAGGTCCAGGCCAGTTGCCTCTGTTAGGCGGGGCTGACTTTACCTACCCAGGGCCACTCAGGAGTTCTGCCTCTTCTTGAATCTTCTCTGCCCCTGTAGCAGATATGTCTGGTGCCCTGCTCTGACCCCTTACATTCGGATGTCTGTCTCCTAGCTGTTGCGCATTGCCCCCAATAGTTCATACCGCCCCTTCTCTGGAAAACACCCCATTGCTAGAACAGGGTCACCTGTGTTCCCTTGTCCTCTATGGCTGCTAGTGGCCAGTGACTGGTGGGCTCCCAAAGTTCCTAACTCTTGGTCCAGCACTGCCCTCCTCCTGCTTCTGAATGATACCCCTATTCCCAGTGGTGAGTAGCAAGACCATCTTTAGCCTGTGTCTCAGACACTTGAACTCACGATTCCAAGGGTAAAGAAGGGCTTGACATCTTGGTTGGTGGCGAACACTTCCAGCACAATCTTTTGGGCTGCTCTGGCACCATCCTGTTTCAGCAGGATCTGGGGACTGCTCTGAGTGGCGATCTTCACAATCTGAGTGGGCCCCAGCTTATCTGCTGCCTGGAAGGACATCAGCCCCGTGTGCCTTGCCACAGTGCACTGGCCCTTGTGGCCCCTGTGGTGCCTCCCTGTGCTCCAGCCACTGCCCTCCTTGCACCCTCTCTTGTGTAATACCACCTTCAGTGATTCCCTCTGGTTTCCCAGCCCAGATCAGGGGCCCAGAGTCACCCTCATCGTCCAGCACCAGTCCTTTGCCACTGCCCATGTGCAGTGAAATAACACCCGGGGTCATCAGATTCAAGCTTCTCTGTTGAACTAAAGGCTCCAGTCTACCCAGTGCCCAGTCCTGTAAAGTCTCCAGTGGTGAGAGGGGAGAGAGCAGCCTACATCTGTTCTCCACTCCAGAAACCCAGGGCCAGAAATGGCAAGCGTCCAGGAAGCTGCAGGTGGCAGACAGACACACCTTTTTGTTGATCTTATGAATGTCTGCCTGTAGCTCACCGGCCATTTCAGGAAGCTGAGGAGAGAGGAAGGGAGGCGGGTCAGCTGCATTAATCACACTGCACTGGAACCCAGGCTCAGTCGGAAGGAGGGCCCTGAGTACTTAGTGATATGTGCCATGGGGTACAGTCACCGCCCCTGGGTTCCTTGGTACCCAAGATGCCCTCCAGCTCCCCAGGACTATTTGGAAGAAGAAACAGGTAGATCCAATTCCAGAGGGCAGAAGCAGGCCCGACCTGGGTATTAAGGGAGGCCTTTGGCTCTAGAGATGAATGTCAGAGGCAGGGTCTCTCTGAAGGGAAGGGAAGGGAAGGCAGAGAACTTGTGACTACTCGCAATTCCTGCCTTGGGTCTCCTTTGAGGAAGCAGGTGACACAGAGGTGAGTCCACCCCGTGCCCCACAGTGCGGCTTACCACAAAGTCCAGCAGGACCAAGAGTTCCTCCGGAGGGATCAAGGCAGACACAACACCATTCACCAGGTTCTGCCTCAAGACCAGGCTGAAAGGGGCCCCATCCGGGGTGGGCTCGGTCAGGGAAGCCACAGAGCTGTTGAACCACTTGGTCACCCTCGCCTGTGAGTCCAGCAGCCTGGCCTGAGAAACACAGAGCAGGGGATGGACTGAGGGTTCTGAAGCCCGAACCATTGGAAGAACAACCCTGCTGAGGTGGAAAGATGTCCCCCGAAGTTCCCGTGACGGAAACTTCATCCCAGTGCAGCAGGGTGGACAGGTGGGAACTTCAGGAGATGACTAGGTTGTGATCAAGGGGTTGATGCTGTTGCAGTAAGAGAGGGCTATGTACTCAGGGGATGGGGGTCCTTGTGAGAGTGAGGTCAGCCCTCGGTCACCCTTACTCTCTATCCCCCACTTTTCTGCCTTCCACCATGGGTGGAAGGAGGCCCTCAGCAGAAGCTGTGCTGTGTTCTTGGGTTCCCCAGCTCCTAGGACCACAAGGCCAATAAACTTCTATTGTTTAGAATGTACTCAGCCTCAGGTGCTGTGTTAAGACAACACAACACGAACCAAGACAGAGACCATTCCACCTGTTTCTCTTTGCATTTGTGTCAGAAAGTTTAGCTTGGAATTCAGTCCCCTGATGAAGAATGGTTTGTCAGGTACCTGGTGCCTCCACTTCCCGAGTCTGAAATACTCTCTGCTCTCTCTTCCTTTCCGAATCTCTCTATTTCTTATTCCATTCCTCCACCCATCCCTCCACCCCATGTTTAAGGAGACGGTATTTCCCTGCGATGCCAGGCTGCCTCCTGATGCCTCTGCCCACGGCATCCCACTGGTTCCACTTCCAACCCAAATCCTTGTGTTTTATTCCTTAAGCCCATTAGACGATGCGACTGCCTCATGCCGTGTTTCCACAGGAGTGCTGAGAGCCAGCCTGGGACTCACACCTCCCCGGTTAGTCTGGTTCTCAGGGAGTTTTGCCCCAGAGGGGTATGCATTGCTATGTATTATAGAGACTCAGCAGTTGCTGAGTCTGGAAGTCTGTGGGGTTACATTTCCTTGTCTCCTAAGTATTACATTTTATAGTCAAGGAAACTGGGGTTCAGAGATGTTTCCAAATGTGCCCAGAGCCAGGGAGTCCTGAACAGGGAAGGTGAGGGCTGTATGATCCTCCAGGATGCCTCTGTCCCGAGCCTGTCTTGCAACGTCACCAGAGTTTTGGGGGTCAGAAGGAGCTTGCCTCTGAGAAGGCTCCAGGGCCCGGAGCACACACGGGTCACTGGTCAGAGCCCGGGGTGGGAGTGATGAGGTTCCACCTGCTGGCTTTTCTTCCTCAGGACTGTACCAGACACGCTCAGCCTGTGGTTTCGCCAACCCCCATGCCTTGGTTGTGAGTGGGTTTCTCACCAGGGTTGGATCCTGGTCAGAGAAGAGAAGCTCTTCCCTCCTGTCCCACTTCACTGTGAGGTTCTGTGACACTCACCCCCAGGTTGAGCAGGATGTTACTGTCCTGGATGGCAGGAAGCAGAAGGCTGAACTCCAGGGCTCCGGGGCTGAGGGCGACGGGTGCTGCACAGGGGCAAGAAGGAAGTCGGTGAGGGCGGAAGGCAGGGTGGGGTGGGGCGGTTTCCCACTGCTTCGGGTTGATACTGCAACAGGGCAGGAGGGAGTGAGGGAAGAGAGGGACCAGAGGAAGGATGCCGTTGATGGTAACCATGGCAACGATGACAGGGACTGTGCCAGACACAGGCACTGAGCTAGACCTCCACATGTGCTGACGGAAGCCCATTCTGTCCTACACCAAATCGGATCTGCTATTTATAACCTGTGCCTCCCCCATCTCAGCATAACTCACTCCCGAAGGAGGGCAGAGGCTGGGCGTGGACCCAAGGTGTGCACCCAGTGGTGTGCCCACTGCCCGTCTTTGTCTTGGTTTGCTTCATCTGCTCAGGTGTTGGGGAAGAATGAGAATAGATGGGCCTGCTCTGCCCCTCCCCTGTGCCTGCCCCTGGGGATCGGAGCTGCCGGGTAGACTTGGGAGCTCCTGTGACATTACTTCCTCCTCTTCCTCCTCCTCCTCCTCTTCTTCTCTCTCTCTCTCTCTCTCTCTCTCTCTCTCTCTCTCTCTCTCTCTCTCCTTCTCTCCTTTTTCTTTTTGTGTGGTGTTAGAGTCTCAAACATGCTAGACAAGTGTTCTAACTCTAAGCTGTCCTCTGAAGTCCTTGTTTCCCTATTTTAAAATTGGGTTACAAGCCAGGCTTGGTAGCGCACACCTTTAATCCCAGCACTCAGGAGGCAGAGGCAGGCAGATCTCTGTGAGTTCAAGGCCAGCCTGGTCTACATAGTGAGTTCCAGGCCAGTTGGGGCTAAAGAGAGACCCTGTCTCAAAAAGACCAAAAAAAACTTGGGTTACAAAGCCAGGCGTGGTGGTACAAAGCCAGGCGTGGTGGTACAAAGCCAGGTGTGGTGGTGTAAAGCCAGACGTGATGGTACAAAGCCAAGCGTGATGGTGCAAAGCCAGGCGTGGTGGTGCAAAGCCAGGCATGGTGGTACAAAGCCAGGCATGGTGGTACATGCCTTTAGTCTCAGCTCTCTGGAGGATCTCTCCTGAGTCAGGCAGATCTCTATGAGAGTTCCAGGTAAGCTGGGGCTACAGGGAGACCCCGTCTCAAAAAGAACCCCCCCCAAAAAAAAATATTGGGTTATAACAGCAAGCTGCTAGTCATAGCCAAACCAGTGGACATGTACTGGAGCAGGAAGAATCAGGCTCCAGCCTTGCCTACTGTGACTCTGCAGATGAGCTGGGACAGCAGCTTAACAGCTGTGACCCTATTCCCTCACATATAGATGGGCAACAGGGGCCATCGCACACTGAGGAAGTAAGAGGCGTATGATGGCACGTGTAAAACACCCAGGCTAGATCCACCCTCATGTATAATTAGGGCCTTAGTGATTCACTCTGTTCTTTCCCCACTGCTCTCTGCTCACCCTCTGAATGGGCTTCTTCAGATCCTAAGTCAGCAGATGGTAGGATTTCCTTCTCTCTGCTGACTTCCACTGGGGGGGGGTGAGCTTTTCAGGTTGGAGGAAAAGCCTGAGTCTTCCCCTGTCTCCTATTCTCAGGGTTCAGAAATGACCTCCTTTCTGGGCACGCGGCTCTCCCCTTGTTCCCTCCTCTCAATAGAGCACAGTGGTCAGTCTATCGTCCATCCACCCATCCATCCATCCATCCATCCACCCATCCTCTGATCCATCTATCCACCCATCCATCCACCCATCCACCTACCCATCCATCCATCCATCCACTCATCCATCCATCCACCTACCCATCCATCCATCCATCCATCTATCCATCCATCCACCTACCCATCCATCCATCCATCTATCCATCCATCCATCCATCTACTCATCCATCCATCCATCCACCTACCCATCCATCCATCCATCCACCCACCCATCCATCCACCCATCCATCCATCCATCTACTCATCCATCCATCCATCCATCCATCCACCCATCCAACCATCCATCCACTCATCTATCCATCCACCCACCCATCCATCCATCCATCCACTCATCCATCCATCCATCCATCCACCCATCCATCCACCCATCTATCCACCCATCCAACCATCCATCCACTCATCCATCCAACCATCCATCTACCCATCCACCTACCCATCCATCATCCATCCATCCACTCATCCATCCATCCACCCATCCATCCACCCATCCATCCACCCATCCATCCACCCATCCAACCATCCATCCACTCATCTATCCATCTATCCATCCACACACCCATCCATCTATCTATCCATCCATCTATCCATCCATCCATCCACCCACCCATCCATCCACCCACCCATCCATCCATCTACTCATCCATCTATCCATCCATCCACCCATCCATCCACCCATCCATCCACCCATCCATCCACCCATCCATCCACCCATCCATCCACCCATCCATCCACTCATCCATCCATCCATCCACCCATCCATACACCCACCCATCCATCCATCTATCCATCCATCCATCCATCCATCCATCATATATTCATTTGTAGGCATCTCTCTGCACACACAGACCATCTTCTCTATGCCTTGCACTTTCTTATAACCCTTGAATTCTAACAATCTTTTGAGGATGGGATGTAGAAAGCCTCATTTTACAGATGAGGAATGGGATAAGGAGGTAGAGTGATTTATCCAAAGTCATGGAGTAAGCTAGCAGCAGAGCTGGGATTTGAACTTGGGTCCACGTGGGTATCATCTGGGCTCACATAGAGCCTTGCACATACAACGTGTTCCCGAGTTGCGGTGGACTGCCAGTCCTGGGCAGGGGCCAAAAGGTGCTTACCCACCAGTGCTGGGCCCGTGTTGCTCCTCAGGCCTGACTGAGGTCACCTCTGGGTGGAGGTGGGACCTGGCGGCTGAGCTTCTGGTTAGTTAGGGAAAGGCTGTGGGGAGCAGGGCACTCACCTGTTGTCAGCCTCAGAAGGTCAGCGTACATGTCATCAAAGGCTCGCTGGATCACAGGGCACAGCTGCAAGAGCACAAATGCAGGGCCATCCGTGAGGAGCCGGCCTCCCGGACCCACAGCCACTGGGCCCTGCCCTCCCAGCCCTGTGTCACTGCGGCGCCCCAGGCAGCAAGGTGTGCATTTGTAGGTCTGCAGACTCACTGTAACACCTATCCTCAGCCTTCCTTGCTGTTCAGAGACTATAGCTGCTCCCCAGGCTATCCAGGGACTTTGCAATGGTTTGTCCTTTGCCATGTGCCCTGGCCTGCCAGCTACCTCCCCACCACACGCCTTTACTGCTCACAAGAACCTGTGAGCGTCTTCCTTAGAGGAAGCCAGGAATTCACGTAGTCGTCCATACAAACTCATGGATCCTTCCACATCAGATTCTAGTGGCCGGCCAGCCCACCAGGTTCCAGGCAGTGGAACTCTCTGGTGAGTTTCCAGCCCCAACCCATCCCAATGCAGTTGTCATCCCAACATGGCCAGCATCTCTCAACAGAGGGGGCCACTTATTTCTTGCGAGACACTGGCAAGTTTCTGGAGACATTTTTAAATAGCATAATGTGTCAGGTGAGTGAGACTGTTATCTAGTGGACAGACGCAGGGGATGCTAATAAGCACTCACCACCCACAGCCCAGCCCCATGACAAAGTATCAGCAGCCCCGGTCGGCAACGAGGGTTAAGAAACCCGGCTTTGGTAATTCTGCTGAAGGAGGAGGTAAATGTTTGCCTTGCACTTCATGGGACTCAATGGCCTGTTCTGTCCCTCAAAGCAGTTTAATGAGTTAATTTTGTCTTAGGTTCAACTGCCCTAATGGAAGTGCCATCTAGTCCGCTGCCCTCGATACTCTTGTGCAAGAACAGTGCACTTCAAGAGATGCTAACTTTTCTTGTGAGTAGCAGTCCCCTGCTGCAATCTGCTTTCCTAACTCAGAACCAAGAGAGTAGGAGGGGAGGATGAAGAGACTCCTGGCACGAAAGGAGCTTAAGCTTTTGCTGGTCTCCCTGCCTGCTTGTCTGGACTAGACCTGAACCTGCTTTTCTCTGCTCCCAAACCTCAGTTTGGTCTGGGTTTCACCTCGCAGCTCAGCTCTGCAGCTTCCTCTCAACCTCTGACTCCAGCAGCTCCGGCAGCAGCTCCCTCCTGATCTGGTTCATTATCTTATCAACACAGACTTTCTACCACTTCTGAAACCTTTTGAACTCTGCTTTACCTTGTATTTATTCTCTAAACCAAAAATATCCATATATATATGTATATATATATATATATGGAGAGAGATTTAGTATGTGCTGTGTGATGTGAGCATTAATATTAATAATTAAGATGAGAATATAATAACCTGTATTCACCTTGGCCAACTGGGGTAGGTGGGATTATCTGGCAAATCGCTATCATTGAGACCCCTGAATTTTTGGTATTCATAAATTCTGATCTCGCGGGAAGACACAAGTGTATTGCTCTGTTTCTGGCACAGCGCTCTCACAATAGTGAGAAGGGCTCGATTTAACACAACTTTTTCTTTGCATTTTCATTTAAAAAGACTTTCCTGTGTATGTCTCAAAGTGCTAACAACAGTAAACTGTTACCTTGTCTTTGAAATTAAACATTTCTACTTGTTCTCCTTCTCAGTCTGAATGACTGTCTCCCCTTCCAACAATGTTCAGGAAGCCCTTCCTTTATTCTTTCTTCCCTCCTCTATTTCTTTTCCTTTTCTTCCCTCCCTCCCTCTCTTCTTCCCTCCCTAATCTGAGGCCTTACACATGCTAGGCAAGTGGTCTACCACTGAGCTACATCTCCAGCCCTTTCGGTTCACTTTTTATTTTGAGAAAGCATCTTGCTAAGTTGTCTAAGATGGCCTCAAACTTGCTCTGTATCCCAGGCAGATCTTAAGTCTTCCTGCCTTAGCCTCCCAAGGAGCTGGAATTATAAGCCTGAATGAGACCTGGCCAATATTATTTCTTAAATTCACCTTGTAAAATCTCATTTGGGATTTGTCCTTTGTGTGTGTGTGTTGCTGAGTGTGTGCATGTTGCTGAGTGTATGTATGTGTATGTGTGTTGCTGAGTGTATGTATGTGTGTGTTGCTGAGTATGTATGTGTGTGTGTATGTGTGTATTGCTGAGTGCATGTTGCTGAGTGTGTGTGTGTGTGTGTGCGTGTGTGTGTCTGTGTGTCTGTGTGTATGTTGCTGAGAACTGAATGCAGAACTTAAGGCCTCATGCACCCTAAACAAATGATCTGCCGCTGAGGTGCATGCTCAGCCGCTAGATTTTTGATAAATTTGCTTATTTTTTCCTCTTCTCTATAATACATATTAAGTCTACAAATAACAGATTTAATAGACTGTTTTTAAGAACAAAAACAGACATTGAAACTTTACCACAAATGAATACAATAAACACACAATTCTGAATTTGCACAATTGACATATAATGTCAGCAAACAAAGGCAAAATGTTTTGTATTTTTCCTGAAGAAGATAATTTGGAGGGATTTTATACAATTTTGAACAATTTGGAGGGAAACTGATATTCTCTATTGTTCTAAAATAAAATAAAATAAAATCCCATCACGTGTATAGAATATGGTTTTAAATATTGCCACTGTTGTCTTAGAGTAATCTTAATACGAATACATTATTAAGGAGAAAGGCTCTTTGGTATAGTTTGATAACTATTGACTATGGTCTGGCTACTATAACAATTATAAAATGTTGTATGATGACATTGAGGCGTGCCTATGATTTCAGGTGCATAAAAACCTGAGTGCTTGCAGATGGAGAGAGGAGGGCACCACGCAAACAGCAGAACTGCTGCTGGATGGGGGAAGAAGGATTTGAGTGTTTCCTCTCTCAGTTATTTAAGTCATTGTGTCATCTTTTCACTGGTTAATACAGAGGAATCCACTTACAACATGTTAGTTTACCTGTGCCATAGCAAGGGCATATGAGAGTCACCACACACACACACACACACGTGCACATACACACACACATGCACACACATGCACACACGCACACACATGCACACACAAAACCTTGCATTTACTGACTCGGAAAAATTAATCTGCAACCTAATCTGGTGGGCGGCAGAGCCTTCAAAGCACCCTGGATGGCTGAGACGGGCCACAGCCTGCTCAGACCAGTGTTTCAGGACAAAATGCTACATACCAATATAGAATTGCTATATCAATTTTAAAATGTAAATTATATAAAGTTACAATAAAAGATTAAACAAATTTAATAAAAGCAGGAAGCTCACCCCTCCCCAGGTGTTTTGCTATGTAGTCTATCATGTGTTGCTCTTGAAGCCCTCTCTACTGTCTGTCTGGTGGTAATGCTGCTAGGCAGCAGTGGGCTGCTGTGCAGCTCAGGTCATCCCAGTTCTATTCGATAACGTCACAGTACTAAGTAGTCTAAAGTTGGCCTGGAGGGAGGGTTTATAGCCAGGAAATCAGCAAAAGATGCATGTCAGCACTGCCCTCAACCCGTCCAGGGACAACTGTTAAAACATTATCAGCACATGAGTGATCAAGGCCCACTGATTCTTGGCAGTTCTATTATCTTTACTTCTATGATCTAGCTGGGTCAGAGGCCCAGTCCATTGCTCTTTGGTTTGCTGAAGGAATTACTCAGTTTCTAAAGGATCCCACAAGAAGTCATTTGGTACCAGTTTGCAGTTCCACCTAAACCCAACAGGGGCGCCATGTCCATAGGCCGCAGGCCTGGTTCCACTCACATGAGTTTTGACCATTTGGGGCAGGGCTGGCACCAGGAGATTCATGACCTTCTTTGCCAAGGAGTTGAGCATGAAGGAGAGCCTTTGGGAGAGGAGAGTGAGAGATCAGAGAGCGTAAGAGAGGATCACTCCTGCTTTACAGAGGTGAGAAGGAGCCTTGGGAAGGAGGAGCTTGCTGAGTTCACCCAGGGCGTTGAGGCTTCTACAGAGGCTGAGCTGAGCATAAACTTGCCATGGGTATCGTCTTTAGAGATCTACACTGACATTGGGACGCCAGGAGCTGACACATCCCCTGCAAGGTGACATGCACTACTATGAGTGGGTCATCCTTGATGCCTGCAAAGTGTCATCAACCTCAGATTGGGAGAATGAGACACACAAGGTGACTTGTCCAACATCACCCAGGCAGCCAGTGAAGGAGATGAACTTACCTTTGCCCCACCCAGGCCTCCCGGGGTGGCTTGGGGGCCCTAGGATGGAGGCGTCTCTCCATCTGCAGGTGTTAGCCCCACCCCCTGGCATCGTGCTGCAATTATGCCTTGGTCCTTGCCATCCTCAACTGTCTTGGCATTACAGATTCTCTGGAAGGAGCTCCAGATGTAGATTCAAGAGAGTTGTAAGATGTGTGCTCCCCCCTTTCTTTCACTGTTCTCCGTGTGTCCAGAGGCAGCCCACAGACCTTCCGTCTCCGTGTGTCCAGAAGGCAGCCCACAGACCTTCTGTCCGCCATGTGGAGCCCGGCACTCACTTGCGCAGCAGGGTGAGGCGCAGGGCGCTGCCGCTGCTGGAGCAGTTGCTGAGGTCCAGGCGGGTGGGGCCACTCTTCTCCACCCTGATAAGAGCTTGGACCTCCGTGTTCATGTGGATCTCCACCACGGTCTTGACCAGCGGCCTGTGGGGACAGCAGCCCCGAGAGTGAGAGCACTGTTCAAGTCCAGGCCGGAGCCACAGGTGGGTGACTGTCTCCGCATCCCTTGCCGCCTTCTCTGTCTCCTTGGCTGGTGCCCCGCGTCCCTCCACATCTGTGCCCAGCTGCTGGGGTCTCTCCTGATGTCATTCCTTCTAGATGCCATCAGATTCAAATTACACCCCACACCTTACTCAGAGCTTCTTAGGGTGGTATGATAGCAGTGGACTCCACATTGTCCCCTGGCCTGCTGCTGTTAAACTCTGCCATCTTGGCTGCTGGCCATTCCTCCCAGACTGTTGTGGGACTGCCTATCCCAAACCCTGGCCTAAGCCATCACCATCTCCTCCTGAGTTGTGGTGACCTTCCCACCTCCAGTCTGTTCCCCACAGCAGCCACAGGGATTCCTGAGAAGACGTTAAGCTGTCTCATACTCCTGCTGTGTTAAGGGCTTCTGTGTCTCAGCCCCCTACATAAAGCCAAATCCCCCTATGGGCCCCTAAGGCCTTGCACTGTCTGGCCTCAGCAGCAGGCCAACCTCATCTCCCACCGTTCTTCGTTCCCTCCCACCGCTCATTTTTGAACCAGGCGAGTACACTCCTGCCTAAGGACCTTGGCACTTGTTCTCTCTGTTCAACATTCTTTCCCTCCGTGGGGGAAGCCAGGTGAGTGGATGAGCCTGTCAGGTCTGCTGTGCCTGGCTCTGGATACTCACGTGTTGAATCCAGCCACCATGTCCAGGGGAATCCTGACTACCAGTTCCTGGTCATAGGCTGAGGGCTCCACCACCAGCTGGTGGATGTTAGCAGAGGTGACCTGCATCCTGGATGGAACGCAAGGGAGACGAGAATCATGCTGACACTCAGCTGAGCATCGCTCCAAGCCTGCTCGATCCTGACATCATGGTGACTGATCAGCACCTAGACTGCAGCATGGTCCTCCTGTCCCTCCCGTCACCCTTTGCTTGTCATCTGCTGGCCCCTTGGTTTTTAGGACCCTCAGTTCGCTAAGCTCACAGTAAGCCCCTCTGTGACCAGACCCTGATGGCCTGTCACTTGCTGTGGGGTTTGAGCTGCAACCATTCTAGGTAACTCATTCTCCTCCATGGCTTTGCCCAGCTGCGTCCTCAGCCTGGAGTGCCACTTTCGTGTCTGGCTCAACCATGATCCTCACCTGAGAAGCATCTTCTGGTCCCAGCTCTCTTCTGCCCCAGGCGCACCCCCCTAGAGTTCCCTATGGTTATCACGCACCACTCTGGGGGCTTCTCAAGAGAGGGACTTAGACCAGGTCAGTCTATCTTCACTAATGTTTGTTGACTGACAACTGAGCAATCAGCCTGCCTGGGGAGAGGTTCAGGGGAGAGCTGGCTCACAGTTCTTCTAGCTCCACTCACCAGATGATGTATTTCAGGACAGACCTCAGGATACTGTCAAACCTGGGGATGCCCCCAGCCGAGCTATCCTGCATGGCGCTGAGCAGAGGCAGTGCCTGGAGCGTGGTGGTGGCACCGTGTTCCTTCATCTTCTGGGTCAGCTCTGTAGACAGATCCAGGGGTTAGGGGTCAAGAGGAGGGCAGGGAAAGTAGCCTGGCAGGGGCACCAGGCTGGGGACGGCCATCACTCAGGACTTCTTGGACCTGGCATCAGGTGAGAATCGTGTCACCTCCACCCTGACAGTTTCTACTGTGTAGATGTGCCCTTGATGGTGGTGGCCCTGGGTGGGCCATCTTTACTTGAAGAGTGAGGCTGGGAGCCCACCCAGGGCAGACGTAGCTGCTGCTGGGATGCTGGACCTGTGTTCTCTCTACAGCCAGCACTGAGTGGCCAGGAGCCTCCAAGGCCGGTTGGGGGCAGTTTTGAGGTTGAAGCACACTTGCTACTATTCCTCCAACTCCCTCACTGTGCTCTGTTTCCTCCAAAGCTCCTCAGGTGCTGAATACAGAAAGGAAGAAATGGGAACCAGGGCCCAGGGGTCCCTGCTAGCTTCTGGCCAGTGGTCAGGGACAATGGGCAGGTAGGGAGCTGCAGCTGTGTGTCAGTCCCTCAACTGTGTGTCAGCCTTTCGTGTCACTGTTCCCAGGTCACTCTTCTCAAGCATTTGCCTGCTCATGCTAATGGCCCTGGGCCCTTCCATAATTGGCATAGTCTTAAACCCCATCTATAGAGGCTCAAGGGGGACACTGAGCTTCTGCTGCTGACACATCACTGCTAGAGTGGCATTGAACTGTCAGCCTGGCTCCTGAGATCTGAGAATTTCTGCAGGCCCCTGTCAGGCTTCCAGGGCTGTGTGGAGATGGTTCCCCAGAGACACAAAGCAGCTCCTCCCTCCAAGAACAGCATCCAGAGAATGTCACCAGCCCTGGGCGCATGTTGCTCTGCTTGCAATGGTGAGCAGTGCCGACCCGGGACAACTCAGCAAACTTCCCCAGCCCCGGCATCCGGCTTCCATTACACCCAGTCCCTGGAGGCTTGGGGAGGGGTCCTCTGACTCTGTGGGTGCCTCCTTGTGTGTCGCCTCACTACTGGATCCTCTTTAGAGTTTCCTTCTTCCTCCTAGCCAATCACCCTCCTCCAATGCTGACTGCAGTCCTTTACATTAAACACATCCATTGGAATTGCGATGTGGCTGGACACAATTCAAACTTGCCTGGTGGCTCCAGGCCCTCAATGGTCACCTGTTAGATAGGCCCACTAACTGTCCAGCAGGGGATTCTGGGATTCTTCTCCCAAACCAGCACTTGCAACTGCTCCTCAGCTACAGACCTCTACCATGGCCACTCACCCCAGGATCCCTGTGGCTCAAATGCCACAGTGTTAGCCCTGGGTCTTCGCCTTGTCCCCACCTCCCAGAACTAACTGTTCTTGTCTCTCCTTGGGGATTCTTCCTTTGGCTCTGGCTAATCCCGGTGACTTAGCAGTCTGGTCCTTGGTACCTCTGGTAGCCTCCGGGGCTGGTGACTGTCCCCTTTTAGGGGACTACACTTTGTAGCAGTGCTTGTCAACCAGAGTGATTTTCCCCTATAGGAGACACATGGAAACACCTGGGCTGAGGATGCTGCCAAGGACTGTCCCCCAAGATAGAGACCATCTTTCACAATAGAGAAGGACCAAAGGAAGAAGCTTAGCCAGAGTCCCCGCAGCTCTCTTCAGTTCCTGTACTACTGGGGGTTCCCACCAGCCCCGGGAGGAAGGCCATACTGTATATTTCTGGAGAGGAACCTGAGCCTCGAGGCCCTGCCCAGGGTTGTGAAGTTGGCATAACAAGTTTGCATATTTGACTGTGGCCACCCAAGCCAGGGCCTTTACTCTGGGGACCAGGAGCATGCTGGCCATAACTCTGTCGATGGGAGTTCAGGAAAGGGCAGTGGAGATAGATGCGCTCCACTGTGCGCAGTGGCCACACACACCTTTTGCAGGCCACAGATTCTCAGGGAAGTGGGTTTTTAGAATAGCAGTTGAGATTTTGGCACCATGGGCTCTTGAGATCATAACACTCCAAACCTTTATAACTTGGGAACCACTTCTGTGTCACTAAAGCCCTGGGCCCCCGTCCATGCCTTGCTCATCCCGATGACAGGGAACTCCCTTTCACTGTGGAGAGCCACTCCATCCGCCCCTTGCCTTATGGTGGTGAGGCCTGGGAGTTACAACTTACGTTCTTTGATGACTTCTGGGCTGAGGTTGAGCACTGCAGGGGGACTGAGGTTTGCTTGGACCAATGTGGATCCCAGAAAACCACAGAGGATGGTGACAATCCATGGGCCGGCCATCTTCCTGGGTGTTGGTGAGCAGAAGGGAGCAGAGCCTGGAGTAAGCACAGGGAGACCTGGTAGCTCTGCAGAGAGGCTCAGAGGAAGCCCATGGTACCTGGTGGGCTGGGGCGTGGTGTCCAGGAGGTGTTTAGTGCCGTGGATACTGGCCCGGGCCAGGCTGTGCAGCCAAGCCACAAGCCTGAGCCCCAGGCTTCCCTTCTGGCAAGTCCCATAACAAAGCTCTACTTCACAGAGTCCACGGGATTCAGTCCTTAACATCTGTAAATACTTGAGACCAGTGTCTTTCCTGCGAGAAGTTCTTGGGAGGTATTACCAGTTTTCTTACAGATAAACCCGTGAGTGATGCTCAGAACACCTGTTTCTGGTTTTCCCTCTACCCAGCCTGGGAGAGACCCTGGGGTTCAGAGGTGTCTGACCCCTTGACGACCTGCTGTCATCCCAAGGCCAGAGCACCAGGCCCTGCAGACTGACCTGCGCATCCCATCTCACCTCCATGGGGACAGGAAGCTTAGTCTTACTGTCCCCATGGAGCTTCCAGCCCCTGAACTATCTTGTTTGCGGGAAGGAGAGACGTGGGCCCTGAGCCCCGAACCCTTGCCTGCCTCCTCTGCGTGTGGGTTTCTCATCTAGCACTGGGTGACTGTATCTGTACTGCTCATGCACGCTAGTCATCACGACCCGAAGATGGTTGTTACTGATGTTGACATGACAGGAAGCCACCCTCAGTCCAAGGCAGGGGCAGAGGTGGCAGCCTTCATAAACTCCTTTGTTATACAGCCTCACTGTGTCTTTGTCTTCTGAACACCTTGGGTCCCTCTGTCCCCTTCTCCTACCCACCGCTCAGCTTCCTGTGCAGAGGATCCTGTTAGAGCCTGTAGCATGGCCACCCGTGGGAAGTGTCTTGTCCCCCAAGTCCCACCCTATGTGGTCCTCGGCCCTGCCATCTTGCATAGCTGCCTTTTGCTCCTCTCCAATATCCAGTCAGCTTTGCACCTAGCATGCACCTCTTCCAGGAAGCCTCCTCAGACTGTCCTCCCTCTGTACTGGACCTTCCTTGAACACCAGCCCCACAAAGGCCCCCGAGAGTGTTTTGGAGGCTGCCGTGGCTGTTGATTCTTCTCTTTCTCCCCAGCCTCAGCCCAGCACATGCAGACATGGAGGAATCAGTGTGTGCAGAGCGGGCTGAAGTTCCTGGGTTGAGGTCTGGTTAACCCGACCTGCTTCATGCCTCTGCACTGCTCTTGGTCTGGAGGCGAGGGCGTTGGCATCTCTCTGCCCGTGGCCGAGGCCTCCAGAGGCTACAGCTGAGAAGGATGTTCCAGTCCCAGTTCTCCCTCTGCTCTTGGGCTAACCTCACAGGTGCCCCCTCCCCAAATTTTACCTGGATGTGCTGAGTCCTGGATCTGCCCAAGCCTCTTCTGGATGATGGATCTGTAGATCCAGCCTTATATCCTGTAGTCCTGGCCTGGGCAACCACCCTGAGCATGTGGGCCAAGACCTCAGGCTGGACTGGGTCTCCAAGGTAAATATTTGAAGCTCTTGGTGAACCAGAACCCTTCCTGAAGGCAGTCTAAGGACTCTGGCTTCCTGAGGTTGGAGAAAGGAGGGTCCAAACTAGCCTAAGGGTGGGGCTCGGGTAAAGGGACACACAGTAGGAGGTGGCCTAGACACCCCACGAGCTTCACAAGAGGCTCCCCAAATCCTGGGCAGTCACTCCCATGGAACGGGATGAGCACAGTAGCAGTGACCAGGAATGGACGTCTCGGCATGACCAGTGCCACCCTAAGTTTCCGTCTCTTAGGTCAGTGGGCCTCATCCCTACCCATGGTCAGCTGGTTACCCAGGCATTAGTGAGAATGAAGCAGCCTCTACAGTCAGCAAATGGCAGAGCCAGTATTCCGAGAAGAACTCTGGCTTCAGGACTCAACTGGGGACATAGCTTAGTAGACCCAGGGGAGTGTCATAGGACAGATAGGGTTCAAGTCTCAGATTCACCATCATCACTCAGAATGACTTGGGGTTCATTCTGCAAGTTCTCTGAGCCTCACTGTTTCCATCTGTGACATGGGCGTTCTGTGAGCCCCTGTCTTTGAGGTCACACATCCAGGAGCACTGGACCTACACTGAGGAATGCTCAGTAGGTGTATAGTTCATGCTGCTTACAACAGGGTAAGCTCTGTGGAGAGACAACGCTCACTCACTTTGTCTGGATAACTAATTTGAGAGAAAGGAGGCGTAGCCTTCACACCCTGTGCTCTTCTACCAGGTACTGAGGACACACATGGCAGTTACTCATTGATTCCCTTAAGACAATAGGTTTGAATCCCACCTCAGCCACTTTGCTGTGCTTCCCTGGGCAAAGTGTTTCATTTCTTTGGGTATCTGTGACTTCCTTGCTGTAACGGGGCTCACGGTGGTGCTGTCTGGGAGCGTGGACATGAGCTGTGGACCCCTTGCCTTGGGTACGGACTTTTATTTTGTCATTCTGAAGCCAGAGAGGCTTTCTGTCTCATCTGCACTGCCAGGGAGGCCCTGGATGTTCATGAAATGAAAGAATGAGCGATGAGCCCACAGGAACAAGTACGAACTGGTCAGCAGGAGCCTGGTCACCCCGCCTGGGCACGGCCACAATGTCATCAGAGGAGGAGTCAGCAGCCCTGCACTCCCCAGAAGCACTGGAGGCTCAGAGGACAGTAGTTTGCTCAAGCCAAAGTGTCCGGGAGTATCAGAGAGTGGACTTGAGCCCACTCGTCAAGTGCAGGCCACACACTCCTGACCACACTGTCATGGTGACCTCTGCTTGGTGTTAGGATCAGTAAGGATGCAGACGTGGACTTTAGAACTATCATGGCTGTGGACGTCTGTCTAGAAGGGGTGAACTGTGGCTCAGGGCTAGGAGATCCATTGTTGAGTCTTGTCCCCGTCTGCAGGATGACGAGAGAGGGGCAGTGACTCTGGGGTCACAGAAGCCTTGGCTTGTCCAGAGGGAAGTGCACTTTGCACCTGCCGTGTCCGGAACACTCAGAACAAGCTGCTCCTGAGCCGGGAGGGCTTCCCGGATGGACCCTGCCAGTGCCTTGGTACACCTCCAGAGAGCCACATAGCCCCTCCTGGCTCCCCAGCTGGCATGCCTGCTGCCCAGGAACAATGCCCCTCTGTGGGGCACTGGCGCTGGTGCCAAAGCCCACACCCACATCAGCTGCAGCTTCCTGCCTATCGGCCTGACCCACTCGGGGCTGAGCAGCCGTCACGGCCCCTCTGCGGCTTGCATACCTGGCTTTATGTGGACCTCAGCCTGTCCTGCACCTCTTTCTTGGTGTTGTCTTTCTCATCCCTCCAACACTCTTTGTGGATCCCCTTCTGGGAGCTCTTTACACCATGAAAAAGTTCCTTCATGGCAGTGGACACAAAGAAACCTTGGGGCAGAGTCATGGTTACCTCCCTGCTCTTGGGCGGCCTCGCAGCAGCACACTGCTCCTCTTCTGAGGAGAAAATGCTTGGATCATCACTCAGTGAGCAGCGACTTCACTGACACTGTGGAACTGCTCCCACTAGCCACTTTGAAGGGCCAAGCCAGTGGGCTAGTACCTGCCCAGCCAGGCTCCTGTCCTCTACCTTCCTCTGAGTCCTTGGAGCCCATAGTCTATTCCTGGGGCTTGTACCCCATGCCTTGAAGGGTGTCATCTGTCTTTGGCCCCTCCATTATTCCTTCATTCTTTAAATATTTATTTCCATGTAGGATATATGGTACGCCCGTGTATGTGTGTCTACCCACCTGTGCATGCTCATGTAGAGGTCAGGGGTGGGTATCAGGTGTCTCGCTTTATCTGTGCCGTCCTCTATGGACTTCCACCTTATTTTCTGATCAGAGTCTCACTGAACCTAGGGCTCGTTGATTCAGCTAGACTGGCCGACCAACAAGTCCTGAGATCCACTTATCAATATCCCTGCTCAGTGCTGGGATTTTTCTGCGGGTGCTGGAGATCCAAACTCTGGTCCTCATACTGATGCAGTAAGCATGTTTTACTCACTGAGCCATCTCCCCAGTCCTCTCTTTCCCTCATTCTTGTACCAGCCCCCCACCCCCATCTCTCTGTCTTTACCTTTAAGTCTGTCTTACCAAAATCCAATTCTACCCAACCATGGTGAGCTCTTGGCACTGTCACCCACACCATGCCCTTTCTTGTCTATTAGCTCCCCTGCACTGCTCTATAAGGACCAGCGTGCTTAGGACTTTGCCCCAGTCTCCTTTCATTCCCACCTCAGAGTCACTGCACAGGCTGAGCTGTATCCCACCCCTGCCCAGGCTAGCTCCTTCACAGTATCCCACCCCTGTCCAGGCTAGCTCCTTCTCTGCAAGTCTCAGATTCAGGGCCCCCTCCGTAAAGAAGCCTCCCTTGCCATCTGGCTAGAACGGGCTGCACACCGATGGGTGTCCACATCAGCATTTACTGGAACCGGATCTGAAAACTTTTGTGTGCTAGGCCATAGACGTTATGCAACAAGGTGACTGTCAGGCCACAGCACAGGCACAGGGCCAAAAACAGGTGAGAGCTCTTGGCCCCTGGCTCAGCTGGAGGTGATACGTGAGGTTGGAGGGAAGGAAAGATCTGTGAAGACTTTTTTTCTTTTCTTTCTCCTTATCTTCTCTTCTTCCTTCCTGCCCTCAATACTTTGCCTTCTCCCTCCCTCCCTCCCTTCCTTCCTTCCTTTCCACTTTTTGATGGAGTCTTGCTATGTAGTTCAGGCTGACCTTGAACTCTCCATCTTCCTGCCTCTGCCTCTGCCTCTGCCTCCCGGGTGCTGGGATCACAACGATACACGACCACGTCCAGCTCTGTTTTGGGGAACAGTTGTGATCTCCCAGGGGAGGCAGAGGCCCATGATCCTCAGTTCAAGCCCAGGGGGAGGAAGCTTTCCAGGGACCACTTGGAAGCTGGAGGTTTGTCTTTCTAGAGTTGGGATGCACCACACAGAGTCTGTCTCCTGACCATAAGCACAGGTGCAGGAGTTGAAGTCATGGCGAGCAGAGTGACTTCTCTGTGTGGGTAGTCACTGGTCTAGATGTCAAAGCTGGAGTGGGCATGGCAGGGAACAACTCTGCTCTGCTCCTTCCCCAGAGATCATGGTTTGGAGAAGGGAGACCCAGTGCTGGGCATGTCCTGTCCACAGAGACCAGAGGCATCTTGGCACAGCAGGGCACACTTCCCTGCCCTCTTCCTCACTTGCCTGTGTTCCATCACCAGATAGAAAGAGAAAGAATAACCCAAAGCATCCATGGCAGCCTGAGTTAGGGCTGGGGAGAGTGTCCATGTGAAAATGCCAGCAGGGCAGACATGCTTCCCTCTTGGGCCAAGCCCAGTACTGACTACTGAAGTCTGCAAGGTTCTGAGCTCAGCAGAAGAGGACACGACAATTGATTAGCAATGTCTGCCATGAGCAATATAAAGGCTACACACTTCTTGCCCCCTCCCCCTTTCCTTGTTAAAGATTATGGATTCTCTGATAAAAATCTTAAAGCTACAATCCAGTGGGAAGAAAAACCTCCAGATCATGTAGAATTTGTTGTCTCCAGATTGATTTGGGGTGAGTTGGTTCTGGCCTTGGTCTCCCCAACTATAAAATAAGGATATTAGACTCTGTGATCCTGCTGCTCAGGCTGGTTTGTATAAGCTCACCCATGACAGAAGGAGCTCAGCTGATATTCAGAGAGGTGGGCTGTTCTGAGGACCCGTGTGCTCGGAGGCAGGCTGGACTCCTGATTCAGGGTGTGGGTGAGCTACACCAAGGGAATTTCCCAGTAGTTTGGGAAATGAACTGTTAGGATGCTGCCTACAGTGTAGTTACTTGTAAAACCCCAAACAGTGCCAGTGTAAATGCCCAGCAACAGGGGACTTAGTCGGAACCAAAGTACTAGGTAGCTGTCACTTAACAATGCAGAGACATCTTCTGAAGTAAGTGAAAAGGGAAACAATTTCCTTTATGTTTTGAGCATATCTATCTATCATCTATATATCATCTATCTATATATCATCTGTCTATATATCATCTACCTATCTGTATATCATCTATCTATCAATCTATATATCATTTACCTATATATCATCTATCTATCTATCTATCTATCTATCTATCTATCTATCTATCAATCATCCACCTATCTATCTACCTATCTATCTATATCTATCATCTAGCTTGTCTTTAGTCTAGAGAACATTCTGGAAGAATATGAGCCCTGGGGGTAACAACTAGCTACCTTGTTTTTCAGTGATCCCAAGTGATTTTTATCATCTCCTTCTTTTTAAGAATTAAAAATTTTTTTTGTCATTTTGAGTCAGGGTCTCCCCTGTAGCCCCAGCTGGCCAAAAACATTATTTACACAGCAAATAACCATGTTAAATGACTTGAAAATGAAACAGCAAACTTCTGCATCGAAAATTTTAAAAGAGACAAAAAAAAAAAAAGAAAAATATGTATGGCAGAATACATGAGCTCTGGTGGGGTGGGGGCCAAGGAAGGGGGAATGAGTCTAGATTTGATTGGGAAATATATGAAATGCTCAAAGCTTCAATAAAAAATTGGCCTTGAAGCCAGGCGTGGTGGCACATGCCTTTAATCCTAGCACTTGGGAGGCAGAGGCAGGCGGATCTCTGTGAGTTCAAGGCCAGCCTGGTCTACAGAGTGAGTTCCAGGCCAGCTGGGGCTACAGGGAGACCCTGTCTCAAAAAGACCAAGAAAAAAAAATTGGCCTTGAAAAAAATGACTTGAAAATGAATAAAACTCCAGTGGACAGAGGTCAAGAGAATGTAGTAGCCTGAGTTCTTTCCCAGAGCCTGAGTCATAGCCGCGCCTATTCTGTTCCCTGGAAAAATTGCCACAATACACCTAAGAACTGCAACAAAAGTACAGTCATGTCATCCCGGAAATCCGTTCTGGAAACTTCTGGACATAATCCCTCTTTTGTTGGGCAGGAATCGGCTAAATTGAAGGGAAACAACCATGGCTCAGCCCAGGCTCAGTCCCAGCACGTAGGTGAGGGCCCTGCCCTGATGGGGCTCACAGTCAGGTCAAGTGGCCTTACAGAGATCATGGCAGGCCATGCAGTGTCTCCATACTGTGATTTCCTTCCCTGTGGGCAGCAGGTGATCAGAGGACAGCCAGTCCTGGGCTGGGTGCTCTAAGGCACCTGCCTGCTGTAGCGAGCCCAGACGAAGTGTGACATGCTCATATGGAAGTTAACAAGGGGACCGTTGTCAGGGCCTTGGGGGGTGTGAGGCCTATAGGCAAGTGTAGCACGGAGGCAACGTACAGTGGAAGACCAGCGCCGAGACTGAGTAGGGATGGTACCAGCCTAGGGTGTGACTGTCTTCAACAACTCGGCTCAGGTCCCTGCCACATGCGGGGAGAGGAAGCTACTTCAGAGAAGGCTCGTGAAAGTGGTGACATTTGAACAGGGTTGTGGAGGGCGAGTCATGACTAAGAAGTGGGTAGAGCAGGTGAGGAGAGATGGGCGCCCCAGACGAGGCCAGTCAGGGCTAAACGGTGAGTCTGGGAGGTTGTCTGAGATCTGTGACAGGCATAGATGGACAGCAGGGATCCTCTGCATATCCTAGAATACTGAAGGCTACAGCAGAGCCTCCCTTGAGCAGGGGACTGTCTGTTCTGAGTTCCCCAAGCCATGCCTCGAGGACTGCCCACCTATCTCTGGCCCCAGCTCCCTCAGAGGTCTCTCCCTCTGCCTCTAGTTTCTGTAAGTTTTCTGTCTCTTCTCTCTTTCCCACACCCCTCCCCATCTGTTCTGCTCCTATCTTACTCTTCTTGTGTCTTTTTCCCTCTGTCCTGTCTTCCTCTACCTATATGTCTCTGGGTGCCACTTCAGAGGCCCAGGACAGAGCTCTGACGCCCCATAGAGAGCACAGGTATTGGCATCTAGACAGAGCAGGTAACCTGCCCCAACCGTGTGGCCTTGGCAGAGGGGCTCAGGGCTCTAGCTCTGGGCACTCACCTGTGCCTGATCTTGAGTGAGAAGCACTTGTGGGGATGGGTGGGATTGGTTTCATAAAGTTGAAGGCACTGGATTAGAGCAGAGCCTCGGGCCCAGGAGCAAGGCTGCTCTCTGACATCACTGCTAAGCTTTCTGAGATTGCTGTGCATCACTAGCAAAGGACAAACCCAGTGGTCTGGAAAGTCTAGGTTTGTGAGTGCATTCCCCTAGGTGTGGCTCCCTGCCTCAGAAGCAAGGTGTGGCTGTGTGTGTTGGAGCCCTTGGGAATGAGGGGATCTTGGGTGTTACTGAGAGCTGAGTCCCCCAAATTGAAAGCCTCAGTTTGGAGATGCTCAACTCCTCCTAGTTGGCCATGGTGGAGACAGACTCTCAAGGTAGCCCCCTCCAGGTCAGGAGAGCAGGGAAGGTCCCACCAGCAGTCCAAGGCCAGGCCAGGGAGGCACCTCTGCCCTAAGCCTGAGACATCACTATGTGGTCTTTGGCGTCCACCCTCAGCATTTCTATCTGAATTCTCTTTCTCCTTCCTTCTTCCCTTTTTTCCCTCCTCCTCCTCCTCCTCCTCCTCCTCCTCCTCCTCCTCCTCCTCTTCCTTCTTCTGGCCTTTTTGAAACAGGGTTTCCCTTGTAGCCACAACTAACCTGTAAATCACTATGGAGGCCAGCCTGGCCCCTATATCACAGAGATCTTCCTTCCTCTGCCTCCTGAATGCTAGGATTAAAGGCGTGTACCACCATGCTGGGCTTGGACTCTGTTCCTTTAGAAATTCAGGTTGCCTCTAGCCAACAAATCAACTGGGCAACCGACAGGTGTGTGTCACTCCCCCTGAGCATAGACACAATTCTCGATGCCTTGGGCACCACAGGGGCATGTTCTCCTGGGGAGGTGGAGTAAGCTGGAAAGTGCCAGAGTTCTAAATTCTCAGTCTCAGTGGTGAGGACCCTGAACAAAGAGAACAGGTGCAACTGGAGAGACCATCAGGACAGTAGGAGGCCTACAAGTTCTTAGTCCCCTGGGAACTGGATGGTCCCTATACCCAGTGAGTGCACGCGCACGTGCACGCACACACACAGACACACACACACACACACACACAGGCACACACACACAGGCACACACAAAAACATACACATACACATATATTCACACCTGCCTCTCCCTATTAAATCTCCATGCAAAAAAAAATAAATCTCTATGCATTTGATTTTTTAAACAACTTTGGAGACAATTATACATAAATATAAGGGAATGTCTATCATACAGAACACATTGACCCTGCCCTTTCTGAACACTCGTCACCCACAGGCTGAGCCTCAGGCTGTTAGTACAATTATGTGCCCCATTGCAGAGATGAGGAAATGGAGGTGCCAAGTAATTTGCTGAGGGTCACACAGCCACTGGGACAGGAAGGCAGGTCTTAAGCTCTGGTCTGTCTGACCCTAATTCTTATAGTTTTGTCCTTTTGTCAGTGTCTTCTAAACACCTGTATTTAAGTATCATCCTCACCTGCCTAGACCTGCTCATGATGATTACCTATTTACCAAGTGCTGGGATTCTTTCTTACTATCAATGTGCATTTAGGCCCATGAAGTCATGTTTGAAAATTCAAATGTTTCATGTTTATTACTAATTGGAAATTATGTCTCACCACCTGAAGTGAAAAATGCCCCTTTCCATAAATACAAAGTGACTGAAGGCCACAGTGACGGTGAGAGTCCCCAGCTTGGCAGGCAGTTAGAGTGTGCTGGGTTCTGGCTGCCTTTCTTTTGCTGTTTTAATCTACTAACCCTATACCAGTGCCTAGACATGGCCACACTGTGTCTTGTTGGGGTTTGAGTGAGCCCCTGTTTGAGAGAGAGATGAAATGTCCTTCCAAATCTCAGTACAAATGGAAGCCTACTGTTGAGCTCTTGAGAGCAAACATTACCAGTTCTCTGTTTTTAGGGGAGTACTCGGGATTGAACCCAAAGCCAGGGCCTCCTGACTAGTAAGCAAACACTCCACCACTGAGCCATACTCCTTGCTCTCTCCTTCTCAAGGAGAGATTTAAGGAATGTTGGAGACCTGTTGAGGACACATTAACCACCAGGCCCACCCAGACTTTCTCTGTATTATCATCACAAGGACTAAGAAAATAGGAATGTTTACTACCACGATGATGTGGTAAGTAGCGTGAGCTCTAGAAGACCCCCAACTATGCAGCATCAGCGATGCTTTGAGCATCTTTTAAGCATGTGACAACCAGTTTGCAGTCTCTTACCGTGGGGGCAGCTGTGTCCACCAGTGGAGACTCTAAGATCCAAGTGAAGTCCCTTCTCCAGCCTCCACAGCTGCTCTGGATTCTGTGTCCTCCCAGGGCTTTGAATATCTTGGTGTTTGCTTGTTCTCACCTTCTGAGGGCCAGTAGTGGGCACAGGGGAACCACAGGGCACCTCCTTCCTGGTCACCTCTACAGAGTCGAGTTCCTGTGCTAACATTTACTCTCTTGGTCACCAGTTTATCCAAGAGGCAAAAAGAGGTGAAGGGGTGCCCAACCCCTTGGCAAGGTTGAACAAGGACACTGACGACAGGTGGGGGCCTGGCAGCGATCCCTACCACCTCCCCTCCAGCGTGCCCTCTCCCCACCCACGTCCCCTCCACGTGTAGCTCTGCTGCTCCTGAGAGACACAGTTCTATTTCCTCACAGAGTAGGCCCGACTACCAGTCATTCCTCCAGTCAGCTCTGTTTTTGTCCCCCCAGACTGCCTAAACGGTGTCTCTGGCCACCCCTCCTTTCTACTTCCTCCCCCTGCTTCCCTTGGGTCTCCATGTTTACCTTCAGTGAACCCAGAGCTATCTTGTCTGGCCCTAGCATTTTACCAGGGACTTTTTCAAAAGGCGTTTTGTGATGCTCTGTCTCCATGGTTATCTGACCATGCTTGCTTTATTCCCACTTATGCATCTGTCTGTGGTACTGGCTGATGCATTTCAAAGGAAGTTGCAGACATCTGTGCCATTTCCCTTAATACTTTAGCAGCGTATTATAGTCTGGAGGGCTGTATTTGGTAACAGTCTGGCTTTCAGCTCAGAGGAGGCCAGGGTATAGCTTTTCTTTGATTGTCCAACATCCGGCTTCATCTGATACTGCTCGCCTCTGCCACACTGCCTAGCTGGGCCTCAGGAAATCAAAGTCGTGCACCTGCTGTGTGCCAGTGAGGAATTCGACATAGCCCTTTGATTCTGTCTCCAAAAGAGGCTGGTGATGACCTCAACTGAGGACTGGAGAGTTTAAACTCACATGCAGTTGGCTGTTCGGATGGGCAGTAGTAGCCTGAAAGATGACTCATCTTTGCCCTGACTATCTAAGCCACCCAGAGACAGAAAGAGGCTGAAAGATATCAATCATGGTGGCAATATCACTCTT
Source organism: Rhizomys pruinosus (assembly GCA_009823505.1). Classification (NCBI taxonomy): domain Eukaryota; kingdom Metazoa; phylum Chordata; class Mammalia; order Rodentia; family Spalacidae; genus Rhizomys; species Rhizomys pruinosus. The sequence goes on along the minus strand of VZQC01001441.1, from coordinate 1,405,589 downwards.
AAAAACATTTTATTTATTATTTTTTATTTTATGTGTATGAATGTATTGTCTTGCATATATGTAAGTGCATTCATGCCATGGAGGTCAGAGAGGGTGTCAAATTCCCCTGAAACTGGAGTTACATACGGACGGCTGTTAGCCACTATATGGGTACTGGGAATCAAACTTGGGTCCTCTGTGAAAGCAGCTAGTGCTCTTACCTGCTGAGCCATCTCTGCAGCCCTGGGAATGTCATTCTTGATGAAGCTGGCACCAATGTACGGCACAATTATCACTGACCCTTAGATAGGAAACTCTAGAACCAATAAAACTGTACATTCTGGACTGCAAAGCTCATGGCTGCCCCTCTCGTGCCATGATGGCTGATGTCCACTAGAGCACCGAAGAGCCCCAGCCACTGGACTGACCACCACAGAGAAATGCAGAGCTGAAGTGTGAGCTTGCAAAATTTGGACAAATTCATATACCCACATAACCCACCCCTGTCACCCCAGAGAAGTTCCTGAGAACTCTTCTGAGCCACCACCTCTTCAGGTCCCTCTGTAGGGATGGGATCTAACTTCTTTTACCATAGATTAGTAGATTAGTTGAGTCTGTTCTATGGTTTTGTATGCATGAACACATTTCAATTCTGCTCACTCGTCTGTGTGCCTCTGGCTTCTTCCAGCAGATAATGTTTTACCAGTCATCCGTGTTGCAACTTACCCTTTTTACAGAGGCACAGTCTCCCATTGTATAAGCACACCACAATGTGTTAGTTCATTCTCCTTCCTGAAAGTGGCCCCCTGCACAGTTTCCAGCTTGGGGCTGTTATAAATACACTTTCTGTAAACACGTCTCTACAGGTTATTTTGCGAAAATATTTTCAGTTCTTTTGGGGTCACTTAATAATGGGGTAAATGTATGATTAGCTTTACAAGAGACTTCCAGAATCCTCTCCAAAGTGGTTGTACCACGTTACATTTCCACCTATAGTATACAAGCATTCTGTCAGTTCATCCCTCACCAACATTTGACGCTGTCAGGTCTTGAATTTTAGCCTTTCCCTGATTCCCCAAGGCTCTTGGGAGAAAGTCTGGCTCCTAAACTAAGCTGGCATTCAAGCCCCTGGGGTCCAGTCTGTTATCTGCCCAGCCTTAATTTTCTCCTATGCTGACATTAATGGTTCTCCCGTGCTCAGCCGAGCAGTTCATTCTCCTCTGCTTTTATATCCGGAGGCTTTCTCGCTCTCGTCTGCAGTTGTCCGATTTGTCTGATAACAGTCATTTTAGGGGATTTAGCTCAATTGACAGAATGAGGAAATGAATACTTCCTATAGTAATACACATCATAATGAACAATAAGTCAATCAATCCTCACCAGACCCTATGAGACAGAATGGTGAAAATTGCAGTTCAGTGTCAAGTGAGATATGCCAAAGCGAGAGATGTCTTGAGATCCTGTACTATTTCAGAAGTCCCTTTAATGTCCTTAAGGGACCTTATAGATTTTCTCCCAGCACTTCCAGCCTCCAGCCCCACAGTCTTCCTCAAGTATGTCACCCAATTTGGTGGCCTTCATAGCCCCATTACAGCCCATGGAGATCTTAATCACTCTTTGTTTATGTGCTTTCTGTCTCCTGGGGGGGGGGTGAGGGGGGCTGGGCACATGACAAAGTCGGCTCATATTCTTATTCCTCTGCCCCCCAGCACAATGCCTCCTGGTGAACACAAGAACACTTCAGTCCCTGACTAATGTGTGACATTAATAGGAAAATTCATGGATTTGTCACATAGCCGAGGCTCAATAAGTGTGAGCTGAAGGTGGGCAGTGCCTCTGCACTCTTAAAAAGTTGAAGAGTAGCTGGAGAGACGGCTCAGTGGTTAAGAGCACTGGCTGCTCTTGCAGAGGACCAGGGTTTGGTTCCCAGCACACACATGGCAGCTAACAACTGGCCATAACTTCAGTTCCAGGGGATCCAGCACCCTCTTCTGACCTCTGTGGGTATTGCATGACACAGGTGAACTCATCCAGACAATACACTCATACACATAAAATGAAAATAATAAATGAGATATTTTTAACTATTGAAGAAAAACAAGTACAATAGTGACGCACAGAAGCTAGGGAAATGGATCCATGGATAAGAGCACTTGGTGCACAAGCTGATGAGCTGAGTTCAAACCTCCCGAATCCATATGAAATGCTGAGCACACACAATTCTAACCCAGAGCTGCTGTGGGAAGAAGGGGAGCGGACACAAGAGGATGGCGGGAGGGCTTGCTGGCTGCCAACATCGTGCCAGGTTCCGTGAAAGACCTTGTCTCAGAGAAATAAAAGAAAGCTGTAGCACAGGATGCACGGCATCCTTCTCTGGCCTCTGTGCACACACGTGGACATGGGTACCTGTACATCATGTGCGCATGTGTGCACACATACACACATATTCATCCACACAAGGGATGCACGGCTGCACTCAAAGATCTGCACATTTAATTGTAAATAAACTCTACCTTAAAATGTTAAAAAAGGAAATATTAAACTGGCTAATTAAGTGCCATCTGCAATGTTTGAAATGCATGAAAACTAAAGTAGTTAGAAGGCTGGAAGGGTAGACATAATCTGTGAGAAGCCAAACAGAACAAAGAGTTATAGCCTAGAAGTTATGTGGATGAATGCCTATATAATTATTTCAAATTGTGTACCTGCATGGATATTTGGGATTTATTTATTTACTTGTTTATTTTTGAGACAAAGTCTCATATAGCCCAGGCTGGATTTGAATTCCCCACATAGCTTCTGATGACATTAAACTTCTACCTCCTGAGGCCGGCCCACCACACCCAAGTTTGTGTGGTGCTGGGGATAGTGCCGAGGACTTCAAACACACTATGAAGCCCACCAGCAGCAGACCCGCTTCCCGAGCCCTAGATATTTGCATCATAAAATGTCAGGAGAAAGTGCACATGCCAGGCAAATCCACACTAGGGTAGCAGGAGGTGGAGGGTGGCACAGGATCCTCAGCTGGGCCCACGCTGCTCGCTGCAGATGCAGGCACTGAGGATACTTTTCTGCTGGCCTTGCAGAAAAGGGCTTGTCCTGTCACATCCATCATCAAAGCATCCCACTCCACACTGTCTTCTGCCCCTTGGTTCCCACATCTCTCACAGATGTGTCTTGGGGCTTCCATGGTATCAGTGTATATAAGGTGTTTTGTTCTATAAGATACCATCCCAGACCCCTTTGGCTCACCCATGTGAAGTTGCTTCCACCTCAGTCACAAGTGTCATATATTCCAGCTGCGACTCTGACCCTGTGTCCTAAGAGGTGGCAATTCTTATTTCTACTCTCATAGCACCATGGCTGACAGTCCTGGTCACTTGTAGGATGGGTTCCACATGACAAGATTGCTGAGTCTGTGGGCATGCATGTTTTAGTTTTATATTCTGACTATATTGGGCAGTGTTCTCTAGAGAAAGAGAACCAACAGTATATCACAAAAGGGAATTGGCTCACACAATAGGGGCAGGTTTCTAAAATGGCTGTCTGTACCCTGAAGAAGCAGGGCAGGCCCAGAAGCTCCCGGAGAGTTCCAAGTTGGAATCGGTGGCAGAGACATACTTCCACACGGTGCCTGGAACAGCTTGAGCTCCTTTCAGAGACTGCACTCTGGTGAAACCAGACTCTTGGCTTATCCCGGAATAAAATTTCAGGATGATCCAGTATGAAGCACAACTAGAATATAAAGAAACACTTTTAACATAGTTTTAAGCATGTGTATTAAGAGGGGTGAAGGAGAGAAGGGGGAGAGAGAGAGAGGAAGAGAGAGAAGGAGAGGCAGAAAAAGAGAGAAGAGAGAAGAAAGAGAGGAGAGAGGAGAGAGAGAGAGAAAGAGAGAGAGAGAGAGAGAGAGAGAGAGAGAGAGAGAGAGAGGAGAGAGACTTAGGAAAAGATAGACTATAGCCAAATATGAGTATAGGCATCTCAAGAGAGAGTTGCACTTAAGTGTACTAACAAGCCATAAATACCATTTTGGTGGTTTCTGAATTGACATTGTCTAAAGGATTTCTGGAACACTTTTTTCCCCTTTTTCTATTTTTTTTTTCCTTTTTGGTAAATGAGATTACAGCTTGGTTCCTAAGGTGCATTACGTAGGTTTATAACTGATAAGGTCAAACCACAGGTCACAGAGGTTGCACAAGGAAATTAAGACATATTTTTACTGTAAACAAAGTGTGTAATCTTATTTGTGAGAGTCCCAGAAAACTGAAAGCTTAGATCTGGGAAAGAAGTGAGGCCCTATTCAAAGATCATGTGTACTTAGGCCTTAACCATGGTCCACTACTATTTTAGCATTCTTATTTGAAATCCCTCTCTATAAAAAGAATATTGTCTCTGTTCAGGCAATCTTCACAGCAAATTTGTAAAGCATGTGAGAATTCTTGACTCTCAATGAGTATGAGGCTTCAACCAGACTCTGTAGTGAGAGGCTCCCTTCCTATGCCTTTTAATTTTCTGTCTTTTGATACTGCCCCAGCTCCCCTTCGGAGACTGTGATCCCTTAACCTTAAGGGTTGATGATGGCTCAAGATTCATTTTCTGGGGGCTGGAGAGATAGCCTAGCGGTTAAGAGCGCCAACCGCTCTTGCAGAGGACCCGGGTTCGATCCCCAGCACCCACATGGCGGCAGAGAGCCGTCTGAAACTCCAATTTCAGGAGAACTCCAGTTCCAGGGGAGTCCGACACCCTCTTCTGGAAAAAAAAAAAAAAGATTCATTTTCTGGAACTTCTCTTCAGAACAGGGATGTAGACTCTCTCTATCCAGGGATCAAAAGTCCTGACCTGTCTGATTGAAAGGAGACATGAAGAGGTCAGAGGTCAGAGGTCAGAGGCTGGAGAGTCACCAGTCCATGAGAATCTGAAATGGAAGATGTTATTACTGGAGACGAGAAAACATATATAAGCAAAAAAAGCAGTAGCAGGTAGTTATGCCTAATCTCAAGATTAGCAGCAAACCAGCAGAGCTTTTCTCCTTTATCCATCACGATGTGCCTGGTAATCATGATGCTAACAAATCATTAAACCTTGAGGCAGAGGAACTGGAGAGATGGCTCAGTGGTTAAGAACACTTGGTTGCTCTTGAAGAAGACCCAGGTTGGGTTTCTAGTACCCACATGGCAGCTAACAACCATCTCTAACTCCAATTACAGGGGATCCTATATCCCCTTCTGGCCTCTGTGTGCATTACACACACACACACACACGCACACACACACACACACACACACACAGGTATACTTTCATAAATGCAAGCAAAATACTCAAACATATAAAATAAAAGTAAATCAATAAAAACATACATGTAAAATAAAAGTAAATAAATAAAAATTTAAAACACTTAAGGCAGACTCTACATAGATTTAATTTGGATTCACAAATCTTGGAGGACTGAGGGGACACATTGCCCCAGTCATTGGGCATATACACACACAGTACTCTACATAATGACAAAACATGTTTCCTCTCACACCACAGTCAGAATATCAAAAGCCATTTGATTTTGTAAGACAGCTTTTTTCTCATCTTATCATTTTAACTTAAGAGTAAGACTCCTTAGGAGATGCTAGATGATAGATAGATAGATAGATAGATAGATAGATAGATAATCGTGCTGATGGTGGTATACTGAGACTATGGCAAAACACAGAAGAACAATCCCAAGGAATCCAATGGAAAAAAATACTAACATCGTAGTAGGAGATTGTAATCACTGAGTAGGCAGGACTATACCAACAGTATCTAAGAGAAAAATAAAGAAGAAAACCAGAACATAAAGTAATGTTACAATTGCTGGTGGGTTTGTATGTAGGACTTATCTTTGCACTTGGAAAGTTAAGATGTCTTTTTTTCTTGTTTGAAGATGATTTTTAAGTCTTAACAGCTCACAGGTATAAGTGACCTTATCCTCAGTCTGTTTTTGAGGATGTGGAGACTCAGAAAGAGAGGTTTTATTCTGAATAGCTTCTTGAATTTTTCAGTCTGGGTGGGGTAGGCCTCTATTCATCCTGAAAGGTGTTGGCAAATGTTAGTTAGAAGATATTTATATCCATGACAAGGAAGCACTTGAATAAAATCTAGGTCTCAGTCTTTTCCTAAATTGTGCGCGTGTTTTGCATGAGGAAAAGCAGGCAGGCAGTGTCTTAGTTCCACCTCCTGGCTTGTTACAGAAACAGAGCAGACAGGACTTTTTGTAACTTTTTGGACTGTGCACTTCACAATCCTTTTGCCCGAAGACACAAGTGACTAAGCTGGTGAATGTCCGCCTTTTGGGGCCTCGCAAGTCACGGAATCTCTTCACTGTGTTTTGATGTGCATGTGTTAGGCTCAATCCGCCACGCTCACGCAAGAAAGGTGCCAGGGGGCTACAAATAGTAGATATGAGTTTAATCGAGGGTTAGTTACAAGCAAGCAGAAAAGAAGACACAACAACCAACAACTCAGACAGAATAGATAGAGCAGACGACAAGTCGGCCGAGCACACTCCCATGGGACTTGGGACTGGAGGGCAGCGGTGGCGAGGCCCAATTTCCCTTAGCTTTTATCCCAGTTAGGGGCTTCCATCATAGTCATGGTGTCTCCTTTTCTGATTGATAGGATCTTGGTTACAGATCAATCCGTTTATTATGTGTATTCACCTGCTCTGGTCTCTTTCTTCTATTGCTTTACCTGGTTTAGACTGTCTGTCCTTGTCCATAAAGCATTTAACTATGCTTTTTGGCAGAAGTTAAATCGCTCTACTAATAAAAGATTAATTGATCTATGTCATGCTTTTATTTGTCCCCCTTTTTTTAAAAACTCTGGGATGAACTCTAGGCCAAGATGGAGCTGACCAAGCTAAAATGGAGTCAGCTTGGTCCTCACATTCCCCCCTTTTAGTAGGTTATAGAGACAAATCTTTAGTCTCCTTCCTCAGTTTCCATTGCTGGGAGGGGGTCGTACTGGACCCTTAGAACCATCAATTGTGCAGCCTTGGTTCTTTGTTGAACAAATCAAACTAATTTGTTAATAATGCATGGCCCAAAGGTGAATAAAAGCAGGAGAATGGCCAGGGGCCCTGGTACTGCAGATATAAGGGAGGTGAGCCATGGTGAGCTATGGGAGAAGGGCTCAAACCAGCTTTGTCTTTGTTCCTGTTCTTTTTTTCTTTGATTTAAACTTTCTCTAACCTTTGCCATGGAATCTTTTACAATTCCAGAGTGGTCCGCATAAAAACAACATTCTTCTCCTAAGGCAACACATAGTCCTCCTTGTTGCATAAACAATAAGTCTAACCCCCTTCTATTTTGTAGAACTACTTCTGATAATGAAGTCAGTGATTCCTGGAGGTGGGTTATAGAAGTTTCTATCCGCTCTATATCTATGTCTATAGCAGCTCTCAGGTTACTATAGTGAGAGCTCTGGGTGACTAGAGAGGCTATACCAGTTCCAGTACCCACTATTCCTATTCCCATAAGCAGGGCTAGGGTGGTGGCAGAGACAGGCTCTCTTTTAGCTCTGCCCAGTATTGGTTCCTTATTTAGATTATAAACTTCATATATATCCTCCTCTTGATGATACAATATTCGAGGGAGGAGGTGAACTAAAATGCAAAAGCCTGTTTGGCTCAGGATGTGTCCATGGGCACAAGCAGTCAGCCCATTAGTACAAGCCCACCATCCCTGGGGTGGGGCCACATAATATTTATCTAATTTGAGTGTTGGACTAATAGTGTCACACATTTTTTGATAATTTTTAGGGACATGTCCTATGCAGGCCCCTTGTCCTTGTACATTCTGGAGAGTTAGTCCATTTAGTTTATTCTGCCACCTGCATTTAGTAGGTGCATCTTCTACTGTATAGTTAGTACTGTTAAAGCCAACTGCCTCATAATAAGGGGGTCTTACATCATAGCATAGCCAGCAATTTTGGGTGATGTTTGGGTCTGAAGCATTTAACAAGTTGTAACTAGCTGACATAAGGTCCCATAATGAATCTGACCCAGAGTTAAGAATTTCCTTAGTGGCAGCAGGCAGGAGTTGGCCTCTGGGCTTAGTGGGTATAGGGGCCTTAATCACTTCCTTTGTAGGGGCTGGAGGATTTAGAACTTGGTTAGGCCCTACTGAAAGTTTGCTTACAGATTGTATAAATAGTTGCACCATTATAAGGGTCCCTGGGTCTGACCAATATCTACCTTTTGCTCTAATGCCCCATATTTTTCCAGCTGTCCAGCCCTTATTATTCTTTCCTTGTTGAGTAAATCTAATTATTACTTTTGGGGGTATTCCCCAACTGGGTTTACTCATTCTGAGTGGATGATTTAAAGATATTGATATCAAGTCCCCTCCTTTTGTTTCCCACCAGGTAAATCCAGTAGTTTCACATCCCCAGGAGTGGCAGAAATAATCTGCAGCATTACCACACCCGTGTTTGTCTTGGAGACAGGCATAAAAATAAGTAAAGGTATCACAATCACCAGGGCCTGTGATTATCGCAGTTAGGTCACAAAAGGAAAATGTAAGATCAGGCCACCACATATTAAGGGGTGCCACCTTGGAAGTTGAGTGGAGAATTTGTCCAGTGCTTACATCCTTAACAACCCAAGTCAAGTTTAGAGGGGCATGTGGATTTTTCCCTTGATACCCATTTCCAATCCCATTTAAGACAAGGAAGATAACACAAACATAAGTCCAAACAAACCCACCCCTCAGACTCTGCTGAGTCTTATTTTTAGTGGGTTTTGTTGTCCCTTTTGACTCTCCATTGTGTAGTTGTCTCTTGTTCACTGACTGCTAATTTGAGGTATGAATGATGTATCCAACGTTTAAGTCTATCCACCGTCACAGACATAGGTGTGGTGAGGATCACAGTGAACGGTCTCTTCCACTGGGCCTCTAGGGTCTCTTTATGATGTCTCTTTACCTAGACAGGGTCTCCTGGCTGAAAGGGATGAGGGTCCACTGGAGGCAGGCTGTGGATGTGTCAGAGGGAACAGGAAGTCTTGATCCTTCTGAAGGGCCTGTAAGGACTTCAAGACATCTTGGTTAGAGACCTCTGCTAAGAGATCAACCTTAAGTCTGGGCCAGAGAGGAGGGCGTCTTCCAAATATAATCTGATATGGGGTCAAACCCTGTATATAGGGGGTATTTCTTGCCCTTAGAACGGCAAAGGGAAGGAGTACCACCCAGTCACCGCCAGTTTCCCAGGTTAATTTAGTCAGAGTCTCCTTAAGGGTCCAATTCATCCTCTCTACCTGTCCTGAGCTTTGGGGATAAGCACAATGTAATTTCCAATTGGTCTCCAATATCTTGGCTAAACCTTGAATTACCTGGGATATAAATGCAGGCCCATTCTCTGACCCAATAACAGTAGGAAGTCCATACCTTGGGATGAATTCATCCAATAACTTCTTGGCTACTACAAAGTCAGTTTCTTTCTTGGTGGGAAATGCCTCCATCCATCCTGAAAAAGTATCTACAAAAACCAGTAAATACCTATATCCAAACTTTCCAGGTTTAATTTCTGTAAAGTCAGTTTCCCAATAGACACTGGGAGATGTTCCTCTTTCTCTTTTTTCTGGGGATGTCATTAATTGGCTGGTGGCATTTGTGGCCTGACAGGCTTGGCACATAATCACAACATCTTGGACTAACTGATGAAGGTGGGGGATATGAAACCTAGGAGTTAGCAAGGCCTTGAGCTTTTTAATTCCCAGATGAGTTCCTTCATGTAGTTGCTTTACAAGAGGTGGACCTAAAGCAGAGGGTAACACAGGAAATCCATCCGAGGTAAAAGTCGATCCTTTTCTTACTGGAGGTGTTTGGCAATTTGAGGATATAGGTTCTATCCTCCTTACTGTAAACAGGTTTTTCAGGGAGGACCGGGGAAGGCATAGACAAGGTAGTTACCATAGGCGGGTGCAAGGCTACTTTCCTAGCCTCTTGGCCTGCCATCCTATTCCCAACAGCCTCCAGGGAATGTCCTTATTGATGTCCTGGGCAGTGGATTATAGCTACTTTGGTTGGCAACCAGATGGCTGCCAATAAGTCCAATATTTCTTGTTTAATTTTAATAGTCTTTCCCTTGGCTGTGAGGAGGCCTCTTTCCTGGTTTATTGCCCCATACACATGGGCTGAGAATGGATCTCCCTGCAACACCAGTAGGGCTGGAAGTCACACTGTAGACCTGGCTGGCCTTGAACTCAGAGATCCACCTGCCTCTTTCTCACCAGTGCTAGGATTCAAGTTGTGTTCCACCACCCTCAGCTTAAAGAAAGTTCTCAGTCACCATGTGAGTGCTGGGGATNTCTAAAGAAGGCCAGGTCTTCCTCACTTGACCACCATCTGCTGCCAATATGTCCTCATCTAAGGTTGGGCTCTGCTACCCATTTCTACAGTTCAGTGCTGGGTTTCTGTCCAGCAGAGCTTGCATGAGTCTTGTACATGCTGATACCAATGCTGTAGGTTCATATGAACCAGGAGCTTGTAGGATTCATTCCCGTTTGGTCTTGCATCACCTCCCTGGCTCTTACAATCTTTCTGCCCCCCTCTTCCATAATGTTCCCTGAGCCCTGGGTGGGTGAAGCTCAATTTAGGCAGCCTGTCCGTGGAGCCACACTCTGTAGACTCCTAATTGTCACAGTTTGGCCATTCGGGCCCGGTTCCTGGTCTCCTTTTGCATGGAGGAGCTTCCTTAACAAGAGTTAAGAGGTAGGTAATGTCTTCCTGGGTCCTGGTTCTATGATGCTTGGGTCTTGTGTGTAGAGGTTGCATTGTAGACGTGTCGCCTAGGCATGAGCCATTCACAGACCATGTCTGTGTGTGTCCAGTTATGGAACTATGTACTATTCTCATCTGGAACAAAAGAAGCTTCTGTTCTGAGTGGTGTCTGGGATATTTGTCTGCTCTCCAGAACTGGTTGCAGACCAAGTTGGGATATCTTACCCACTTTCCCATGTCTTTGCTGGGATTTTGTCTGGTCTGAATGTGCATGGGACCTATGCATGCTGTCACCATTGCTTTGAGTTCATATGAATAACTGACCAGCTGTTTGGAAAACTTTTTTTTTTTTTTTTTTGTCTTTTCGAGACAGGGTCTCCCTGTAGTCCCAGCTGTCCTGGAACTCACTCTGTAGACCATGCTGGCCTTGAACTCACAAAGATCCGCCTGCCTCTGCCTCCCAAATGCTAGGATTAAAGGCGTGTGCCACCACTGGCTGGAAAATTCTTAATTTCCTTAAGGGCCAGAGGTGGTAGTAGTCATCCACCAACTCTGGTTCTTAGGATCTTTATACCTTCTTTTCTCCAATAGTTCCAAGCCTTGGGAGGCAGAAATTTGATATAGGTGATCTATTCATGAGTAAAGTATTTCGTAGCCACTTGTACTCTGCGCATTGGTCAGTTGTGGGTTTCCATGTTAATTGCCATCTGCTGTATGAGGAAACTTCTCTGGTGAGAGTTAGCAGATATATTAATCTATGGGTATAACAATAAGTCATTAGGAATCAGTTTAATATAACTGTTTAGAAGAAAACCCGTATTAGGCTCACCCCTCTACCCTTTGACTTGTCTAGCCTCAGGTTTCTAAGCCTAATGCCATTATCAGGTATAGGATCCATCCTATGAAGTAGATGAAGTCCAATTAGAAAGTGGTTGGCTACTCCCATAATATTCATACCACTAGTACAGTGGTGGGTATATCATGCCAAGCCACACAGGATTCACAGCTAGGTGAAGTTGATAGATTTTTTTTTTCCCTTCCAGTAGTATGTGTAGCACCTTCCAGCACTATGAAAGCTAGCTAACAGAACTGAGGGTATGAAACTTCCTGTTTGTTCTACAGCTCCTGTATATAGTGTCAGAATGCAGTGATACAGGAGAAAGAATAATAGATAGGATTAAATTGGGGTGGGGACTAGAAGGGCAGGGCAGAGGAGGGATAAGTATTATTTTAAGAAAAGCCATATGGAAACATCACTATAGAAGCTTTTTTTTTTTTATTGATGCTTTGTGTATTTCATACATCATTTTCCAATTCCGTTCAGGCATATATCCCCTTCCCTTGCCCCCACCCCACCCCTACCCATCCCAGATCATACATTCTGCCATAACTTTTCTGCATCTTTCTCTGCTTTTTTGTTTTGTTTTGTTTTCAGTTTTTTAACAATAAGTGATAATTTGTGAGTACAAGCATCCTTCATGTAAAACAAATTTGAAAGCAGTTGTGCCCAAACCCACACAGCTCATGGGTCCCACCATCCAGCAGGGGGGCTTGTATGTTCAATCAAGTTGATCAAATGAGTGTCCAGTCTATATTGTTGTTGGCCAGGGGATCCAAGCCCTCTTTTAATATTTTGAACTATGGCTTGAAATTATGCTGTGCATCATCATATTTGAAGAACTGATACCCCCAACAGTGACTCAAGCTATCTAGTTAATACATACATTACTTCATAGAAATAGCATTCTCTGGACACAGCCTACTATGCAAATATGCTGTTAATTTCCAGGGAGAGAGTATATTGATGAGTACATTTTAGCTTATTTCTAACCTGAAGCTGATTTTACTCCCTTTCATATTTCAATACAGTCTCTTGTGTTAACCAGCATTTTATCATCCAGAATACAACTGAAAAAAATAATTTAGTGGAATGTTATTCATGGGCTGCCATTTTTTCAGCTTTCATTCCAGTATATAAGGGTTCAACTGCTTACAGAAAATGGGCAGAAACATCAAATGGAAGGTATGACATAAGAAATCTCATCTCATCAATGAAAGGAATTATAGAGTGACAGGAAGTTGTGTGAACAAGATACATCCTCCACGTGTTGCCATTGTGTGACCTATCTCACCTCTGTGATAATAATGAAATCAGACTCAGAATAAATAAGCAAAGGCATGAGAAGCCTGAAAAAGCAATCATCGCAAAAAAATCTTAGCATGATTCACACTCATTCGACAGAGGAATTCACAACTTCCAAACGTCATATATCATTCTCTGAGAAGGATGATATCTTAGGCAAAAAAATAAGTAATATTTATCACACAAGATGAATGTTTTATGATCTGATTTCTGGCCACAGAATGTAGACATCAAAGACAAAGGGAAAAACAGATGAATCCACAGGTGCCATAGGGAAAGAAGTATGATTTCTCACATTCTTATTCTCAAGATTCTAAGTGATTATTACAGGAATCTTATTGAGATTTTCATGGAAATACACAAATAATCATAAACTGTAGAAAGTCACAAGAAATCAGAGGCACACAGAAAATTTTAAAACAGAAACCAAATATACCAGATTTATTAATTTCACCATACAATCAATATTAAGAAATTAATAACTTTGTCTTGGTAGGAATGCAGAGATTAGAGATATGGTATGGACAAAGGAGATAATCTCTACTAAGTGGAATCAAATATAATGACATTTGCAACCAGGTATTAACACATCATTCATCTCTAATAAGACATAAACTCATTTGCCATCTATGATGGGAACCATCTGGAGGATATTAATGTGAATTAGAGTATATTAAGAATGCTTTCTAGGAAAATAGACCACATCAAAACCATTTTCATGCCTTTCTCCACATTTACTTAGGACATCTTACTTGGGCCCCTCTTTCATTCACTCAAACCTACCTGGTTCTTTGAGTACTTTCTCTTCTCTCTCCACATTCCAGGGCTCCCAGTTCTGTTCTAGGCAGGAGACCAGGATAGGTTTAGATGTAAGAAGACCTGTGTATGAGAAAGAGGCAAATTACCATTGTGGGATTCATTAGAAAATAGTGGGATTTCTAAAACAATACTGTGTTCAGTTGACAGCCCACACATAAAATGATTCCTCAGGGGTTCAGCTCAGTTGCAGAGGTCTTATCTAGCAAGCCCAAGGCCCTGTGTGTGGGCCTCAGATCCAGAAAAATAAAGGCCAAACAAATCTACAAATAATTGCCCAACTTTTATTCTCTGAATGAATCTTTGGAAGATACAAGAAATTTTCAGGTTTGCATATGTTGAGATTCATCACTGACTTAAATTCGACCTATGGAAATGAAATTTAAGATACTGGTGACAGTAGTATATACTGACAGGTAGCAGAAAATATAAGCCAAAATAATGAAGATCAGTAATACCTTTAACAAATGGAACTGCAAAGAAATGATAAATAAACATGTTTTTCTCAATCTTCACACGTTCCCAATATAAAATTTCTTTCTGTTTAAAAATATAAAATGCGTATTTAACATGCATATTTAACATGCTTATCATTTGCTGTCAAAGGCTGCTAAAAATCAGAATTAAATAATTCTGCATAAAATCATCTTCTCACCTACTGACACTAGATTGCTATATTTCTCTAACATCATTTCTCTGTACAAAGCCTTCTGATCAGAGTTTAGACATTCCCACTCCTCCTGGGAGAGCTCTATGGCCACATCCTTGAAGGTCAATGGATCCTAAAAAAAAAATGAGCTAGTGTCCATGAGAGAACCTCTGTCAAGGAAAAAAGAGTGATTAGTAAACAAGTGTTGAAGTAGATGGACAAAGGTCATTTTTTTTTTGGTCTTTTCAAGACTGGGTCTCCAGTAGCCCCAGCTGTCCTTGAACTCACTCTGTAGACCAGGCTGGCCTTTGAACTCACAAAGATCCAGCTGCCTTCTGCCTCCAAGTGCTAGGATTAAAGGCGTGCACCACCACACCTGGCTAACAAAGGCTCATTTTATAAATTAGCAATTATCTACAGCATACTTGCAATCTCTTTAAAAAGAACAGCATTATATTGTGCAAATTTATGTGGAAACTTTGATTTTTAGGGATAATTACCATAGAAAATTGAACCCTCTAACATAGTGATACATTTTCTCACCCCATAATTATAGCATACAAAATCATCTGCACACAATATCAGATGTAAAGCAACAATGCACTCAAACCTATTTTTGAAATTTTCTGCACAGGGACATGAGGACCCAAATCCATCCTCTGTGGGAATGAAAGATTGGCATGCTTCTACTTTCACCAGCAACATCACAAACATTCTTGATGTTGTAGGTCATGCATTCATTTAATTAGCTTTGAAAAAATAATCATGAGAGAATGGAAAGAGAGCTATGCTGCATAGGTGGTAATATATAATGAGTTAATATTGACTATTATAACAAAAGGAAAAGTTTTGTAAATACACTTGTTCAGCAAGAAAATAAATTGCAAAGAATTCAACAGGAAGTATTTGTGCCCCTTGCCATTGGACATATTTACCTGAAAATNACTTCTAAAACAATACTGTGTTCAGTTGACAGCCCACACATAAAATGATTCCTCAGGGGTTCAGCTCAGTTGCAGAGCTCTTATCTAGCAAGCCCAAGGCCCTGTGTGTGGGCCTCAGATCCAGAAAAATAAAGGCCAAAAAAATCTACAAATAATTGCCCAACTTTTATTCTCTGAATGAATCTTTGGAAGATACACGAAATTTTCAGGTTTGCATATGTTGAGATTCATCATTGACTTAAATTCGACCTATGGAAATGAAATTTAAGATACTGGTGACAGTAGTATATACTGACAGGTGGCAGAAAATATAAGCCAAAATAATGAAGATCAGTAATACCTTTAACAAATGGAACTGCAAAGAAATGATAAAAAATAAACATGTTTTTCTCAATCTTCACACGTTCCCAATATAAAATTTCTTTCTGTTTAAAAATATAAAATGTACTCATGCATATTTAACATGCTTATCATTTGCTGTCAAAGGCTGCTAAAAATCAGAATTAAATAATTCTGCATAAAATCATGTTCTCACCTACTGACACTAGATTAGTATAGTTCTCCAACATCATTTCTCTGTACAAAGCCCTCTGATCAGAGTTTAGACATTCCCACTCCTCCTGGGAGAGCTCTATGGCCACATCCTTGAAGGTCAATGGATCCTAAAAAAAAAATGAGCTAGTGTCCATGAGAGAACCTCTGTCAAGGAAAAAAGAGGTGATTAGTAAACAAGTGTTGAAGTAGATGGACAAAGGGTCATTTTTTTTTTTGGTCTTTTCAAGACTGGGTCTCCAAGTAGCCCCAGCTGTCCTTGAACTCACTCTGTAGACCAGGCTGGCCTTGAACTCACAAAGATCCAGCTGCCTCTGCCTCCCAAGTGCTAGGATTAAAGGCGTGCACCACCACACCTGGCTAACAAAGGCTCATTTTATAAATTAGCAATTATCTACAGCATACTTGCAATCTCTTTAAAAAGAACAGCATTATATTGTGCAAATTTATGTGGAAACTTTGATTTTTAGGGATAATTACCATAGAAAATTGAACCCTCAACATAGTGATACATTTTCTCACCCCATAATTATAGCATACAAAATCATCTGCACACAATATCAGATGTAAAGCAACAATGCACTCAAACCTATTTTTGAAATTTTCTGCACAGGGACATGAGGACCCAAATCCATCCTCTGTGGGAATGAAAGATTGGCATGCTTCTACTTTCACCAGCAACATCACAAACATTCTTGATGTTGTAGGTCATGCATTCATTTAATTAGGCTTTGAAAAAATAATCATGAGAGAATGGAAAGAGAGCTATGCTGCATAGGTGGTAATATATAATGAGTTAATATTGACTATTATAACAAAAGGAAAAGGTTTTGTAAATACACTTGTTCAGCAAGAAAATAAATTGCAAAGAATTCAACAGGAAGTATTTGTGCCCCTTGCCATTGGACATATTTACCTGAACATAAGCCATCTCTTCTTCCTTCCCTCCGTTTCTTCTCCAAGCAATTTTACCTATACGAATCTCACCTTTCATTTGAGACTCTAATTTCACAGAAAATCCACTTCTCCTGCCAAATTAACGAGAGAAGCAAGCACTTTAGATCACACAGTGGACACACTCACTGTCTCCTGTCAAAACCTGGAGACCCCACTGTAAGTTTCTGCTATTCTAGCTTCAGGTCGCCTTGGTAAAAGGTTCAAGGGTTTCTACTGCAGGCATGGGAACGCAACCTAAGCAAGGCAAAGCAGCACACTTTTCATCTGCAAAAGATGCTGAATTCAGCTGCCAATAACAACCATTTGTGGTTGATCTACACCTCACCTTTACCTGTGTGAAGCTGTTAAGTGAAATAGCATTTAACACGCATTTGACTTAGCTTAATAGAACCTGGGTGGGAGGCACATGTGAATGCATTTCTTTAGACCGCTGAAATTCAATTGTCATTCATGGAGAGTTTTGCTATTCCACTCGTCATTTTCTAATTAAAGTATAATATTTTAAATTAATCAGTATTCTGTCTTATTTTTTACATAAATTAAGTACTGATGTAATCAGAGCTATTAGTAGATCCACATGATAACCTTTGAACCTTTCTTATGATGAGAAGTATATCAAAAGCCATCTTTTCTAATAATTATGATATACAATATGCAAGTGGAAGAAGTATATTCACTGACAAGAGATCAGTCACAAAATGAGCAATAACATTTTTTTCAGTTGACATTTTCCATATTATTTCTAGTCACTGGGAACTTATGTTTATCCTTCACAAGTAAACTACCCTTTTTTACATTTTTCTTATGACTGAGATCTTGTGTTTCACTTCCCTTACCCAAGGTAATGTTCAACAGATTAACCATTTTCACAAGTGTGAGAAGATTCCATGCTTTTCTATGATGGAAATATAATTTATTCATTAGAATTAGTCCTTGCATGCTACACTGTCCAACATCTTCATCAACACTTGTGTCTTTCAGATTTCAACCATCATCCCTGAGGTAATTTAATATATCGTTGTTTTTTCTTGTCATCCTAATAAGTATTTATTGGTATCACTGTTAATTTGGTCCCTCTTTGTGTTTCCTATATTGGATGAAAACACTCAACAGTGAATAAAGTACCACATAGAGACGTCCACAGGCCTGCATTGCACTATGGAAGCAATTATGTAAATTATGCTCCCCTAACCCAGGTGTTTAAAGTTGAATTGTAAGCTGTACTGGATTTTTTAAGGGATTGTGTGGGTCTCTACATAATAAAGACCATTGTAACTGCTGCTTTGCTGGACCGGGCTTTGACACACCAGATCACCAAACCTAGCTGACAAACACTCCAAAAGCCACTGCCCCACTTGGGTGCTGTGCACTTCTGGTACATTGACAGAAGTGCACTCTATAATGGTTTTTACCCTAGCTATGTTTTTCTTGGGGAGGTGTTATAGACATAACAATAGATATAAATGCCCAGCAGAGCACACTGTATATGAACTCAGCCAGACCTGCAAGGCTATAGACTGTCTCACAGACAAGACAATTCAGTTACAAAAGCTGTATTAGTAAATAAAAGGATCTTAAATTTTCTGACATTTGCCCACGTAGGACCTTGTGCAGTGCTAGACAGCATTGTTGTGTGTATATCCTATATAATATGGAAAAAAGAAAGAAAAACCAAAGCACTAGGTGCCTTACTAAAAGTAAACAGGTTGGTTCTGATGATTCCAGCAGTCGACTGAAAACCCCAGAGCAATGGTGGTGTGGGATCTCCCTTCCTAAAGTGGACCGTCCTAACCTTAGGAGGTACAGCATAGTAAATGTTTATAGCTCCATTTCCTGTATTGTTAATATGCACTATGGGCATCTCTGGAGGGATGGTTGAAGAAAGAGACTGGTATCTAAAAGGAGTGAGGGAAGGAAATAAAGGCCAGGAGGGGCAAAGTTTTACAGTATATGTGTGGACATAAAACAGACACAGTATCAATGAGACAGAACAGAGGACCTCAATATTACATACAAATACAGCGAACTCATTTTTGACAAACATGTCAGAAACATGTAATGGAAAAGGACATCATCTTTAGTAATTGGTACTGAGTGAAATGGACATCAGCACGCACAAGAACAAAAACCCATTTCTGCCTCTGTGTGCAACTCAACTCCAGAAGAATCAAGACGTGATGCTGTAAAACAGCTATGAGAAAAAGTAGGAGGACTACACAGATGGCTCAGCAGTTAAGATCACTGTCTGCTGTGCTGGAGTCCTGGATTCAACATGCCGGAACGCAAACGGTGGCCATCAACCATTCATAACTCCAGTTTCAGGGAAATCTGACACTTTTCTAACCTCTGTTGGCATATCATAAAATTGTTGCACTTATATACATGCAGGAAACAGACTCGGGCATGTGAAATAAAAATAATAATACTTTTTTTAAAAAAAAAGCAAAAGTAGGGAGAATGAATCCACTCACATGAATATTAAATTGATCTTCTGTAGCACTACAGATAAGAGACATGGGATGTCATCAAATTATGCTTCTGTTCAACTAAAGAAACCACCAGTTCAGTAGTGAGATGGCCCACAGAATTGGAGAAAACCTTTACCAGCCATACACTGGAAGGAGGATTCGTGATGAAAATAAAAGTAATTTACAGTCATGCAACCACATGCCAGGAACTCAAAAGGTCACTTATGGTCAAACCATGGAGATTAGGAGTCTACCGAGTGTGGGTCCATGGACAGTTTACCTATATTCTGCTTCACCCACCCAGGGCTCAGGGAACACTGTGGAAGAGAGGCCAGAAAGATTGTAAGAGTCAGGGAGGTGGTGTAAGATCATTTGGAGGTAGAATCCTGGGACCCTGCTCATATTAACCCACAGCATTTGTGTCATCATGCATAGGACCCCTGCAAGCTCACTGAGACAAAAACCTAGCATGGAACTGGGGAAATGACCTTCATTAAGAGACGGAACCTGGGAGCTGGGCGTGGTGGTGCACGCCTTTAATCCTAGCACTTGGGAGGCAGAGGCAGGTGGATCTTGGTGAGTTCAAGGTGAGCCTGGTGTACAAAGTGAGTTCCCGGACGGCCAGAGCTACAGGCAGACCCTATTTCAAAAACAAAAACAAAACAAAAAAAAAAAAAAAGGAGAGGGACCCTGGATAGGCTGAATACAGCTTTCTTTCTGTTGCACCCTACATAGCCATGCAGTTCCAATTTGCTTGGGAGAGTTTGTGTGTCACTGCTACTTCATGCTTGTAGCAGTTGTAAAAGACAATGAAATCAGACTGTATATTCTACATTAATATGAAACGTGTCTAAAATGTTATACAATAACTTTCCTTAGATAGTTTTCAAATGAAGCAATCATTTTCTTCACTATCTCAATGGAGTGACAGCAAAAAGCCATCTTTTTCTTTTCCCCAGAGAACTCACTTATTACCATTCAACAACTGGGAATCCAAATAGCAATTTTCACTTTGGAAGTCACCCACTAGGTACTCTGAATTTTATTTATTTATTTATTTATTTTAAATAATTTATTTTATTTTATATTATGCCAAAATATGCATATATACACTCCACACAAAAGTCAAAATTACAAATTCTGAAAATAAACTATATAGGTTGATTCCTAAACAAATTTAGAGATTCACATTTTAACAGTTAATTTGCATGCAGGTATAAAGAGGTGTAACATTACATTGTGTTTTTTTTTAGAATATGACTACATATCTTCCATCCATATATGCTAATTACAATGTGTGAATGCAAGTGGTAGGGCAATTCTAGAGGCCATTTAGAGATTCACATTGTAATAGCACAGTTGCTTTCTTTCATTTCATTTTTTTTATTGATGCTTTAGTTAATTCATACATCATTTTCCAATTCAGTTCAGGCACATTTCCCTTTCCCTCCCCCCCACCCCACCCCATCCCAGATCATGCATTCTGCTATAACTGTCCTGCATCGTTCTCTTAGTTTTTTTTTCATTTTTTTTAGCAATAAGTGATAATTTATGAGTACAAGTATCCTTCATGTAAAACCAATTTGCAAGCAGTTGTGCCCAAACCCACACAGCCCATGGGTCCCACCATCCAGCAGGGGGGGGCTTGTATGTTCAATCAAGTTGATTGCATGTGTGTCCAGACTATATTGCTGTAGTTTCACCATTCACCTCAAACGAAACCCTTACATTCTACCATGCCCCCTCTTCCGCAGTTTGTTCCATAGGCTTAGAAAAGGGGCACAGGTGGATGAGAAGCAAAACAGTCTACTTTCTCTGGAGCTGTTGTCTTGGACTCTGGTCAATTCTGGCTGGTTCCTTTCATGGGCTAGCAGTTTGTCCAGGAATAACTTTTCAATCCTACTAATGAAGCACAAGCAATTAGATAGATAGGTATTTAATCATACTAATTGTTATGGTAGGTTACTTTGGTATACACACAGATGTTTGGATGGTATGTTAATCCATGAATTACATTTTTTTTTCTTTAAATATGACAGGGTCTTACTGTGGCTTATAACATCTCCTAACCATTAGAGGATGTAGGCTTGTGGCATCAGCCGTGGGTTATTCCTCCAAGGAGAGAGCCAATAGCCAATTAGATTTGGGATATACAGACATATGGCTACTTCTGCTGCACAGTATTTCCAGGCAGGTGAGGGGTAGCTGGTGCTGATGGAGAAGTCTTGATTGACTCAAGGAGACCCATATTTGATTTATTGGTTTAGAAATGATTAAGAGTTTCAGTAAAGTGGCAGGATACAAAATAAATCTAGAAAAATCAGTAGCCTTTCTTTACACCAACAACAAGCAACTGAAGAAGGACTACAAGGAGACCTTCCCACTCACAATAGCCTCAAAAACAATAAAATACCTAGGAACAAACCTAACCAAAGACACCAAGGATCTCTACAACAAAAATTTTAAACCCCTGAAAAAGGAAATTGAGGAAGACATCAGAAGATGGACAAACCTCCCATGCTCATGGATTGGGAAAATAAATATAGTAAAAATGTCCATCCTACCCAAACTAGTGTACAGATTTAATGCAATCCCAATCAAAATCCCCAAGAGTTTCTTCACAGGCTTGGAAAAAGAAATCCTCAATTTCATTTGGAAAAACAAAAGACCCCGAATAGCCGAAAGCAACCCTGAGCGAAAAGAGCAATACAGGGGGGATCGCTATACCAGACATCAAACTATACTACAGGGCTATAGTCATAAAAACAGCCTGGTACTGGCACAAAAACAGACCAGTTGACCAATGGAATAAAACTGAAGATCCTAACCTGAGCTCATACAATTTCAGCCACCTCATATTTGACAAGGGGGCCAAAAAGACACAATGGAGGAAAGACAGCATCTTCAGTAAGTGGTGTTGGCAAAACTGGATCAACACTTGTAGAAGAATGAAATTAAACCCCTACCTCTCACCTGGTACTCTGAATTTTAAAAGAATGGATGCCTCAGGAATTCCATTGCTCTCAATCCAGGGACTGAATTCATCCTGCTGTGCACCACATCTACCACTAGAGGGTGGAATTGCTAATTTTCTATTTCTGATACAAGTTTCTTCCAGAATTTAAGGTTAAGATACATGAATAAACATGTAATAATAATAATAATCAGAGATCATGAAGTAGAGATGGACTTGGCGAGAAAATGGGGGAAGTGGTAGGGGAATAAGGAAGGTTAGAAATAATATAGTATATTACTCATTTATGAAACTAGATACTTAGTAATTATGCATGAAAAGCAAAACTACTTGAAGATTTCAACTTACCTCAATCCAATTAAACTGTCTAAGACAAAGATAACAAATGGCATCAAATTCTGGCAAAGATATACTTTCCTATTATCTATTAGAAATAAGTATTCTGAGACAGGAATATCCCTCACTCTAGAATAGATACAGCAATGTGACCTTGAGGTGTGGGGATATATGTAGTCACTTGTATTTATATTTTTAATTTTATTTATTTATTTATTTATTTATTTATTTATTTATTTATTTTGGTATTTTCGAGACAGTTTCTCCCTGGAACTCACTCTGTAGACCAGGCTGACCTTGAACTCAAAAAGATCTGCCTGCCTCTGCCTCCCGAGTGCTAGGATTAAAGGCATGCTCCACCACACCCAGCATAGAGTCACTTTTATAAGGGGATGTTTAACCAGTCTTGCACAAGCGGTCCACAGAGCATAAGTATTTGATTAATATATCAAGCAATTTATAAAAAGCAGATGTATGAGTTTAGCTAGCTCATCTCACCACATCCCAAGATTTCCTGCATTCCTTAATTCTCTGTTCTAGGATCCTCCAGGAGTTCCCCAAACCAGCTGGGTGTTCTGGCCCACACGTTTAATCCTGGCACCACTTCAATCCAGCACAGCAGAGGTTTAGGTCAGAGTCATAGACAAAATGTATTTCTGAACAAAATGGATTTTATTTCATCCACTTTATGTTCTGGCCCACCTCATTTCCTACTGCTGTAAAACAACTTATCTTCTAAAATAGAAGACACAGAGAAATAAAAGGAGCTAAATTATTTATAATAGATAAATATTTATAGTAGATAAGTTTAGGCACATAAGAGACCGTACAGATTCCATCAAAAAGCTCTTAGAGCCAACAACACTTTCATCAATTTGGCAGGATATAAGGGTAACACATAGAAATAAGCAAGCTTTCCATAGACCAATGCAAGCATATGGAAATAGAAATCAAGTAATCAGACCTACTCACAGAAGCTACAAAGAAATATAGTACCTAAGACAAAAGCTAACAAAGCATATAAATAAACTGTAAATGAACATTACCAATGAAAACATTAAGACATCAAGGAAAGACTTTTAAAGAATATACCAGAAGATGAAAAGGTCTTCTGTACTTAAATACTGGAAGATTTAATCTTGTGAAACTGGCCACCCTAAGAAAAGCAATCTACAGATTTGATGCAATCTCAATCAAAATTCCAGAGGCATTCTTTTTTTCAAAGTTTGAACTTTTTTTATTTCTGTATGTGTATGAGTGTACTGTCTGCATGTAGGTTTGTGCACCCGTGACGTGCAATGCCACGGAGGTCAGAAGTGGGTGTCGGATTCCCCTTGAACTGGAGTTCTCCTGGAATTGGAATTTCAGACGATTCTCAGCCACATGTGGGTGCTGGGGATCGAACCCAGGTCCTCTGTAAGAGCGGTCGGCACTCTTAACTGCTAGGCCATCTCTCCAGCCCAAAGAGACATTCTTCATAAATACAAAAAGCATCTTATTTTTAAGGAAAAGTATCTTAAAAATTACTAACAAATAAGGGAAAAACAGCAAAGCAAATGTGAACAAAATAATAAGGTAGGATTTAGCAGAATGCCTGATTTAAACTTGTAATAACTTCAAAATAGTTCTGGGACAACTGAGATATATATCTCAATGGAATAGAATAAAGGACCTAGATATAATATAAAAACCTAAATATATCATTTTGACAAAGAGGCCAGAAACTTCCAGTGTTCAAAGGAAAGGCATTTTTACAAATGCAGCTGGGAAAACTGCCTATCAGCAGGCAGCAGGCAGAGGAATGAAGGACTTGTCTGTTAGGTCTGGGCTCTCCAGAATCCCAAGGATACAGTGCCCACTCTTCCATAAACTGTCAATTGTCCTTCTACCCCTTCCTTTGTACCTGAGGTCCCACCAACCCATGGGTATAAATGGGTGGGACCCCAGCTGCCAGCTCTCTCTATGCTCCTCTCTCTTCTCGTCCCTCTCTCTCGCTCCCTCTCTTGCCCTTGCCCCTTTCTGCCCCCCCTGCCATGCTTCTGGTTCCACATGTGTCTGCAGGTGGTTGCACTGGCAGCCCACATGGGAAGTAAAGCATCTTCCTGAGATGACTCAAGTCTCATGTGCCCTTTATATCTGGGGGCTGAGGGTACACGACCTTTTTATAACCTAACATTCTGGTCGTGGACTCAGATCGCCATTTCAACTGCTCTCTCCTGGAGCAGACCACGTTTTTTTTCTTTCTTTCTTTCTTTTTTTTTTTTTTTTTTTTAACCCCTGGAACTGCCGCTTGTATTTCTCTGGACAACAGCTTGCATATTTCAGGATAGATTCTCTCTCTCTCTCTCTCTCTCTCTCTCCTCGCACTCTCTGCTCTCTATCTCCTCTTCCTCATCATCTCCTCTGCTGCGATCTCGCTACCGCCATCCCTCCCTCTCTCCTTCTGCACCTCCTCTCTGCACTTCTCTCAGCCTTAGTCTGCTGCTTCCATTTTGAACCCAGTGAGGATAGCAGGCTAAATTACTGGGTTCATGTGCCTGCTCTGGAAACCTCTCTGCAGTTCTTGAGATACCAGAATTGCAGACTCTAAGGTCCCGTTCCATAAGTGACCTCCCCTGTGGACTTGGGATTCTGAGCCAACAGGCATGTAGGTCCCTATTCCATATTTTCTGAGTTTAAGAAAGCCTGCTTCCTTAACACTCAAAAAGTACCTTTCAGGCTGAGTTTTCCTAACCTGTTCTTCCTGCACCACACTGCTTTGCTTCCCTCCCCCAACCCCCACCATGCAGTTTTTCCCCCTCTCCAACACAGCCATGCCCTGCTAAGCTGTGGCTACTCACACACACCTCAAATTCAACCAATTTATGTAGGAGCTTACAACAACTAATGCCATGTTCTAATTCTCTTGCAATTTATTTAATGGCATGTTGTGATACTTCCACAATTTTGGTTTTTGGGTTTTAGAGTACCCAAGTTTTGATTTTATTGGTTTTTCATCAATTTCAAAATACAATCAATTTTCTTTTTTTTTTTTTTTTTACTTTTGTATGGATAGTTAATTTTTATAGGCTTTTGTTTGAGATTTTTACATCATTTTCTTTTTAACACTGTTCTTTTTTGTTTTTTATTATATTTTGTTTACAAGACATTTGCCTAGTTTTAAGGGATTAATACAGAATTTGGCATTTTCCATTTCATTCTTTTTTCTTTATAAACCCCATTTTATTCAGAAATCCATTTTGTATCTGCCTCTGGATACAAGCCTATTTTTTCCCACTAACTAAACCTATTCTCATTAAATTAGCAGGTAAAATATGCAAGCCACCAGATTTTCCTGCCTGCTCAGTCCACCATCCTTTGCAGGCATAAACCAATAGCCTGTGCTGTAAAGCACAGTATGGACATACCGGCTGTTTCCACCTAAATAGATGTCTTAAGTGACTCTGTGTAACTGTGACAATTGCAATTAATGCTTCCACAGCCGTGGACAATGATGGACAACTTTAGTTAAAAAAGGGATTTTCCCATTGTCCAGAGTTATTGGCTACAGTTAGGTCATGTGTCTATAAAACCTGTCTGTGTGTTATAACCATTCTTCATTGTTTCTTTGTAACTGTCATGTGTCCATGTTCTCCTGTTTATTTCTTGTCAAAACAAACTGGCCACTTCAAACTTCTTTTATTCTATGTTGTGCACAAAAACCAAAATTAAATTAAGTTCACTTTTGGCATGCATCTTAAATTTTTTTCAAAGGCCTGATTTGAACCCGGGTTCCTAGGTTTCTACAATACTTATATGAAGGTTTTATTTCTTATCTGTCTAAATTATTTTTTTCCACAGGTATTACAACTAAAAAGTTTTCTTTTCTGGTTTTTTTCTAGTTTCCAATCATCTGAAGACCTGATTTTAACCCTTATGGGTTCACTAACAGATGTTTGTTTGTTTGTTTTTTGTTTGTTTTCTCTTTTTTTTTCTGTTTTTTTCTCCTATGATGTGCCGCCATCCTTCTGACCAGAGACAATTTTAAAAGTCCCTGGATTCATTCCTACTCTGGCTCTTGGACAGTGGCACATGGCTTCCAATGCAATCTCTTCCCGTTAATGAAAGAGCCTAAATACCTTTGGTAATATCAGTTCTTTAATTATTGTATATATAATTCTGTTTTCCATCACTTGTTAAAGTACTTCAGTAAGTTCATAGTTTTAGAACCAAAGGCACAAGACATCATCTCAGCCTTCTCAGTGCAATTAATCAGAGCTGCATGTTTAAAATAATATTTCTAAAGGAGTTTTTTCCAATGCATGTGACTGTCCAGTATAAACAGTAAGATAAAAATCTCTTGAAAGAATGTGTGCATGTGTATGATATTGTTAAACAGCATATTAAGATCTGTCTGTGTATGATTGCAATGTATGTGTCTCTGCTCAGTACAAACTTTATAAAGTGTCATCATCAAATTTATTTATTAGAATCTTATTTATGAGTGTATGCACGAAGTACTGTTCACTTTTAAGAATTCTATAATGTAATTATGGCATATACAAGAAATTGTGTTCCACCTACCAGATACTATATACCTCATTACAACCTCAAGTGAAACAGACATATAAAAATAGAGTTATCCATACATACTAAAATTGTTTTATATATCTGTTATAATTTGCACAAGTTACTTTTAATATTTTTAAGAGAAATTAAGTTTTACTTCCGGTGACCACACCAACAGTCGGAATGTAACCAATCTGGGTGAGCCCTAAGTATTTCCTGCCTGCTGTTGGTATGTGACAATGCTCCCCCCTTTCCTTTTCAAAGCTATAATTCAAAATCTGGGGACAAGTGACAAGACCTTTCTTTTTGAGAAGGTACTGCTTTTAACATCTTTATTATCTTGGGTTTGTTTCATGGGCTATGTTAGAACTTTTTGCCTTTCATGGTTTAAATCCATCGTACTTTGAATAGTTAAATGGCATTTATAGACCTTAAAGAACAAATTGTAGAAGACTTACTGCATAGGTCTAATGTCAACTTGATACACCTGAGCTGAGAAACTTCAATAATTGCCTTCATTGGACTGGCCTGTGCCCATTGTGGTCAATGACATTCTTGCCCAGATATTTCTACATTGTACACAATAAGCTGAATATGAGCCAGCACCACAAGCCAGTAAATAGCATTCTTTCCTAGACTGTGATGCAGCGATGGGGTTTTATTATTAGTCAGAATAGTTTTGCCACAGCAAATAAGAATTTATTAACAGTGCTTAAGTAAATGTTCAAGCTTAGGAGTTATATGGTAATTAAAGTACCAAATTAATTCAAATAATCCTGTTGGAGGTTTAACAACCACACTTAAAGCTCCAATCTGATTTTGGCAAGAGGGATTTTAAGGGACAATATTTTGGTCCCTACCCTCTGAGGTCAACTTGGGTCCTAAGGTCCTGAATACACACATTTGTACATGTTCTATGGCAGTGAGTCACCAGTCATCCCGGGCCAGGTAGGTCTTGGAGATTCACTTAAAAGGACTTCATCTGGCCATTGTCCAGTCAAGGGAGGAAAGTCCATATAGAGGAGAAACTCCTCACAGTTCAAAGGGAAGCTCTGATCAAGCAGGGCCTGACTTTGTCCTCACATAGATGGAACTGGTGAAGAGAGACAGGCACAAGGTCTGAGTGACCTCTATGGACCAGAATCTGAACTGACCTTAATGCCCAAACTAATTTCATTTATCTGAGCTAACTGTGTGGTTCTAAACACCCCAACAGGAAAATATAATCTTAAAAAGAGAAAATGAAATAGCTTATTACCAGAGAAATAGCTGAGATCTACTATTCTAAATTAGGAATCTACTGTGTCATGTTAGAAAATATCTCAGAGATAGACTGATTTAATGTACCATACCAGAAAATACCACCTTTTATATTTTCATGGCTATGGCTCTCATTCTGAAGCCATGTGTACTAAAGCTGGCCCTCATTCTAGAGCTCTGTGTACTAAAACTTTTTTCCAATTCCTCAAACCAGGGTGCAGGTCCTCTTTCCTTCTGTAGACCCTAGGCAGGGGTCCTCCAATTGCTAATGCACCCTGTAGCCCCCTGTTGGTACTGTGAAGTCCTTGCACTGGTATACTCATATAAGACTCAACCAGCTTGTATTTTCAGTGGCAGAGAAAACATCCACTAAGTACTGGCCACTGTTGATCTGGACCAAACCCATTGGGCAGAGCACCCAGAGCAGCCAAAATGGGAAATTGGAATCTAACTCTCCAGCCTGATAGCTGTTCCCCCAAGACTTCACCCTCTATCAGCTCTGAAGCAGATACAGAAGAGAGAACAGTCTAACTGGTCAGCAGTTCCTAGCCCCTGCTGTGCCTGGTGTCTTCCTGCCCAGGCTTCTCCTAGTACAGGTGGAAAGACAAATAGGAAGCAGCCATGTGACCAGCACTCAGGGGAAGGGGATTGGGTACTACACTGACCAGGTCCTGTTCCAGCTCCTGAGACAGAGATACCCCAGCACCTCCCACATCAGCACTCACCTGCCTTGAGCAATGACTCTGGCTGGCCTAGAGAGGGCAGAGGGTGCTGAGGAAGTGCATCTCTGCAGGGAAATGGGGTGGTAGTATCTGGAGTGGGTCAGTCCAAATCCTTTGGTGTGGCAGGACCAGATAAGCAGGGCCTAGGCCTTAACTGTCCTGCTACCTTCTGCTAGGCACAGCACAGCTCAGAGGGGGTGCTGGAGGGGGGTGGGGCAGAGAGATTCCTGTAAGGTTGTAGCCCCCCTAAGTGAGGGACTTCAGGAGGCCAAGTGAGGAAGAAGTTCCAAGAAAACTATTATCCTGGACTGAGTTCCTGCAAGCCGAGAAATGTTGCTACCGCATCCTGTAATCAGGCCTCACTGGAGACCAGAACCAGGCCCGGGTCTCACTCAAGATGCTTCTGCTGATGCTGCTCACAGGTCCCAGTCTCCCTCCAGATGCCCCACTGACACAGCCGCAGACCCGCCTGTGCCCGTCCCCAGTCTCCTTGCCCTACTTCCTGGAAAACTCACTGCCTTGTGTGCCTGGGTATAAAACTGCCATGTGGGGTACATTCTGTCACTGGTCATCCTAAGTCCTGACTTAGGCAGGCCAGTCGCCTCCCAATAAACCCTACTTCCTTCCCATGGGAGTCCATAATCTTGCTCTCCTTGCACCAGGTCTCCCCTCTACCTGAACCTAACCATTCCCTGCACAAAGACCTTTCTACCCAGCCCCAGCATGGACTGTAGGAACGGTAGTGACCCAGGCTGATGGTCACCCATGCAGGGGCCCTGCGTAGGAGTGACCACAAGGCCTGGGGTACAGCAAGTTCTGCAGGAACAGAGGGGCCTTCAGGGAAGGCTAGGCCTTTGGGACAATCCATTCAGACAGGGCTTTGAGGATTGTGGGACAGTGAGCCCTGTAGGACAAGGAGACCTGTGGGGAGCCTGTGGGGATTTTGAAGCCTCATGGATGACAAGTTCAGCCAGGAGGGAATGGTGAGGACTGGAGATACCATGAGGACTGGGGACACTGAAACCTGGCCAGAAGGCCAGACCTGCATGACTACGAGGGATGAGGGGAATGGGCCTGTAGGATGGGAGGTCTGAGGGAACACTATAGTTGTTTAGGCCTGCAGCTTGCTGGATATATTGCAAGCAAAGGGCCCAATTTAGTGCCAAATCGCCACCTGCTGGTACCAAGGGTTAAAAATGGAGTCCTGTGGATCTGGTGAGGACCTGGTCCAGCTCCAGCTCCAGTATCTGCAGTAGAGAAGGTCGGCACCTCCCCCATCCACACTCACCTGCCCCACTGGGTGGCTTGGCTAGGCCTAGAGGTAGCAGGGCCCTGAGGAAGTTCAGTTCTGTGGGAGAAATGGTGGCAACATCACCAAGCAGGTGATAGCCAGAGTCAGACCTGACTGGATAAGCTGCTTGAAGAGAACGTGCTGTAACTCACTGCTGAGGAGAGCACCCACAAAGATGGAAGTAGCTCTGTGCGGAGGGGAGGGCAAAGTAGATCTGGTGGGATGTGGGTGGAGCAGAGAGATTACTTGCCTGGAAGTCATTCCAGGCATCCCCAGAAAGGGATGCTGGAGAGATGCTACAATGTCACAAGGATTTCCAGTGACATAGACTGGGTAGGTAACATGTTAGAGACAAGCTTTAAAATTTTATTTGTGTATGTGTGTCTGTGGAAATTCCCACTTATGTGCAGATTCCTGTGGAAGCCAGAAAGGGACTCAGATCTTTTGGAGGTGGAGTTACAGGTGATTGTGAGCACCCAGTGTAGAAGCTGGGAACTGAACTATGCAAGGGCAGAAACTGCTTTTAACTACTGAGTTTTCCATCCCTCCCACCCCATTAAATTTTCGATTGACCATGTTTTATGTGTTTCTGTTAATTTTCTAACAGTATAATAAATAAAATATAACCCACCAATTTGGGGTAAGGGGGTATAAATGGCAAGGTTTTTGCTTAACAATTTAAATATTGGTAATGATTTTTTGAATAGCAAAGTAAACGATACACAAAATCAAGAAATGGGCCAATGCCTGATGTGGTGGTACATGCCTTTACTCCAAGAACTGGGTAGGCAGGCAGATTTCTATGAGTTCAAGATCATCCTGGACTATATAGTGAGTTCCAGGCCAGGTGGGAGAGAGAAAGAAAGAAAGAAAGAAAGAAAGAAAGAAAGAAAGAAAGAAAGAAAGAAAAGGGACAACAAATGAAACTAATAATCAAATGATGATGCAGCCCACAGATTGGAGAGAAATCTTCACCCTTTTAGTGGAGATTATTGATGAGAATCTTCAAAGATTTTTAACAGCAGCAGCAGCAGCAGCAAGAAAATGAGCAACTGCCCACAGAATTATAAAAGAAGTTCCTTCTCTCGACAGAAGAAATAAAAATATCTAGGTACACTTTAAAACTGTACAACACCCTAACATACAAGGAAATTCAAGATTTAAAATTATTTATAATTCCATTTCACCCAACTCAGAATGGCTATATCAAGAACAAAAAGAAGAACCAGGGCATGGTGGTTCATGCCTTTATTCTTAGCACCAGGGAGGCAGAGGCAGGCAGATCTCTGGAAGTTCAAGGCCAGACTGGTCCACATACCAAGTTCCAGGACAACTATAGCTTCAGAGAGATGAAATAAAATAAAATGAAATATCAATAAGGAAAATTTTCCTGTGGATGTGGAGAAATGAGAACTACTTTTCACAACTTTTTTTGTGGATTTCATATGGTACATGTTTATCATATTTAGGCCTCCCATATCTGAACTCTCTCCAGAACCATCATACACGATTGCACACAATCTGTTTTATACGGTAAAAACTATTGACTCAAGTTTTGCACCCAGCATAGTGCACCCAGCTATCTCTTGCTGTGAATATATTAACTGGGGCCTGATCAGCCTATCTTGTTACACTCCCTTTGTGAGTCCCTTAAAGAAGATCAACTCTTCCTCACCCAGCAGTGATCAGGTACCAATAGATACTTAGCTAAGGTTGAGGCCTCCTGCCCATCAAAATGGGAACTACTGTACACTGCCAGTGACAGTATAAACTAGTGTGGAGAAAACAGCATCTTATCAGCCTTCTAATATATTGGATCAGGTGAGTTTAGACTACTAATCTAATTCCTTTTTAATATATGGAGGATATTAAACTAGTAATTTGTTTTTTTTTATTTATTTTTGTATGTGCATGAGTGTACAGTCTGCATGTAGGTTTGTGCATCCATGTCCTGCAATGCTGCTGCAGAGGTCAGAAGAGGCTCTTGATTCCCCTGGAACTAGAGTTCTCCTAGAATTGGAGTTACAGTTTTTAGTTGCCATGTGGGTGCTGGGGATGGAACCTGGGTCCACTGCAAGAGCAGTCAGTACTCTTAACTGCTAGGCTATCTCTCCAGCCCTAAACTAGTAATTTGTAATACTTCGGATGAATACTATGTGTCATTTGTCAATTTTATTTCTCTGAATTTGTCTTTTAGAAGTCCCATGATAATTTGCTATGAAGAAAATCCAAGCCAAAAAAATAAATAAATAAGGATTTTTGACAATCAAATGTAGTTGTGCTAGCCTTTGAGAGCCAAGGGCATCTTGTGATATACAGAACCAGTTGAGTCACAGGTGGTGGCATTTTGTCTCACCTTGTAACCATGCCTGGTTCTCTGTTTTGTAGCAGAATTGTCAATGCAATGAGTTAGTAAGACTGATGACAGTCTTACCCAAAATGAAACTTAGAACTACATGTATTGTTTGGAAATGACATTATTGTTGTTTATGAAATTAATACATGTAGGATGTTCTTTGTAAGGAAAAAATCTGAATCATATTAGTCTAACAATGTATTGTAAAATTATACATACAGTACCTCGGCATGAGGCCATATTGGAAGATGAAAGCTACATATGAAGAAACTGTACCAGACAGGAGAGACTTTCCTTTGAGTCCTTGGCCAGAGACTCCCAAAATTACACAGGCTACTGCCCCACACCTGGTTGCCTCCCAGAACCTGAAGATAGGACATACAACAGAGATTGGATTTTGAGCAATGGATTTGGATATGACCTGGAAGCCACCAACCCTGAAGGAAGGCTAGCTCTCATAGTTGTGGAGAGCACTATGCAATCGTCTTAGTAAGATCATCAATTGATGGTCCAACATCAGCCTCAAGACCAAATGTCCACATCAATGACCAGCACACCAGTGGAATACGGGCACTTCTATCTTGAAGGAAATCAAAAGCACACTCAGTGGAAGGAAACTCATGTGTGGTGTTCTGTGAATTCTCTTATTCCTTCTAAGTTCTAAGTTCAGAATGACAGATTTTCAAAATCTTGATATTTGTAGGGATTCTCTGCACTATGAGTAGCAGCATGCCTTATAAGGACTTGTTACATTCTTCATGTATGTAGAGTTACTCTTCAGAAAGTTTTGTCTCATGTCTTTCAATACTTGAATATTCCAGTCCAGCCAAAAGTGATGAATGCTTTACAAGAACTGAAAATAAGACTAAGAAAGTAACACATTCAGAAGAAAGAACAAAAGAAGGAAAGAAAGAAAGGATGATATGGGATAAACATGTAGTGTTTGTTGTTTTTTTTTTTCTTTTTTGGGGGGAGGGATATAATTTCTAACCATCCTTAGAATCATTCAACAACGAAGTCTAAAAATCTATGAAGAATAGTTGTAACAAATAACAAATATAGGAAGTAAATTTATGCAAATAAACATAGAAGCTAAATAAAAATTCAGTTAAGGAAAATTATCCAAATGTAATTAAGTTGAAATTTTCCCAACAGCAGATAATTCAATGTAAAATGATAATGGGTAGTTGGAAATCTTGAATAAACAGCACCGTATTCAACACTATTCTATAGGAAAGAGGTGAAAAATAGAAAGTAAATTTTACAAAGAAAGCTGGAAAGAAAATTATCAAATCATTCCCAAGAAGAAAAATCATACAGTTAGCACATTGAAAGTACAGCTGTTACCTAAAATGGATAAGCAGGGAATTTTAATTCTTAATATTGAAGGAGGAATCAGAGCAAATTAAATACACCTTCTGAGAAGAACATCATGTATATTACATGAAGTTTAATTTCCATAGAAAAAGCATACCTTTTGAAAGTATTCCATACCATTACCATTTGTGTAAGATCGCTTTGTAATTAGCCTTTGCTTCTCATAAAGTGTTAGGAGGGAGCTGAGCTTCACGTGGTTGCCAGATCACATTTTTAATGAACACTACAGTAAAAATATTGAAAAAAGCAGTTTTATTTATTTAAAAAATATATGCAGTTTAAAACATGTTTTGAAGTATCGAATACATTACACAACAAAATATAGCTAAGAGCATTGAATAAATGGTATTATGCTGATATAGAAATAAAATAGATTATTAAGTTCCACTTTGAAGAGAAAGGCTAAAATGTAAGTAGGATATGAGCAAGTTAAATGCACTAATTTTCTAAGATTAGTTTTCACTTTCCTTGAACATGTCTCTTTTTGCAACATGAAGCAAAAATGAAAATATCAATACATTATTTTTATTGTGATGTCCATCATTAATGTACTAGACGTTCAATATTTTCTTGTAACATGAGTGAAAATTCATTTCAAATACATTAAAGTAGAAAGATGCCAGCACACCTATGTCACAGAAAAATGCAATTTTAATATAGAAAATGAACCATATACACACCTGGGTTCTAGTGAGTACTGTTGCTTTGCAATATATACACTTTGTCCCCTTTATCAATTTTCTGATTCTTAAAAATATGAATATTGATCAAAACACTTTCTTCAGATTTCTAAGTTTTTTCTCCAGTATGAATTCTCTTCTGCATCCTGTGATGTGTTCACAGTAAAGGACTTGTCAAGTTCTGTACATTAGTATATTTTCTCTCCACAATGAAAATAAAGTGTTCTAACATATGAACAATGATGAAAAGAACTTCACAGTTGTCATATTTTTATGGTTATTTTACAGAATGTGTTCCTTTGTGCTTCCTAAGTGATGAGTTCTGAGTAAAAGACTTGTCACATACTTCACATTTGTAAGCTTTTTCTCTGGTATGAATTCTCTGATGTCGTTTAAGACTTGAATATTGGGTAAAATAATTTTCACAATTTTCACATTTGTAAGGTTTTTCTCCAGTATGAATTCTCTGATGTTTTCTAAGATATGAAATTTCAGTAAAACACTTTTCACAGTTTTCACATTTGTAAGGTTTTTCTCCAGTGTGAATTCTATGATGTTTTCTGAGATCTGAACTTTGGATAAAATACTTTTCACAGTTTTCACATTTGTAAGGTTTTTCTCCAGTATGAATTCTATGATGTTTTCTAAGACTTGAAATATGGGTAAAATGCTTTTCACAGTTTTCACATTTGTAAGGTTTTTCTCCAGTATGAATTCTATAATGTACTCTAAGATTTGAAATTTGGGTAAAACACTTTTTACAGTTCTTACATTTGTAAGGTTCTTCTCCAGTATGAATTCTATGATGTACTCTAAGACTTGTAAGATTGGTAAAACACTTTTCACAGTTCTCACATTTGTAAGGTTTTTCTCCAGTATGAATTCTATAATGTATTCTAAGTCTTGAAAGTTGGGTAAAACGCTTTTCACAGTTTTCATATTTGTAAGGTTTTTCTCCAGTATGAATTCTCTGATGAGCTCTAAGATATGAAAACTTACTAAAACATTTTTCACAGTTTTCACATTGGTAAGTATGTTTTACAGTATGAATTATTTTATCCATTTTAAGTGTTGAGTTCAGGGAAAAGGACTTGTCACAATCCTGATATCTGTAGGGTTTCTCTTCACTATGAATTCCATGATGTCCTCTGAGATTTGATATCTCAGGTAACTCCTTCTCGCAGTCCTCATATTTGAAGACTTTCTCTTCAGTAAGAACCATCTTACATCTTCTATCATTTGAACTCTCCAGGCCAGCCAAACATGAAGAATGCATTTCAATTGCTGAGAATAAAGTTGAGTAAAACATTCAGTAGGAAGAAAGAAAAAGAAATACGCTAGAATAAAATTTCTTTTTTTTTTTTTTGTCTTTTTGAGTCATGGTCTCTCTATACCCCAGTGGGCTGGGACTCTGTAGATCAAGCTGGACTTGACCTCAGAGATCTGCCTGCCTCTCTCTCCTGAGTGCTAGGATGAAAGTCGTGCATAACCACGCTTGGTTAAAGACTGTTCCTAACCATTATGTGGGTGCTGGGAATTGAACCTGGCTCCTCTGCAAGATCAGTTTGTGCTCTTAACAACTGAGAAATCTCCCCAGCCTCTGAATAAAATTTCTAAATGTGCCAACAATCATTCACGTGATGAAATCTAAAAATTAAAGGTCAAAAATTAGTAGCAAGATAAAATTAAAGTCAGGAAATATCTGCAAATAAAATCTAAGCAGAAAACTTCTGAACAGTAGATGAATACTTGGACATAAAAGCATAAAGGACTGGCAGGTATGCTGGCCCATGCCTTTAATCCCAACACTCAGGAGGCAGAGGCAGGTAGATCTCTGTGAGTTCAAGGCCATCCTGGTTTACATAGAGAGCTCCAGGCCAGCTGGGATTAAAGGGAAACTCTGTCTCAAAAAGACAAATACAATTACTAAGGCCATAAGGAAAACTAACATAAATAAGAACAGTGCATTTGATCTTCTGCCATAGGAAAAATTTACATTGAATGGTTTAAGGGAAAATTATCAAATTGATGCCAATATAGAAAAAGGCTATGAGATTAGGTGTCTTTTTAAGACTGGAACACCCTGTAGTCTCAACTTTCCTGGAAATCACTATGTAGACCAGGCTTGCCTTGAACTCACAGAGATCCACCTGCCTCTGCCTCCCAATGCTAGTATTAAAGGCATGTACCACCAGGCATGGCTTAAGTTGTCTAATCAATATATCAAAATCCCAGAAAGAAATAAGAAATACAATTAACATATGAAGCAAAGCTGTAAATTAAAATAGAGAATCAGAAAATTTAAGCATTAATATTGATGGATGGATAAATAATTATGCAAAAAATTCATTGTAACAAGGTCTGCACTTTAGCATTTCTATGAGAGAATAGGATATGCAGAGAAGCTGCCATGTTCATACATGAGAACAGAGGAGAGAATACAAGTGATAAATTGGATATAATGAGTGCACCACATCCCAGGAGGATTCAAAATATTAATTCTAAAAGGAAGAATATAAATACCAGTAATCTAATCAAACAGAAGACTATCCAATCATATTCAACTAAAATCTCTTCAATCATATTTGGAAATGAATATGACATAAAATTACCAAACAATAGGCAGAAAGTGAGAATATTGAAAGTTTAAATTCAATTGTCATACCATAGTATACTAAAAAATAAAATATCAGGGTAAGATCATCACTGCAGATTAGTAATTCTGAAAATTTACCAGATGTTAAACCATTATGCACATTCTACAAAAGTTAGGATTCCTAATTTCATTATATAAAACTTAAGTGAAATGTAAGATCCAATCAGATAATAAGAGTGGAATATTTCAGTGTACACCTCTAAAATCTAAATATAATTTTACTAGAAAATTTAGGGAAAAAATTCCAAGACAAATTTTCTGTAATTACAATACCTATACAATGTTGTTTAAGGAAAAATAAAAGTAAAAACCATTACTGTGAAAACCATTACTGTCAGATTTAAAATATAAACTTGATAGTGATGATCATGTAAGTTTGCTTGAAGCAAGCATTATATAGAACAAAAATTGCAGCAATTCTTTGTTATTTTAAAAAGGTGCATAAAACTACAAATTAATGTAAAAAGAAAGCTGAGGATTTATGTGATTACAGAAAAAAATAATTAGAATGTTTCACTGGAAAAATTAAACATGGAATTTAAAAATCCAAAATAAAGTGAAGTGTTATAACCTGCTAGAACTTCTGAAAAAGAATCCCCATAAACTATGGCTGTGATAATTATTTCTGCTCACAAAATATTATACTGTCCCTGAGCACTAGAGGGAAGGGCGTGGCAATGTCTAATGTAGGGCTGTACATTTATTTTACTCTTAATCTCAGCATGTTGAGAAGATGTGGGCCTATGTGTTGTAAATCAAAATCTATTGCAATTAGTAGATTGTCTGATGAGATTTGAGAGACACAGAGATCTATTTATAAAAGGATATGTTATCATGAGTCAGTTTAAAACTATAGGCATTTACCAGAATAATATTAGTTTCTTCCCTAGGGCATATGACTTGTCCCTACTTGAGTCCTTATCCTCAATCATCAGAAGGAAGCCTTAAATTTCATTTGAAAGTGGTTGGTACTTTCATAACATTCTTGCCACCATTATAATAATGGGCATATCTTGTCAGCCCATCATTAATCTTGCTAACAGGGTTTACGCTTAGGTAAAATCAATGATTACTTTTCAACTGTGCTAAGTAACACATCATCTTCCAGTATTACAAAAGCTGATAACTAGGGATGTTTTCAGATTGGTAACATCTTGATTGGCCAGTGTTTCTTTGAGTCATTTATGTATTTGTTTCAGCAATACACATGGCTTACAATCAACTGGTTGAAGGTAACCAGAGCATTAGCAATTGCCTTTAATATTTTCTGGCACATGGCACGTCATAAGCCAACTACTCTGAAAGAGATAATCCATTCCTAGCACTGGGATCTTTGTTATTCAGTGGGGACTTATCAATGTTGCTGTCCCACTTTCACAATATTTCCTGAACCTTCAGGTCCAGAAGTTTGATAGACATGCTCTATTCAGGGAAAGTGCTTGAAAGCTTCTAGTTCTCTGCACTTGGCACAGTTGAGGGTTTTTGGGTTAAACATCACCTACTGCACAATTAATATTCTCAGGAGAAGAATCACTAATCTATGGAACAGAACAATAGCTGACTTTTAGTGCTACTTAACCCTCCCCACACACCCCTCTCTGCCATGTCTTCCCTTCCTTAGCCCATCTAATCATCCTAGTCTAATGGTCCAATCTCCCCACTTATAGCACTGAATTCATCCATCCTTCCTAGGAAACCTTCACCCACTCACCCTCCCATGGCCATTCACTAGTTTCATGACCACTCTGATTTTTCAAATGGATGTG
The DNA here is from genome assembly GCA_009823505.1 of Rhizomys pruinosus. Classification (NCBI taxonomy): domain Eukaryota; kingdom Metazoa; phylum Chordata; class Mammalia; order Rodentia; family Spalacidae; genus Rhizomys; species Rhizomys pruinosus. The sequence continues at coordinate 1,366,361 of VZQC01001441.1, read as the reverse complement.
TGAATATCTAAGATTTCAAAGCTAGCACCCAGCTATGAGACAGAATATTTGATATTTGTCTTTCTGAGTTTCAGTACCCTCACTCAGGATGATTCTTTCAGTTCCAGACATTTACCTGGGAATTTCATAATTAAGTTTTGATAAACATCTGGCCTGAATATTCTTTGAAGTTTTGCTAAAATTCTGTGTTCTCTGTTTTATCCTTCTGGTGGTAGAACTTTTTTTGGGGGGGTGTTCTTGGTCTGTTTTGAGTCTGGATCTCCCTGCAGCACCAGAAGGGCTGGAGCTTGCTGTGTAGACCAGGGTGGCCTTGATCCATCTGCCTTCCCTCTGGAGTGTTGGGATTAAAGGCATATGCCCCCTTCCTGACATCTTTGGGGAGTTTTAATTATTCTATTTGATTGATTTCTTATGGCTCTCTTTAGATTATTTATAGTATTTTGAATTTATTTTTACAGGATGACTATAAGCACAAAGTTACTTATTTCTGTCACATTTTCTACTTACAAGAATATAGATTTTCAAAGTCTGTACTTGCATTTTTCTGGATCATACTCCAATATATTCCTTTTCATCTCTGAGTTTATTTGCTTCCTCTCTCTCATTCTCTATTGGTTACTGTGACCAAAGATTTGTCAATCTCATTAATCTTTTCAAAGAACCAATTTTTCATTTCATAGATTTTTTTGTAGGTTTATGCTTTTCTATTTCATACTTTCAACCTTGAATTTACATATCTCTTCCCATCTTCTCTTTTCGGCTTTTTTATTTTCATGTTTTTCCAAGGCTTGCTGATGCTTCATCAATTAGTAATTAGTTAATTAAATAATTATGTTTTTTGTCTTTTTGAGACAGGATCTCCCCTTAATCCCAGCTTTCCTGGAACTCACTCTATAGCACGCCTGTAAATCAGTGATATCCATTTGCACCATGATTCCTGCCCACTAATTTTTATTATGAGATGTGCCTAATAATTTGTTGTAGGCAGTTAATGCTATAAATTTTCCTCATAGAACTGTCCTCATTATATTGCAAATATTTTGGAAAGTTGTTTCTTTCCTTTCATTCTAGTCTAAGAATTTTTTTTCTATTTATTATTAATTGGTCTCACTATCCAATTTTCACCAATAATGTGGTGTTTATCTTCCATGAATCTGTACACTGTGAATAAATTTTCCAATTTTATTGATAACTGACATGTAGTGATATTATTTCGTGGTTAGGTGAGAATTAAGATGATAGTTGAATTTTAATAAATTTTTGGAGACAACTTTGTGTCTTAATACCTGATAATTTTTGGAGAATTTACATAGGTTGCTGAAAAGGAAATATTCCTTGGTACTAGGAAGTAATGTTCTGCAAAGATGATTTTATTTATGGTGTCATTTAACTCCAGGGTTTCTCTGGATATGTCTTATGGACCTATTGTTGATCTATTGCTAGCAGTGGTACTGAAAACATCCACCATAATTGTCTTTGAGTCATTGTTGGAGTGCATTTTTGAAGCAGCAAACTGATGCATTCTGTATTATACTACTGTTTTGTATTCAGTGCCTTTTTAATATGGAGTTGGGGAAATTATACTTGAGGGTTTTATTGGCCAGTGTTTATTATTTCTTGCCATATTTGTGTTGCAGTGCTTTACACTTGACCCACTTGTGGACTGTTTTGGCGTTTTTTTCTTTGTTTCTGCTTGAGAGTGTTTAATTTTTTAAAGTATTCCATTGAGTATTCACTGTAGAGATGATTTCCTTTACCTAAATTACTTAAATCAGATTTTATCATAGAATGTTTTACTTTTTCCTTCAATTACAACTGAAACTTACCTGGGTATAGGCATCTCATAGCTTACCTGGGTATAGGCATCTAATTGCCAACCTGTGTTCTTGCATGACTTGACATTGGTCAATACATTTCTGGTTTCTTTAGTCTCCACTGGAAATTAAGTTGTTTTACTCAAGGCCTGCCTTTCTGTATGACTTGTTCTTTCTCTTAGATGGATTTCGATACTGTTTCTATGTTTTGTATACTAAGTTTAGTGTTTTGACTCTAATATGAAATGGGAAGTTTCTGGAAATATTCCTCTTATGGGGAAGTGTGAGAGCTAAGATGTTGGGGCCCAAGCAGATTTCAGGGAAGGAGTTCCAAGTAGCAACCCTGTGGCAGCCAAGAGAAATGAAATGATGGGTAACCATTCACTTCATCCCCATGAAGCATGTGTAAATCCAGGAGAGGAGAGGATCTCTGTGACCCAGCAAATTCTGAGTGCAGAGAGAGTGGGGTGACAGCCGCAGTGACAGGGCTTCAAGACGGATTTTGAAGACTTAAAAACTGTTTGTCAGCATTATCTTCTTGAAAATTCTGTGTTTAGATCCGTGCCCCAATCTTAATTGGAGTGCTTGTCTTCTTGGTTTTTGGTTACATTTCCATCTCTGTATATTTCAGACAATAACCCTTTGCCAGGTGTAATAGTAAATAATATTTTCTCATTCAGAAGGATGTAGTTTTATAGAGATGTTGGTGATCTATGCTGCACAAAAGACTCCTAGTACAATAATGGCCCATTTATCAATTTCCAACATTTAACTAACAACAAATAGACTAACAAAGATATCAGGATAGCAAGACCCCTCACAACAGCCTCAAAAAACCTATTTCTGCAAGAAATCTAATGAAGAAAGGGAAATATATATATATTTTTTTAAAAGACTTAAGTAAGGAATTTGAAGAGAATATTACAAGATGGAAGGACCTCCAAGCTCTTGAAATTGTTTGAAAATATGAAAGATATGGACACCATACCAAAATCACAGGATAGCCAGAGCACTCCTGAAAAAGAACAAATAAATTACAGTGGTATCATCATCCTGTATTCCAAATTATAACACAGTGTTATCTTAATAAAAACACCATGCTACCTGCAGGAAAGGAGAACCATTGTTTAGGGGAACAGAATAAGAACTAGCATATGAGACTTGTTTATTGACAAAGATGTTAAAAATATACAATGGAGGTCTGAGGAGAAGGCTCAGCACTTAAGAGCACTGACTACTCTTTCAGAGGATCTGGGTTCGATTCCCAGCACCCACATGGCAGCTAAGAATCATCTTTAACCTTGGTGTGGTAATGCACACCTTTAATCCCAGCACTTCTGAAGCAGACAGAAGTGGATCTCTGTGAGTTCGAGGCCATCCTGGTCTGCATAGCCAGCTCCAGGCCAGCTGGGACTAAAGGCAGACCCTGTTTCAAAAAGACAATTCCACTGTACTATATATATATAGTATAATAAATATTAAGAGAGACGAGAGAGAGAGAGAGTAGATAGATAATTAAAATAGGTATAGTATATATATATATATATATATATATATATATGGAAAAGCAACATCTAAAACAAAAGCTGATGGTTAAAGAAGCACAAAACTGAGCTCCAAATGCATCAAGGACCTCAAACTTAGACTGTATTCCTTGAATCTGACAGAGGGAAATGTAGGGAATATGCCTAATAAGGTTGGTAGATGAGAAGATATTCTTTTTTTTAATTTTTAATTTTACTTTTTTATTTTATTTGTTTATTTTTTATGTGTATGACTGTACTGTCTGCATGTAGGTTTGTGCACCCGTGTCATGGAATGCCGTAGAAGTCAGAAGAGGGTGTCAGATTCCCCTGGAACTAGAGTTAAAGATGGCTCTCAGCCACCATGTGGGTGCTGGGAATCAAACCCGGGTCCTCCGCAAGAGCAGTTGGTGCTCTTAACCGCTAGGCAATCTCTCCAGCCTGGAGAAGACATTCTTAATGTGACCCTCCTCGTGTAGGCATTAAGATCTCAGATATTTAGGAAAGACCTAAACCCACCAATCCTGAAACAGCTCTACAATATGAAAGCATATTTGTGGGGCTTGAGAGATAGCCTAGAAGTTAAGAGCACCCACTGCTCTTGCAGAGGACCCAGGTTCGATCCCCAGCACCCGTATGGTGGCTAAGAACCATCTGTAATTCCTTTCCAGGAGAACTCCAGTTCCAGGCGAAACCGAGACCCTCTTCTGAACTCTGTGGCATTGCAGGACATGGGTGCACAAACCTATATGCAGACAGTACTTTCATACACATACAAAAATAAATAAAATTTAAAAAATAAATGCAATTTTGAAAGGGTATTTGTTCTCTCAAGATAGTATTACCTTGATACCTAAACATGATAAGAACATAGTAACTAGAGGAAAAATAATACATCAAATTTTCAGATGAAAAAAGGTGGATAATTCTCAACAATATGTTTCTATAGGATTTTAAGCATAAAACATCACATATCATAACAAAAATACTTTCCTGGCATGAATACAAAGTTAAAAACCACAAAGCAGTAATGTAATATAGCACATGAACAAAATCAGAAAAGTTGGAAAGAACAAGTGGGACATTTTCAGAGGTATTTCTAGGTTTAACAACAAATTATTTTGCACAATTATATCAATTATATAGTTTTTTTAACTTGTTAATTGGTATGTAGCAAAGGTGTAGTCAAATAAATGTCATTTTTTTACCAACAAAAAACTAATCTATGCAGGAATTTTAAGTGAAATGGAAAAATTATGTTTCAGTTAAAACAAAATCCACTTTCTTGTCTATTTCTCCGGAGTGTGTGAGAATAGTGAAGACATTGTAACAAACTTGGAAATCTTTTCCCTTTATAAACAGTTTCCTTATAGCATGTATTGGCAAAAGAATGTAACGGTTTGAATGACATCATAAGATAACTCATTACCAAGAGAAAGGACTGATTCAGCACCACAGAGAAAGAGAGAGGAAAATATTATAAGTCTCAGGAATAGAGACAGAAAACATTCTTATACAGGAGAATGGAGTCCAGAGTAGCAAATACTGAAGAAATGTTGTTAGGTTTAAAATATTTCCAGCATTCTCTAATGTCACATTTCTGTACTCCTTTATTATATTTAACTTAGTTTTATAGTTAGAAATGTGGTATGATCTTATGATGTGCCTCATCATATTTGAAGAACTGATAAACTCAACAGTGACTCAAGCTATTTATTACTTCACAGTAGTAGAATTATCTACCCACAGTCTACTAGGTAAGTCATACTGTTAACTTCCAGGGAGAAAGTATAGTGATGAGTATATTTTAGCTTATTTCTAACCTGAAGCTGGGATTTTATTTCCTTTCATATTTCAATAAATTCCCTTGTATTAATCAGCATTTTATCATCCAGAATACAACTGAGAAAAATCATTTAGTGGAATGTTATTCACTGGCTACCATCTTTAAAGCTTTCACTCCAGTATGTAAGGGGTCAACTGCTTACAGAAAATGGCAAGGCAGAAACTTCAAATGGAAGGCATGACATGAGAAATCTCATCTCATCGATGAAAGGAATTACAGAGTGAAAGGAAGGTGTATGAACAAGATATATCCTCCACGGACTGCAATTGTGTGACCTATCTCAACTCTGTGATGAATAACAAAATCAGACATAGAATAAATAAGCAAGGGTATTAACAGAATGAGAAAGCTATCATCCACAAAATCTTAGCATGATTCACAACCACTTGACAGAAGAATTCACAACTTCACAACCTCATAATCATTCTCTGAGATGGATGATATATTAGACCACAAAATAAGTAATAAGTATTACACAAGATCAGTGTTTTATGGTCTGATTTATAACCAAAACAGAGTGTACTCCTCAGAGACAGAAGGAAAACAGATGAATCCACAGGTGCCATAGGGAAAATGGTAAAGATTACTCACATTCTTATTTTCAAGATTCTAAGTGATTATCACAAGAATCTTACTGTCATTTTTATAGAAATACACAATCATAAACAGTAGAAAATCACAAGGAAGAAGAGGCACAGACAAAATTTTAAAATAGAAACCAAAGATGCAAGATTTATTAATTTCACAATAAAATAAATATTCAGAAATCAAAGCCTTTGTCTTGGCAAGAATGTAGAGATTACAGATATAGTATAGACAATACAATCAATATTCAGAAATCAAAACCTTTGTCTTGGCAAGAATGTAGAGATTACAGATATGGTATAGACAAAGCAGATGATCTCTACCAAGTAGGATCAAATAAAGTGATATTTGCAATCAGGTATTAATTTCCACATCATTCATGTGTAATAAGACATTAATTGCCATCTAAGACAGGGACCATCTGCAGGATCTTAATATGAATTGGAGTATATTAAGAATGTTTCCTAGTGAAACAGACCACATCAACACCATTTTCATGCCTTTATCCATCTCACATCAACACCATTTTCATGCCTTGATCCATCTTTATTAAGGACATTTTACCTGGGCCCCTCTTTCATTCACTCAATCCTACCTGGTTCTTTAAGTACTTTCTCTTCTTTCTCCACATTCCAGGGCTCCTTGTTTTGTTCCAGACAGGATACCAGGATAGGCTTAGATGTAAGAAGACCTGTGTATGAGAAAGAGGCAAATTACCCTTGTGGGATTCTTTAGAAAATAGTGGGATTTCTAAAACAATACAGTGTTCAGTCGACAGCACAAATATAACATGCATCCTCAGGGGTTTAGCTCAGTGGCAGAGCTCTTATCTAGCAAGTCTAGGGCCCTATGTTTGGGACTCTGGTCCAGAAAAATAAAGGCCAAGCAAATCTACAATTGCCCAACTTCTATAAAGAGTGAATCTTTATACAAGAAATTTTCAGGTATGCATATGTTGAGTTTCATCATTGACTCAAACTGGACCTATGGAAATGAAATTTAAGATACTGGTGATAGTAGCATATACTAACAAGTGGCATAAAATATAAGTCAAAATAATGAAGATGAGAAATAGATTTAACAAATGGACATACAAAGAAATGTTAAAAATGAACACGCTTTTTTTTTTCTCAATCTTCGCACATTCCCAGAATACAAGTTTCTTTCTGTTTAAGAATATAAAATGTACTCATGCAAATTTAATATGCTTATCATTTGCTTCTGTCAGGGGCTTTTAAAAATCAGAATTAAACCAGGAGTGTTGGAGCAAGACTTTAATCCTAGCACTCAGGAGGCAGAGGCATGTGGATCTTTGTGAGTTCAATGGCAGCCTGGTCTACAGAGTGAGTTCCAGAACAGTTGGGGCTACAGGGAGACCCTGTTTCGAAAAGACAAAAAAATCAGAATTAAATAATTCTTCATAAAAACATCTTCTCACCTACTGACACTAGATTGCTATAGTTCTCTAACATCACTTCTCTGTACAAAGCCCTCTGATCAGAGCGTAGACATTCCCACTCTTCGCGGCAGAGGTCTATGGCCACATCCTTGAATTTCAATGAATCCTAAAAACAAAAGTAAACAATGAGCTAGTGCCCTTGAGAGATCCTATCTCAAGGAAAAAAATGGGTGATTAATAAACAAGTGTTGAAGTAGATGGAGAGTCTGAATTATTCAAAAAGTTATTTCTTATCATGGTAATTCTCTATAATACACTTGCAACCTCTTCCAAAAGAACAGCATCATGTCCTGAAAATTAATGTTGAAACTTTGATTTTTAGGGATAATTACCATAGAAAATTGAACCCTCTACCTAGTGATGCAACTTATCCCCCTATAATCATAACATACAAGATCAGCTGCACCCAATTTCAGATGTAAAGTGACAATATACTCAAACATATTTTTAAATTTTCTCCACTGGGACATGAGGAACCAGGTCCATCCTCTGTAGGAATGAAAGATTGGTATGCTTCTACTTTCACCAGCAACATCACAAACACTCATGTTATTGTAGGTCATGCATTCATTTAATTACTCTTTGAAAAAATAATCTTTTGAGAGAATGGAAAGATAGCTATGCTACATGGGTCGTAATATACAGAGTTACTATTGACTATTATAAGAGAAGGAGAAAAGTCTTTGTAAATACAATTATAAGCCAAGAAAATAAATTGGTACAAATTCAAAAGGGAGTACTTTATGCCCTTTGCCATTGGACATATTTACCTGAAAACAAGCCATCACTTCTTCCTTCCTTCTGTTTCCTCTCCAAGGAGTTTTACCTATACAAATCTCACCTTTCATTTGAGACTCTTTAACCTCACAAAAAATCCACTTCACCTGCCAAATTAACAAAAGTAGCAAGCACTTCAGAAAACAAAGTGGACATACTATCTCCTATCAAAAAGACCTCTACTGAGTGACCCCACTATTAGTTTCTGCTATCTTAGCTTCAGGTTGCCTTGGCAAGACGATTATGGGTTCCAACTGGAGGCATGGGAATGCTACCTAAGCAAGGCTCAGCAGCACACTTTTCATCTTTTGCAAAAGATGCTGAATTCAGTTCTCAATAACTACCACTTGTGGTTGATCTAAGCCTCACCTTTACCTGTGTGGTGCTGTTAAGTGAAATAGCACTCAAGATTTGAGTTAGCTTAACAGAACCTGGGTGGGAGGCACAAGTGAATGTGTTTCTTTAGACAGGTGAAGTTCAAGTGTAATTCACTGAGCAGCAGTTACTACTAAATCCCACTGTGTATCATCCCAGCCCCGCCTCTTCAGCTAAAGCAGGAAAGACATAAAGGCCCACGTGACCTCTGCTCCAGGGTGGCATGGTTGGGACCTGAAGGGATGGCTCCTTCCAGCTCCAGCAGCAGAGCTGCTTCTTGACTGCCCCGATCAGCACTCACCTGTTCCATGGGGAGACACCAGCTGGCAAAGAGGAAGTGTAGCTCTGCAGGGAAATGGTGCAGCAGGACCTGGCAGAGGTCAGCCCATGTCCAGCTAGATTCCTAGAGCAGAGGGGTGGGTAGGGAGAGGTGCCTAGTATTGAGCTGCCCTGCAACCCTTAGAGGGTAATAAAGATTTTCCCTCCACAGCTGTGCACTCAGCAGTCACTTGTTCTCAGTATTTGACCAGTTGTGAGTCTCTAGAATAGCTGCTGCCCATTGCAAAAGGTGTTTCTTGGACTCAACCTGAGATCTGCATTACTCTATGTGTAGAAAAAGAAGTCTTTAATATCAGTATAATTTTGAGTACAGCAGCATAGTGTCAGTATTAGTTTCTGTCATAGGCATGTCACCTTCCCTGTCACTTGGTCTTGGCCTAGTTTACAGTATCAGCCTTCCAATTTCTTCTGTGGCTAAGCATCAAATCCACTCAGAAATTCTTTGTTTACCCACAAAAATCTTGCCACTGTTGCTACATCAGGCACATCTTATCTGTCATGTTGGTGTTGTAGCTCCCAGTGTCCACATCTGCGTGAGACCATTGATGACTCCTCCCCCCCCCCAGAAGCCTGAGTAACAACTTCTATCACTGTGAAGGCTAGACAACAGGATTAAAAGATATTTTTCTTTTTTTGTCTCTTTTGAGACAGGGTCTCCCTTTAGTCCCAGCTGGCTTGAAGCTTGCTATGAAGACCAGTATTACCTTGAACTCACAGAGATCTACCTCTCTCTGGCTACAGAGAGCTGAGACTAAAGGTCTGCACCACCACGCCCAGTCTTTAGAAAAAAATTTTTTTTTGTTCACTGTGAGTTGTCTACTGACTTCTCACCATATTTGCTGTAGGTGAGTCAAATTAATGTGTGCATATATAGCTTGTTCTGGATAGCTTTAGTATCAATATGGTACACCTGGGTGGAGGAGCCTCCCCTAAGGAATTTCCTCTATTGGACTGGCCTGTGGCTATGTCTGTGGAATATTTTCTTGATTGATGAGTGATTTGAAGTGCCCAGCCTAGTGTGTGTGATGCCACCCTTGGGCAAGTGGTTCTTTATGTATAGGATGGCAAGCTGAGCTTGGGCCAGAAGAGCAAGCCAGTAAGCATCATTCCCCCATGGCTTGTGCTTCACCTCCTGCTTCCAGGTTCCTGCCCTGAGTTCCCAACTTGAGGTCTCTCAGTGAGAAACAGTGAACAGGGAGATGTCAGAGAAATAAACCCTTTCTTCCTAAGTTGGTATTAGTCAGAGTGTTTTGTCACACCAACAGAAAAGTCAAGTGGAACACAGCTGATGAAAATATTTATCAGATTTCAGATTTTGGTGAAATATTTTTAGTCTATCAGTTCTAGAATCATACTGTTTGCAAACTGTAATATCTTACTTTTTAAATTTCCTATATCAGTTAATTTGAAGTTTTCTCTTTCCTTTTTCTCTGGTTATAGTTGATGAATAACTTTGAAGTAGAGTGGAGGGAATGACCACATTGGCCTCTGCCCTGATTAGGGTGGAATGACTCCAGGGTTCTACATTTAGTATAATGCTGGAATTAGCTTTTTGGCCTACAGTCTGTATTATGCTGTCATGTGTTCCTTCTCTTGTCATCTTCAAAAGGTTTAAATTTTAAAATTCTAAATTATTTTTGGGTATTTAATACATAAGCATGAAATCGTTTATTTCCCTGGGACACCTGGCATTAACCCTCCATGTCTACCTATTCTCTCTCAATTACATTTTTTCATATATGTGTATATGAGTACATACACATATGTATGCATTCATATATACATAATGTATTATATATAATGTGGGGAGCCAAGTTAGTCAAGATGGTGTGCACATGTGTATAGAGCTGCCCACTTGGTTAGATAACCTATCAGGGACCTCATCCGTGGAGAAAACTGACTTTTTCTCCCTCAGAATTCAGTAACTACATACATCTCCATATCTATCGATCTATCTATCTATCATCTATCTAGCTATCAAATATCCATATCTCCCCCAGAATGCAGTGACTGCAATCATCTCCATATCTATCTATCTATCTATCTATCTAATTAATTAATTATAAAATTTTATTGTTTTGAGTCTATTGTGAGTGAGACGGTCTCCTTTTATTTGTTCTTCAGTTGCTTGTTGTTGGTGAAAGAAATGTTATTGATTTCTCTAGGTTAATTTTGTATCCTGCCAATTTACTGAAACTCTTAATCATTTCTAGGAGTTTTCTGGTGGAGTTTTTAGAATCCCTTAAGTAAACAATCATATCATCAGCAAAAAGCGATAGCTTGACTTCCTCTTTTCCAATTAGTAATCCTTTAATTTACTCTTCTTGCCTTATTTCCCTGGCAAGTGCTTCAAGCACTATATTGAAGAAGAGTCCTGTCAGAGGGTAGCCTTGCCTAGTTACTACCTTTAAAGGGAATGTTTCTGTCGTTTCCCCATTTAGGATAATATTGGCTGTGGGTTTCCTGTATATGTCTTTGATTTCAATGAGGAATGATCCCTTTAATCCAATTCCTTCTAGGACTTTAAGCATGAAGGGATGCTGGATTTTGTCAAAGGCATTTTCTGCATCAATTGAGATGATGGTGTGGTTTTTGTCTTTCAGTCCATTTATATGCTTGATGATATTTATTGATTTTCATATGTTGAACCATCCCTGCATCTCTCATATGAATCTGACTTGATCATGATGGATGATCTTCTTGATGTGGGTCTGTATGCGATTTGTCAGGATCCTGTTTAGAATTTTGGCAATTGTGTTCATTAGGGAGATGGGTCTATAGTTCTCCTTTTTGGTTGTGTCTTTGCCTGGTTTTGGTAATAGAGTGATGCTGGTTTTATAGAAGGAATTTGGGAGAATTCCCTCTGTTTGTATCCTTCTAAACAATTTGAGTAATAATGGTTGTATGTCTTTTTCAAATGTTTTATAGAATTCTGCCATGAAACTTTCTGGGCCTGGGCTTTTTTTAGTTGGGTGGTTTCTTATTACATCTTCAATTTCTTCATATGTTATGGGTCTATTTAAGCTGTTGATGTCTTCTTGGTTGAGCTTTGGTGATTCCCAGGATTTCAGATACTCATCCATTTCTTCTAGGTTTTCAAACTTGGTAGAGTATAGGTTTTTGAAGTATTCCCGTATGATTTTCTGGATCTTTTCATTGTCTGTTGTGATATTTCCCTTTTCATTAGGATTGGTATGGATTTTGAAGTTTTTTTTTCTTTCTTTTGGTTAACTGAGCTAGGGGTCTGTCATCTTGTTTATTCTTTCAAAGAACCAACTTTGGATTCATTTGATTTTTTTTGTATGTTTCTTTGTTTCTATTTCATTGATTTCTGCTCTGATTTTTGTTATTTCTTCCTGCCTGTTGCATTTAGGGTTCATCTGTTTTTGCCTCTCCTGTGCTTTTTTTTGTGAATTTTTTTTTATTGATGCTTTGTGTATTTCATACATCATTTTCCAATTCAGTTCAGGCATATATCCCCTTCCCTTCCCCCCACCCCTACCCATTGCAGATCGTGCATTCTGCCTTAGTTTTCTGCATCTTTCTCTGCTTTTTGTTTTGTGGTGTTTCATTTTTTAACAATAGGTGATAATTTGTGAGTACAAGCATCTCTCATGTAAAACCAATTTGCAAGCAGTGTGCCCAAACCCACACAGCTCAGTGGTCCCCACCATCCAGCAGGGGGGGGCAGGGCTTGTATGTTCAATCAGTTGATCAAAAGTGTCCAGTCTATATTGTATTTTTTCAACCATTAACCCAATCGAAGCCCTCACTCCATCACGCCCTCTCTTCCGCAGATTGTTCCCTAGGTTTAGAAAGGGGCACAGGTGGATGAAAGCAAAACACTCACTTCTCTGGAGCTGATGTCTTGGTCTTAGTCAGTTCTGGCTGTTTTCTTTCATGGGCTGCAGCTTGTCCAGGCTTAACCTTTCGATCCTACTAATGAAGAAATGCAATTAGATATTTAGGTATTTAAACAGTATAATTATAGTAGCTTTTCAGTTCCTACTAATGAAGCACATACAATTAGATATATGGGTATTTAACAGTACTAATTGTTAGGGTAGTGTTACTTTGGTATAACAGATGTTTGGATGGTAGGTCAATTCATGATCTACATTTTTCTTCTGTCAAGTATGGCAGGGTCTTCGTGTGGTTTATAACATCTCCTAACCATTAAGAGATGTAAGCTTGTGACATCAGCCGTGGGTTATTTCTCCAAGGAGAGAGCCAATACCAATTAGATTTGGGATATACAGACATATGGCTGCCACTGCTGCACAGTATTTCCAGGCAGATGAGGTGTAGCTGGTGCGGACGGAGGAGTCTTGCTTGACTCAAGGAGACCTATTTTGCTTTATTGGTTTTAGTGGTCTTTGGTAACTCTCTCGGCATCCAGAGACCACTGTATACTTGCAAGTGCGGTCCTCCATACATCTTTTCCATGTTTGTATAAGGTCTTCAACAGCAGGGCCTTATCGCCTCTGCTTCCTGCAGATATCCCAGTTGAGGCAAGAGCCTTACCATTTGGTGGGGGCTGTGGATCCCTGGCCAACATCCCTTGGTAGAATAATCCATTGTTGATGTCAGAGCTCCTGGTATTGATATATTTTGTTTAAGTGCATAGCTAAAGGAGACTTTAGCATTATATTTGGTTCTGAATAGAACAATACCTTTTCACAGTTTTCTATGTCCATTAGTCATTTAAAGAAGGCAGTTTTTACTGATTTTACAAGAGAACACTTCTTAACAGCTGGTTCCAATCTACACTGGAGAATGACCTCATCATCTCTTATTTCCTTATTCTGGGGGGGGGAGTTAAGAAAGTCTCTTGTATTAAAACCTTTGCAGCACCTAGAAGGTAAGCTTTGTTAGAAATCATTAAAAATAGTTGTTACTAGTAGGATCCAGAGAGGGCCTGATGTCTGCAGCAATCTGAGGCAATTCTTCCTTCAATGCCAGGAGTCAATCCTTTCTGCTGGCACTTTCTGGTACACCTATTCACTGCCAAAGCTGCATTTTCTTTCTCAGCCATTAAGTTGGTGATACTCTGGCCTGTTTGGAACATACACAACCTTTCCATATTAGTTTTAAGATTTGGGTTGCAAGGTTTTGTGACAAAAGTTTTCTATTATCTATATCCCCTTTTTATTTAACGTGTTTTTGTTTTGACCATGATCTCAAAAAAGCAGTTGTTTTTATACATACCTATAGGGTGAACTCAAGTCACAATGTTCATCAAGTTCACCCATGCTTTTTTGGGTTACTGTATGTGATAACTTGGGAAACAAAGTTCATTTTTAGATTAAATCATCCTATAGGTGAAAGAAGATTGCTACCAGGTGATACTTATGGACAGCAAAATAAGAGAACATTTGTTTATACCAATCCCAAAGTAATTGTATACAGATTTAGTTAAAGCTAATTGTGGAAAAAGCATTTATATCACCAATTAACTCAGATGCATTACCGTTTTTATCAGTCTTCAAACCAATGTTGTCCAATATGCCCATATTTTTACTTTACTAAGTCCTAAAACACCATGAATCTTTTAGACAGAGTCTGAGCAAAACTGGATACGTGTTGAACCATGTCACATTTAAACATGTACATCGAATATACACCGTGTCCCTCTCCCACCACCCTCCCACCCTCCCGAGTCACTATTTCAGTCAGACTTCTGATGCAATCTTTCTGTTGTTCTTTTAATATGCATCCCTCTCCACAAGAAATATTTATAACTGGTTATTGGTACAGTGTCCACATATGAGAGATACCATTTGTCATTTGTTTTCTGGGGACTGTGGTTACTTGCATTAACATTAATGTCTTCAAGCTCCATCCATTTACCTGCAAGTTCATATGTTTGCCTTTCTTACTGCTGCATAGAATTCCATTGTGTAATTACCACATTTTCTCTATCCACTCTTCAGTTGAAGGGCACCTGGCTGGTTCCAGCGTTTTGCTATTGTGACACAGAGCTGCAATAAACATAGCGTGCATGTATCTTTGCAGTAAGTTGTGTCTTGTGGGTATATACCCCAGAGTGGGTATGACTGGGTCAAATGGCAGGATCTTTCGAGTCTTCTAAGGGTTCTCCACACGTTTTCCACAGTGGCTGCACAAGTTTACATTCCCACCAGCAATGGATGAGTTGTTCCCCTTTCCCCCAACCCTCTCCAGCACTTGGGCATCATTTTTTTCTTGATCTTAGCCAGTCTTTAACTGGAGTAGGTGTATCGGTTCAGGTGGTTTTAATTTGCATTTCTTAATATTAGTGAATTTGTTTTAACATTTCTTTGAGAGTTTTCTCAGCCACTCTAATTCCTCCCTGTGAAGTCTCTGTTCAGATCTTTGCTCCATCTTTTGAGTGATTCATTTGTTTCTTTCTTCTTTGTTTTTTGAGTAAGCTTGTAATCTCTGGAGATTAATGCTTTGTCAGATGTATCTGCTGTGAAGGTTTCCTCCATTCTGTGGGTTTTCTTTTCACTTCCTTTATTGTTTACCTTTGATGTACAGAAGCTTTTGAGTTTAATGAGGTCCCATTTGTCAATTGATGGACCTTATTTTTGTGCAGATGCGAGTCTGATTTAAGAAGTCTTTTCTACACCTACTCTTGTAGTCTGCTGCCAAGTTCTCTTCATCACCTCCAGAGTTTTTGGATTTCACTTGAGGTCCTTTGATCCATTGGAATTGACTTTTGTACAGGGGTGAGAGGTAGAGGGTTTAATTTCATTCTTCTACAGGTGGTGATGCCAGTTTTGGCCACCACCCACTTGTTGAAGATGCTGTCCTTTCCCCAAGTGTTGTCTTGGCTCCTTATCAAATATGAGATGGTGAAATTGTATGTGCTCAGCGTATTGATCTTCAATTTGTTCCCTGGTCACTGGTCTGTTTTTTTGGGCCAGTACCACACTGTTTTTTTATACATAGCCCTGTAGTAAGTTTGATGTCTGGGAGGCGATCCACCCTGTATGCTCTTTTCGCCCAGGTTGCTTTGGACTATTCGGGCTTTTTTTTTTTTCCAAACGAAATTGAGGATCTTTTTTCCAACCTGTGAAGAAGCTCTTGGGGATTTTGATTGGGATTGCATTAAATCTGTATACAGTTTAGGTAGAAAATGGACATTTTTTACTATATTTATTTTCCCATCCATGAGCAGCGGGAGGTTTGTCCATCTCCTGATGTCTTCTTCAATTTCCTTCTTCCGAGGTTAAAATTTTTGTTGTAAGATCCTTGGTGTCTTTGGTTAGGTTCGTTCCTAGGTATTTTATGGTTTTTGAGGCTATTGTGAGTAGGAGGGTCTCCTTGTATTCCTTCTCAGCTGCCTACGTTGTGGTGAGAGAAAGGCTATGATTTTCTAGGTTTATCTTGTATCCTGCCCCTTACTGAAGCTCTAATTTTCTAGGAGTTTCCTGGTGGAGTTTTTAGCAATCCCTTAAGTAACAATCATATCATACAAGGGATAGATTGACTCCTCTTTCCTATCAGAACTCCGTTAATTTCCTTTCTGCTTTATTTGCCCAGCAAGGTTCAAGCACTATGTTTGAAGAAGTAGTTGTGACAGGGGGCAGCCTTGCAGAGTTCCTACCCTTAAGGGGAAAGCTTTCTGTCGTTTCCACCATTTAGGATGATATTGGGCTGGGGTTTTCCTGATTGGATTTATTATTTGTATGTTTTCTAGGTCCAATTCCTCTAGGCTTAAAACATGAACGGATGTGTGGATGTTGTCAAGGCTTTTTCTGCGTCTTGAGAGAATGGTGTGGTTTTTTGTCTTTCAGCCCGTTGATAGGCGTTTGATGATTGTGATTTTCATAGTGGTGAACATCCCTGCATCTCTGTAGTGAATCAAACTTGGTCTGGTGGATGTCTTCTTGATGTGGGTCTGTAGCGATTGCCAGTATCCTATTTTAGAATGTTGGCATCTGTTTTCATTAGGAGATGGGTCTATAAGTTCTCCTTTTAGTCTGTTGCCTGTTTTGGTAGAGAGTGATGCTGGCTTCAATAGAAGGAATTGGGAGACTCCCTCCGTGTTGTAGCTTTAAACAACTTGAATATATAATGGTTGTAAGGTCTTTTTGAATATTTTTATAGAATTCTGCTGTGAAACATCGGCCTGGCCAACAGTTTTTTTTTTTTCCTTTTTCTTCAATTTCTCATTTTATTATGGTCTGTTAAGGTGTCGATCTCTTCTTGGGTGAGCTGTTGGGATTCCCAGATTCAGATATACATCCAGTTCTCTTAGGTTTTCAAATGGGTAGAGTATAGGTTTTTAAATATTCTCGATGATGCCTGGATCTTTTCATTGTCTTTGTGATATTTCCCTTTTCATCAAGATTGATATGATTTGGAGTTGTTCCTTCTTTCTTTTGGTTAACTGTCTAGAGTCTTCTGCTTGTTTATTCTCTCAAAGAACCAACTGTTTTGATTCATTGATTTTTTTGTAAGGGGATTTTTTTTTTCTTGATTTCAGTTCTTGATCTCTGCCTGGATTTTTGTTATTTCTTCTGCTGTGCGTTTAGGTTATTTATTGTCTCTCAAGTGCTTTAGCTGAGCGTTAGATCGTTCACTTGTGCTCTTTCTGTTTTTGCTAATGTGAAGGGCACTTAGAGCTATAAACTTTCCTCTTAGGACTGCGTGTTAAAGTGTCCCATAGGTTTTTGTCTGTGTTGTATTCCATTGTCATTCAGTTTCAGATTTTTTTTCTTTCTTTATTTCTTCCTTGACCCATTCATTATTCAGGAGAGTGTGTGTTTAGTCTCCATGTTGTTCTGGTGGAGGTGGGTTTATCTGGTATTTGATAATTGAGTTTTCTTGCACGGTGTCTCAAAGAGGTATGAGATTATTTCAAATCTTTTTGTATTTGTGAGTTTTTCCCTGTGGCCCAGTATATGATCTATTTGGAGAATGTTCCATGGGTTGCTGAGTAGAAAGTGTATTCTCTGGGTGTTTGGGTGGTGATCATATTCGATAGGACGTCTGTGAGGTCCATTTGGTGTAGTGATCATTCAGTTCAGATGTCTTCTCTGTTTATCCTTTGTCCTGTTGATCTGTCATAAAGGACTTAGGTGGGGTATTAAAGTTCCCTACTATTAGTGTGGCTGGGGTTAATCTGAGCTTAAGATCCTGAAGAGTTTGTCTTTACAAAAGTTTGGTGCACCGGCATTTTGGGGCATATATATTCATGATGTGTGAGACTTCATCGTCGATTGTTCCTTTAATGAGGATATAATGCCCCTCTTTGTTCTTTTGATTACTTTGTGCTTTGAAGCCTATTTTGTCTGATATTAGGGTTGCGGACACCTGCTTTCTTTTTGTACCATTGCTTGGAATATTCTTCCACCCTTTCACCTTATTTGGTGTCTATCCTTGAAATTGAGACGTGTTCTTGCAGACAGCAAATGAGATGGATTTTTTTAATCCATTCTCCAGCCTATGCATTTTGTTGGGAGGTCAGCCCATTAATATTTAAGGTTATAATTGAAAGATGGATGTTTTTTCCTGTCACCTTATTATCCATTTGGATTTTTAGCCTCTGATTCTACTCCTATGTTTTAATTTTTATTAGTTTTTCTTTTCCTAGTGTGCGTGGATGGATAGTTGCTGCTCTCTTTGCCCTTTGAATTCTTCAAGCATTTTCTAGAGAGTGTGTTTTCCGGACATGTTGTATTCTTCATCTTGTTTTTGTCTTGGAAGATGTCTTCGCTCTCCTTCAACTGTAATTGACATTGTGCTGGGTAAAGTATTCTGGGTTGGCATCACATAGTCCTTTAACATGGGATGCTTTGGCTCCATGATTCTCGTGGCTTTCCTGGTTTTGGTGAGAAGTCAGTTTGTAATTCTGATGGGTTTTCCCTTGTATGTGGACTTGTTTTTCTTTTGTGGCCTTCAGATTTTATTCTTTGTTTTGGGCATCCTAGTTTTTGAACTATGATGTGGCGTGGGAGTTTCTTTTCTGATCTTGTCTATTGGAGTCTCTGTGGCTTCTTGTATTTGAATGGGTTGTCTACTTTTAGTTTGGGGAATTTTTCATCTATTATTCGTATTGAAGATTTGATCAATACCATTCTCTTGAGATTTCCTTCTCCGTCCTCTATTCCCATGATGGAAGGTTTGATCTTTCATGGTGTCCCATATTTCCTGTTGTTTCCATTTGGTGGATTTTTAAATTTTTCATAATCTTTATTTGAGTTTTTAGTTGCTCTGTGTTATATTCTCAGATCTGATATTTGTTCTGCTCCTCCTTCTATTTCTGAGGCTTTTTCCTTTCTTTTGTTTTTTTTTTTTTTTTTTTTTTTTTCATTTCATCCTGTGATTTCCTTAATATATCCATTCCGTTATGAGTTTCAATCTCTTCTTGTGCTGTTTTTCTTTTCGTTTTTGGTCTTTTTCAGTGTTCTACTTCCTTAAGGTGTTGTTTTTTTCTCTCTCTTTTTTCTTCTTTTTTTTTCTTTAGTTCTTTAGTTTGTTTTGTATCCCTCTAGGTCTTTTTGAGTTGTTTCATTCTCTCTCTTTACTTCTCTGAGTTCTTCCTTTAGTTGTGTCATTGTATCCCTCCAGGTCCTTTTTGAGTTTTTCATTCTTTTTTTTTCTTTTTCTTTTTTTTTTTTCTTTAATTTCTCTGCATAGGTCTGACATATTCTCTAAGGTTCGTTTCTGGCGGTCACCTCCAGGGGGATCTGGATTGTAGCTGTCTCCTACCGGGTTGGTAGAGCTTGGTGCAGAATTAATCCTGTATCTTTCCCATGTGTCTCTTCGCGTCTCCCTGGCATGTGGGTTTCCTTTTTGTGATTCAAATCTCAATGCCTTTTCAGTTTGTTGAAGGCTGAAAGCTGTTTTGCTTGCCTCTTCCAATGCCTTTTTTTTTTCCCTTCCTCCCTCCTCGTTGTTTTTGGAGGCTGACTTGTCTAGTTTTCAGGCTTTCACTTTTGTTTATATATTAGATACTGGAAGTCTTCCTTTCCTGTTTTGATGTTCTTTATCCACTGGATACTCTCTCCTCAATTCCATTGTTGGCGGGGGGGGGGGGGGGGGGGGTGCTAAATTAGCCCTGCGCCGCCCAGGTACCTTGCTGGAGCGGTGGAGGGCTTGTCCTGAGCCCTACCCTGCCTGCACCCAATATGGCGTCTGTGCTTGCCTCCAAAGCCAGGCTCGCCTCCCGTTTGTGACTCGGGGTGGGGGTGGGGGCGCACCCAGCCGGGGAGCCACACTTGGCAGGAATTAGGAGACGGGTCTAGGTCCGCCAGTCACTGGGCCCCCTTTGCCACAACTCAGCAAACCAATTGTCCTGCACCGTCAATGCCCTGATTCTACCTTGCTGGAGCGGTGGCGGGCTTGTCCTGAGCCCTACCCTGCTCGGCACCTCAATATAGCATCTGTGCCTGCCTCCAAAGCCAGGTTCGCCTCCTGCTTGTGACTACGGGGTGGGGGCGGGGCCACCCAGCCGGGAGCCACGCCTTGGCAGGAATTAGAAGTCGGGCTTAGGTCCGCCAGTCACTGGGCCCCCTTTGCCACAACTCAGCAAACCAATTGTCCTGCACCGTCAATGCCCTGATTCTACCTTGCTGGAGTGGTGGCGGGCTTGTCCTGAGTCCTACCCTGCTCGGCACCCCAATATGGCATCTGCCTTTCCTGTACTTTTACCTGCAGTGTTAGACTGTTCATTTGTACTCTTTCTGTTTTTCTAATGTAGGCAACCCAGGGCTATAAACTTCCCTCTTAGGACTGCTTTTCCAGTATCCCATAGATTTTGTTGTCTTGTATTATTATTGTCATTCAATTCCAGGAATGTTTTTATTTCTTTCTTTATCTCTTCCTTGACCCATTCATTATTCAAGAGTGTGTTGTTTAGTCTCTATGTGTTCTTGTAGATAGTATGGCTTATACTGCTGTTGATATTGAGTTTAATTTTACTGTGGTCTGATAGAATGCATGAAATTATTTCAATATTTTTATATTTGTGGAAGTTTCTTCTGTGTCCCAGTATGTTGTCAATTTTGGAGAATGTTCCGTGGGGTGCTGAGTAGAAAGTGAATTCTCTGGTATTAGGGTTGAATATTCAGTAGATGTCTGTGAGGTCCATTTGGTGTATCATATTGTTCAGTTCAGATGTTTCTTTGTTTATTCTTTGTCCTGTTGACCTGTCCAAAGGACTCAGTGGGGTACTGAAGTCCCCTACTATGAGTGTACTGGGGTTAGTTTGTACCTTGTGTTCCTGGAGAATTGTCTTCATCAAGATTGGTGCACCAGAATTTGGTGCATATATATTCATAATTGTGAAATCTTCTTGGTGAATTGTTCCTTTGATAAAAATGTAATGACCTTCTTTGTCTCTTCTGATTTCTTTTCCTTTGAACTCTATTTTGTCTGATATTAAAATAGCAACACCTGCTTTCTTTTTGCTACCATATGCTTGAAATATTTTTTCCATCCTTTCACTTTAAGGTGCTGCCTGTCTTTGAAGGTAAGATGTGTTTCTTGTCGACAGCATATAGATGAATTCTGTTTTCTAATCCAATCTCCCAGTCTATGTATTTTGATTGGGGAATTTAGTCCATTAATATTTAAGGTTATGACTGATAGGTTTGTGTTGCTTCCTTTTGCCTTATTATCCATTTGCGGTTTGCGTTTAGGTTTCTACTTCTGCAGTTATGCTTTTATTGATTTCTCTTTCTAGGTGCCTGGGGATGGTTGCTCCTTTCTTTTGTTCTTTGAATTGCTTCATGTATTCTCTGAAGAGTTGGTTTTCTGGATATGTATTCTTTCACCTTGTTTAAGTCATGGAAGTTTTTTCTCTCTCCAACTATAATCAACATTTTTGCTGGGTATAGTAACCTGGGTTTGCATCTATTGTCCTTTAACACTGGGAATGCTTTGCTCCATGTTCTTCTTGCTTCATAGTTTGCACTGAGAAGTCAGTTGTAATTCTGATAGGTTTCTCCTTATAGTTCACTTGTTGTTTTTTTCTTGTGGCTTTAAGGATTTTGTCTTTGTTTTGAATGCCTAGCATTTTAACTATGATGTGGCATGGAAAGTTTCTTTTCTGATCTTGTCTGTTTGGAGTTGTATGTGCTTCTTGTATTTGTATTAGTTTGTCTTTTTTTAATTTGGGAAATTTTCATCTATTCTGTTGAAGATCTGATCAATACCATTCTCTTGGGATTCTGCTCCTTCTTCTATTCCTATGATGGGGGGTTTCCCACAGTTCCTGGTTGTTCCACTTTTGTGTATTTTTAAATTTTTCATAATCTTTCCTTGAGGTTTTTAGTTGTTCAGTGTTATCTTCCAGGTCTGATAATCTTTGTTCTACTTCATCCATTCTGCTTCTGAGGCTTTTTCCATTCCTTTCCTCTTGATTGGATGAGTGTTTGGTTTCCTATTTCATTTCCTCTTTTGATTTCTTTAGTATTTCTACTTCCTTCTGGAGCTTCTCAATGTCTTCCTGTAGCTCTTTGCTTCTCTGGTTGGTATTCTTATCTTTTTCCGCATGGAATTTTTTCTGTGTTTCCACTTCCTTCCAGAGTTTTTCATTCTGTCTCTCTAGGTCCTTCTTGAGTTCTTCATTCTCTTTTCTTAATTCTTTGATTTGCTGTTTATAATCTTGTACTTCTTTAAGTATGTTCACAATTGTGCTTCTGATATCTGTGTTCTGGGCCATTCCCAGGGGCATCCCACTGTAGGAATCTTCCACAGGGTTGGTAGAGCTTAGTGTGGGATTATTTTGCACCTTTCCCATGTTGCCTCTTCTTCGTGTTCTTGGCATATGGCCTTCTCCTTGCTTGTATTCCAATGTGAATCTGTATATGCGTCTTCACTGTGTGGGAAGCTTGCTTTGCTTGCCTCCTTCAGATGCCTTTGTTGTTTATTTGATTGATTTATTTTTCTCCTTTACTCCTTGCTTATGTATTGGTGACTTCTCTAAGCTCTAGGCTTTCTACTGGAATTCCAACTCACTCTTTCCTTCCTGTTGTGAAGGTTCTCCAAAGAATCCACTTGGACGCTCTTTCCTCAGGTAATCCCAATTGGCAGGGGGTGGGTGGCGGTACCTGTGCTTCAGGTGGTCTTGGGAGATCTCGGATCTCAAGACTCACACAAACATACCTTTTATACCAGCTGGGAGGATAACTCCACCCCCATAGGCACACCAGCTAATCGTGCCATTTAATCAATAAAAAAAATAATGAAATCCAAACAATCCACCTGGCTGAAGCACCCAGATCTTACCTATGCTTCAGATGGTCTTGGGAGATCTCTGATCTCAAGACTCACACAAACCCACCTTTTATACGAGCTGGGAGGAAAACCCCACCCCCAAAGCCACACCAGCCAATCAGGCCAAAGATCAGCAAAGACAACGAAATTCAATCAAACAATCCACCTGGCTGAAGCACCCAGCTCTTACTTGTGCTTCAGGTGGTCTTGGGAGATTCCGAATCTTATGTTATTTATTTTTGAGACAGGGTCTCCCTATAGTCCCAGCTGTCCTGGAACTCACTCTGTAGACCAGTTTGGCCTTGAACTCACATAGATCGTCCTGTCTCTGCATCCCGAGTGCTAGGATTAAAGGCGTGCTCCACCATGCCCTGCATGGCCCACCTTTAATACTAGCTACAAAGGCGATTCCCTCCCGACAGCCTCACCAGACAATGATTAAACAGGGCCACTTTTAATATCAGATAACAGGGCAACTCCACCCCAACAGCCATGCAAAACAATGACTTTGCTATCCAGCAAACCAAGGGAACAATTATCCAACAACCCAGGAATAGATCTATTCAACAATCTGCCTTGCTGAAGCACCCCGCTCCTACCTGTGCTTTAGCTGGTCCTGGGACGTCCCTGATCTAAGCACTGCACACTCAAGTCTCCTGACTTTTTCTTCTATCACCTTTGGGGATTCAGGTTTCAGGTTGATATCTTTGATCCGCTTGGAGTTAATTTTTGTACACAGCAAGAGGTAGGGGTTTAATTATGTTCTTTTACAAATGGTGATCCAGTTTTGCCAACACCATTTGCTGAAGATGCTACCTTTCCTCCATTGAGTTTTTTTTTTTTTTTTTGGCTCCTTTGTCATATATGAGGTGGCTGAAGTTATATGAGCTCAAGGTTGGATATTTAATTTTGTTCCATTGGTCAATGGTTCTGTTTTTTTTTTCCCCAGTACCAGGCTGTCTTTATGACTATAGCCCTGTAATATACCTTGAAGTCTGGTAATGTAATCCCCCAAATATTGCACTTTTCATATAGGGTTGCTTTAGTTCTTCATGGTCTGTTGTTTTTCCATTTGAACTTAAGGATATTTTTCTAAGTCTGTGAAAAAGCTCATGGGAATTTTGATTCACAAGGATTCCAGTAGCATCAGTTGGCTGGGAGCTCAGTATGTAAACCTCAGTGGCTTTTGTCTCATAGAGACCTGACTCTCTGCCTCCACGAGGACATGATAAACATCTTTATAAAGTATAAAATGTCATACAAAACCAGCTTTTTTTTCATACCAACAGACAATATGCAGAGAAAACTCCAGAGCATTCAGTTTCTTTAACATATCTTGGACTCCTTGAGGGCTAACATTCACAGTGAAAAAGACTTCGATGTAGGTTGTAGGGGAGAATAGTTAGCTAACAAATTAAGGGAAAAAAATCTTACCCTGCTCTGCACTTAAAGACCTACAATACCAACCTGTCAGTCAAGCTACAGCCACTGGTGCAATAGTGGCAGGACTGTTTTGCGGATCATAAAATGCTTTCTAACTAGCAAAAAGGCAAGCATGGTATTATAAACAAAATCTTGTCACTGGAAAAATAAAAGGCCCTAAGAAGGAATCTAATACTCTTTTATTTAAAAGTAACGTATTTATAATGTCCTTAAATATTTCTGTTTATACACATAGAATAATGTTACTTTCAGCCTGGATAACAGAAACTTCTTTTCCAATGGAAATAGTGACAACAGACTCAAAAATAGTCAGATACCGAGAACAAGTGGCTGTTGGTGCACAGAAATAAACAGGACATCTATATTACCCTGTCCAAGTCCCAGGGAACACTACAGAAGAAAGAGCACAGAGATTGAAAGGAAGGGGAATGGGGAGCCTATATATACAATACCGCATTTTTGTATGACAGGGTGGTTGTAAATATGATAAAAATGGACTGGCATCTTGCCAAGACACTCTCACTACAAAATACATGAACTAAGAGGATGAAAACTTAGATAGAGGATGGAGATTAATAGGAATGAGAGAGAGGGAGGTTAAGAGCATAATGGAGAATAATAAATATAATCATAATGCCTTATGCAAATCTATGAAATTATTAAACATCAAAGTGAACAATTAAAAAAAAACTTAGCAAAAGTGTAATGCAAATCCTCCCAGGAAATATTGAATATCTGTTGGAAGCAATGACTTTGATCATCTATATAATCTAACAATTATAATACTAGTGTAGCAAATGTTACTATTGCTACTTATGAAGTTAAACTTGGATAGGAAATAAATGCTTTAAAAAAGGGAAAAAAAGGATCTGGGAGTGGTGACACATGTTTTAATCCCCAGCACTCAGGAGGCAGGGGCACATGGATCTCTGTGATTTCAAGGACAGCTTGGTCTACATAGCGAGCTCCAGATCAGCTGGAACTAAAGGGAGACTCTGTCTCAAAAACACAAAAAACACTCTTTGAATGAACTAATTAATAAATTAAAACATTCTGTAATGAAAACTCAAATTTACCTAAGGAGCTGAAGAAGACAAAATGGAAAGATCTCTCATGTGTATGAAATGGGAGGTAATATTATGAAAACACTAAGGTTGCTGGAATATATGACCAATTCAAACTTCACAGTGTTCAAACTTCCCATAATACACTTCATGGAAATAGTAAAGAACATCTTGAAGTTTAAATGGAAGCACAGAACATCACGAATACTGACACACAAAACAAGCAAACAGAGGAATGCCTGAATAATCACAGAATGGATTCCAGCTTTCTATAAGAGCCACAGCACCAAAAGCAATAGGGAAGTGGTACCAAAGCAGACATGCAGCCCAGTGCAACAGAGTAGCAGATATAGAACCATACAAGTGAACTCTGACCACAGGATTTCATCAAACTGCCAAAAACCTATGATGCAGAATAGAAAGTCTCTTCAGTAAATGATGCTGGAATCTACATCTAAATGGGGAAGAATGAAATTCAGTTTGATTCTCTTATACTGTACAAAACTCAACTGAAATGAGTCATAACAAAGGGGAATACTTTGATATGAACACACAGTGGAGTAGTTTCTCAATAGGGCTACAAATGTTTAGGAGATAAGAGTAATAACTGGCAAATAGTTTGGCATATAATAAGAAACGTGAATGTAAATGATAATAAGTACAAGCACAAGTGGAAGGCTAACAGAATGCATAATTTATTGGCTATATAATCATAAAACAATACACAAATATCCAGAACTTATTAAGAATTCTGAAAGGGGAAAAGGAAGTAAACAATAATCCAACGAATACATCTCCAAACAGTCTTTTTAAACATTTTATGACTTTTATGTGCATGAGTGTAATGCATGCATGCACATAACCACATTCATCATATACATTGGCCACAGAGGTCAGAAGATGAAGTGGGATCTCCTGGTGCTGGACATACAGAAAGTTGTTAGCTGCCATGTGAGTACTGGGAGTCAAATCTGGATCTTCTGCAAGAGCAGTTAGTGCTCTTAAACTGATTGAACTTTCCAGTCAAATACATAAGTAATCTCAGCAAACCAGACTAAAAACAGTACAAATGGACAGAAATTATAGGCTTAAAATCTCCACCTCATTTCTTCAAGATAATGCCTAACAGTTGTGCGCTGGGAGTCCATGACAGCACAGTCAGTACTCATTCTTAAGGCATTAAATTATAAAAAATGCTAAAGACAATACAGGGAGTCAGAATCCAAGCTAGCATGAAGTTTTTTGAAATATAAAAGAATGACTTGAAAAATAAATATCTAAATTATGCTAGCACATGCCCTTGATGCCAGCACTAAGGAGGCAGAGGAAGGTGGCTATGAGATCAAGGCTAGTCTGGTATACATAGCAAGTTCCAGACCAGCTGGAGATACCAGGAGAGCCTATGATGCTTACCCTATTATCATTATGCTTAGCCTTCTGGAGCCATTTCTGTATGAAATAAGAAATGACTATTATTTCTACCTCTGGAAAAAAGGCTGAAAGAAATACTACAAAGCATTGAATGACTTTGTGCATTGGAATGGTAGATTCAGTCTAATTTATAGGTTGAAATGGTCTAACTTCTCAATTTTCTGTAACCTAAGAAACTGAAAAGGTTCATAAAAGTATATGGATATGTAAGGGCATCACTAATGCATGAAACAAACCAAAATATTTTCTCCTGCATTGTCACTTATAAAATCAATTACTACAAGTTTCTTATACAGAACATTTTCAGAAGAAAGCAAGAACACACCTAATGGTGTACCAAGTAGGTATCTGGGCATTTGTTATTTTTCCTAAAAGCTTTTCTTAACTGGCTAAGAAGAAGGTATTATTACATCATTTCATATAAACTCCAGCTGAGAAATCTGTAATGCTTTCTGCTTCTCAAATCTGAATTATCAGAGGGTCCCTCTGACACCAGAGGACAGAGAACATAAACCCCCAAGTCCCAAGGTTCCAACACTAATGGGAGAGGAGAGAGAACCCTAAGTCCTGGGGTTCCAACATCAGTATATCTGATAGCACAGGACAAACAACATGTGCCCCTGAGTTCAAGGAGTTGAATATTAATAATTCTGATAGCAAAGGACAGAGAACATGTACCATGAAGCACAGGGGTCTTACAATGATATCACTGGTGGCCAAGGACAGCCATGGACCCTGAGACCTAAGGCTTAAATTGCCCTCACAAGGCCTTTTCCTCCAACCCCAAACTATCACCAATAGTGTTGTCGCACCCCCTCATAGTCGAGGTTATACCCCACAATGTCCCAAGGCCCTTAAGCCAACAAGCAATAGCAGATCCTCAACACATGTGGGCCATGTCACAACTCTGGCCTTCTGACTTCCTTGTTCATTCTACCAAGTGTACTATCTACTTAGTTCAGTACCTCCAGCCCTATACATCTTTCCCTGTAACTCTAGTTTCAACTATTATCATGAAATACTTCATACACTTTTGGCTCTAACTGTAGTCATCATCATCATCATCATCATCACCACCACCACCATCCAAGATTATGGACAGCAATAGAAAAAGAATGGTTATAATTGCATTAGGTAAAAGTTCAACAAAACTATAAAAAATACAGAATATTAACAAATAATAAAATGTTGCATTCAGTAGAAAGGATGTTTTCAATATGGATACTTTTCCCAGAATGGCCTCCAATTCATGAAGGAATCATTAACAGAATGGAAGAAAGAAATAATGATCTTAGGAAAGTACAAGATACAGCCTTCTTTAAGTGATAATGATTGAGGATCAAATATTACCAAGGTAATAACAACACGCATAGAACACCAACAACAAAACACTTATAGATAGGAAGTCTTCAGACCACGTCTCAAAAAAATCCTTCTGGACTTTTTTCACAGAAATGCAGAGATGAATGATAAAATGATATTGACTCAGAAGGAAATACAAAACTACAAAGTTCTTAAAGGAGGAAAAGAAACTAGGGAAAGCAATTTTCCTAATTTCACAATATATTTAAATTACAACAATGGAAACCATTTAATAGTAATACGAAGACCCAAAATTAGAGAAAGGAATGGTATAGGGAAATCAACATTTATCTGCAGAGTCAAAGAAAATTATATATTTCTCCTAGAATTAATTCCCATAGACCTGATGTAGTGTAATAACAAAACAAGTCTAGCATCTATCATAGGATATATCCTGAAATTACTCTCAGTGGAATTCTCAAAATGATTTCTAGTGAGAAGAATTTAGGTAAAGTGTTTTCACAACAAGGTTCCATTTTCACTAGAGCTGCTCACCTGGGGATACCTCATCAATTCCAATCTACCTGGGTTGGAATTGTTACAGTGTTCCCATCTCTTCACATTCATGGGCTCTTTGTTTGACTACAGACAGGTGGCCAGGACCCATATAGACAGTGTAATTCCTGCCTCTTAGACCGACATTCCTTAGAAATTGTCTGGATATGGGTTAATGTGCAAAGCAGATAGAGAGACAAAATAATATCAAAGTCTACAAATTATTCCCCATTTAGCTACCATTTTGGGGGTGCATAACGAGTTCTAGTTCAAATTCCAGCACAGTCAAAATTCTAGGGCAGAAATGGAGCTTAATGTTTGGGGTGATACGGTTATGTGCTACTGAGTTTCTGACAATCAAGGAGGAAAAAAATGGAAGAAGCATAACACTTCCCCACAGGACAAACATGAAGAGTAGACCATGGGAAAAATGTTCCTTTATCCTCCTGGAATTTCATCTTATTAGTGAGATACAACACTGATTTACACAAAAGTACCACACATGAAAAGTCATTCACCAAAGAAAACTGAGTATCACTAAAAATTAACGTTAGGAAATGTATTATCACCACAGAAACCAGATTGATGTAATTCCCTACCATCCATCCCGTCTATACACACCCTCTTTGCAGGCTCTGGCACTTCTCCTCCTGGGAGAAGTCCACAGCCACACTGTTGACTGTCAACATACTCTGAAATAAAAACAACAGTTTTTTTTTTTAATGGTATATAATTTAATTTGTTTTCTGACAAATTTATTTCAAAACGGAAGTTTAAATTATGCTATAAAATCCCCTACCTTAAAACAAAAGAAAAACACATGACTCCTTCAATGTTGTCATAGAAAACCTCTATTTTTGAATGGTCCTGAATACTCCTTAACTGAAGTGAACTATAGCTTGTTCAGCTAAAACTATTAGAGCTTTTTCTTCAGGGCACATGGGGCTGTAACTGGGGAGTTACACAATGACTGGCCTGACCTCCACAGGGTCAGAGTACAGCTCCTGCAGTGGGTGCTGTTTGGGGGATTCATTTCTAGCGGGACTGTGGAGATTGTGACTCTCGATGTTCTGGGCTTTCGGGATCTTCTGCTGCCTTCTTGGTCTTCAGTGTCTGGATACTTTGAGAGATCTAGGGTCAAAACATGGCTGAACATGCATTCATCGTGCTCTGGGTAGATGCCTATCAGTGCATCAGCTCTGGAGTAGAACTCTTCTTTCAAGGAAATGATTAGCATCTGAAACTGTTGCTTAGTATGCTCTTTGATGTAACTCAAAACTTTGCCAATGTAAGTATTGTCCAGTGCTGCATCTACTTAATCTAAAACAGAATGGAGCAGGCTGAAAACCGTGTACCACAAACACCAGAGCCAAAGCTGCCACACATTTTTCTCCCCCTGACAGATTGTCCATTGGCATAAACCGTTTGCCTGGAGCTACACAATTATAGCTAATTCCATCTAAGTAAGGTTCTTCAGGGTTCTCTGGGCTAAGAAATGCTTGGGCACTGCTGTTTCTGCAGAGCTTCTTGTAGATTTGATCAATTGAGATTGAGATGTGCTCAAAACACCGTCTGAAAAGATCGTACCTCTGTTTTCTCACTTGTTCAAACTCTTGCCTGCATATTCTGGCTTCCTTCTTGCTTGCATCAAAAGCATCTGTAGACTCCTGAAACTTTTGTCTCACAGCCTTTAAGTTCTCCAGTGCTCGTGGGTTTGGGGCTGCTGTGTTCAGCAGAACATTTTCCTGGGCTGCTACTTGCTGCTGAAGGAGTGTCAGGTGGGCCTCCACCTCCTTATCTGACTGTAGACCCTTTAAATCCTCCCTTAGAGGACTGTAGTCTAAATCAATGGAATCTTCTTTTTCATAGATAGCCACCATTGCCTGGCTACTTTCTGTTTCAGTTGCCAACTCCCCTTTGGTGATGTCTTCCAGTGACCCCAACACAAGAATCTCAATGTCTTGGACTTTGCAGTCAAGCAGCAGGTTATGCTTCTCGAGTCGTCTCTGTTCCAAGAGAGCCCTGGATAATAACCATTTCCTTTTGTAATTTTCCCATTTCCCTATCAACAGCCAGAAACTTCTTCCGTTCCTCTTCAGTTTGAGTGTGAATTTTCTCAGTGTTGGAATTCTGAGTGGCAAGTATTTCCTTAAGTTGTTCCTGCTTCACCATGAGTTCATCCACCATTTGCAGACACCTTTCTTCAATCTTCTTTAGGTTATTGATGTCTTCCTTGCCTTTCTGGATAGTTTCTTTTAATGTGTCAATCTTACTCAGTTTTTTTCCAGCTGATGCCAACTATATTCAAGCTGAATATTAAGCCGAGTTTTTTGTTTTTCAAATTCGAATCTTTTTTGATCATTTTCTTGCTGCTGTTTAACATGTTTGTTCTGAAATTCATGAATATTTGCCACATCAATTTCTTCACAGAAGTGTTGGAATATGTCATCTTCTACCCGGTTAAAAGCAGCAAGGTGCTTTTTAAACATAATCTCTAATGCATTTGGGGAATATTTAAGTCATGTATTAGCTCCTTGTACTAGAGTCTGTATTTGTTTCAAATCTGCTTCCTTGTGAAGTGTCTTCATTAACTACTTTAGCTCTTGGACTAGCTGGCCTCTATTGTCTCTTAGAGTGAAAAACAACAGTTTGAACAGGTGTTCATGAGCAAAGTGTTGAACCAAGGTGACCAAAGTCTATTAGAGTTATTTTTCTGATATCTGTGAGTGATTGTGAATGGTCCTTTTTTTGGGGGGGGGTCTTTTTTTGGAGACAGTATTTCCATGAAGCCCCAGCTATCTTGGAACACACTATAAAGAACAGGCTGGTTTTGATTTCACAGATATCTGCCTGTCTCTGCCTCCCGAATGCTTGGATTAAAGGTCTGGGTGTGGACAAACAAACATGCTAGGGTACCTGATTGATTTTAATCAGTTAAAAAGATATTATCTTATATAGTCCTATTCTATAATGCATTTCCTAACTGAAATACTATAGCAGAGTATCTTAATATTCAGGATGCATACTGTGCATTTAAGGAGTAGAGAATCTAAAATTAAGAAATAAAAAAATAATATATATTAAATTTTATTTTTTTTGTATGTGTATGAATGTACTGTCTGCATGTAGGTTTGTGCACCCATGTTGTGCATTGCCGCAGAGCTCAGAAGAGGGTGTCGGATTCCCCTGGAACTGGAGTTCCCCTGGAACTGGAGTTCCCCTAGAACTGGAGTTACAGATGGTTCTCAGCCACAATGTAGGTGCTGGGGAATGAACCTGGGTCCTATGCAAGAGCATTCGTTGCTCTTAACCGCTAGAGTATCTCTCCATCCCCATAAAAAAATATATATATGAATGCTCTGTGTTTTAAATATATTGAATTGAATGTTAACAGAACATTAACATTCACTTATGAAACACAAGTACTTAGAACTCTAAATATGAATGTCTGTTTAAACATATTTTGCAGTCAGGGGTGGTGGTGCTTGCCTTTAATACCAGCACTCAGAAGGCAGAGGCAGGTGATGACTGATTTCAAGGCCAGCCTGGTCTATGTAGAATTCCAAGGTAGCTGGAGCATCAGGAAGACCCTGTCTCAAAAAAGATTATAAGAAATGTTTTCGATCCTACTAATGAAGAACAAGCAATTAGATATATAGGTATTTAAGCAGCATTAATAGTTATGGTAGGTTACTTTAGCATAGACACATGTTTGGATATGTTAATCCATGAATTACAATTTTCCCCCTGTTAAATATGACAGGGTCTTACTGTGGCTTATAACATCTCCTAACCTGTAGAGGATGTAAGCTTGTGGCATCAGCCATGGGTTATTTCTCCAAGGGGAGAGCCAATAGCCAATTAGATTTGGGATATACAGGCACATGGCTGCCTCTGCTGCACAGTATTTCCAGGCAGGTGAGGTGTATCTGGTGCTGACNAGATGTTATAAGCCACAGTAAGACCCTGTCATATGTAACAGGGGGGAAAATTGTAATTCATGGATTAACATATCCAAACATGTGTCTATGCTAAAGTAACCTACCATAACTATTAGTGCTGCTTAAATACCTATATATCTAATTGCTTGTTCTTCATTAGTAGGATCGAAAGGTTATTCCTGGACAAACTGTCAGCCCATGAAAGGAAACAGCCAGAATTGACCAGAGTCCAAGTCAACAGCTCCAGAGAGAGTGGACTGTTTTACCTCTCATCCACCTGTGCCCCTTTTCTAAGCCTAGGGAACAACCTGCGGAAGAGGGGGCGTGGTAGAATGTAAGGGCTGCGATTGGGGTGATTGGTGAAACTACAGCAATGTAGTCTGGACACTCATTTGATCAACTTGATTGAACAAACAACCTGTCACCCCCCACTGGATGGTGGGGCTGTGGGGGTTTGGACACAACAGCCTGCAGATTGGTTTTGCATGAAGGATGCTTGTACAGATAATTAGTAAACAAGTGTGGAAGTAGATGGAGAATCTGAACTATTCAAAGGGTCATTTCTTAACTTAGTAATTCTCTATAACATACTTGCAATCTTTGTAAAATGAACAGCATCCTAACCATATAAGTTAATGTTGAAACTTTGATTTTTTAGGGATAATTAGCATACAAAATTGAACGCTGTACATAGTGATTCAATTTCTCACCCTTTAACTATTGCATACAAGATCAGCTGCAAACAATTTAGGATGTAAAGTGATAAGACCCTCAAAGCTATTTTAAAATTTTCTCCACAGGGACATGAGGACCCAAGTTCATCCTCTCTAGGAATGAAAGATTGGCATGCTTCTACTTTCACCAGCAACATCACAAACACTCATGGTATTGTAGGTCATGCATTCATTTAATTAGTCTTTGAAAAAATAATCATTTGAGAGAATGGAAAGTTAGCTATGCTACATAGGTGGTAATATATAAAGAATTAATATTGACTATTATAAGAAAAGGAAAAGTCTTTATAAATACACTTATTAGGCAAGAAAATAAATTGCTACAAATTCAATAGGAAGTATTTATGCCCCTTGCCATTGGATATACTTACCTGAACATAAGCCATCTCTTCTTCCTTCTGTTTCCTCTCTAAGCAGTTTTACCTATACAAATCTCACCTTTCGTTTGAGACTCTATAACTTCACAGAAAATCCACTTCACCTGCCAAGTTAACAAGAGAAACAAGCACTTCAGAAAACACAGTGGACATACTCACTGTCTCCTGTCAAAACACGGAGACTCCACTGTAAGTTTCTGCTATCCTAGCAAAGGGATTAAGGGTTTCTACTGCAGGCATGGGAATGCAACCTAAGCAAGGCACAGCAGTACACTATTCGTCTTCTGCAAAAGTTGCTGAATTCAGCTGTCAATAACTACCACTTGTGGTTGACCCAAGCCTTACCTTTACCTGTCTGGGGCTGTTAAGTAAAATAGCATTGAAGATTTGACTTAGCTTAGTAGAACCTGGGTGGGAGGCACAAGTGAATGTATTTCTTTAGACAGCAGAAGTTCAAGTGTTATTCATGTAGAGTTGTGCTATTCCACTCATCATTTTCTAATTACGCATAATATTTTAAATTATTAAGTATCCTGTCATATTTTTTTTCATATATTGGATTCAGGTCTAATCAGAGTTGTTTGTAGATCCACATGACAACATTTGAACATTTCTTATGATGAGAAGTATATCTAAATCCATCTTTTCTAATAATTTTTATAGACAATATGTAAGTGGAAGAAATATATTCACTGCATTGTATTGTAGAACAAGAGATCAGTCATAAAACGAGTAATAACATTTTTTGTTGATACTTTCCTTATTATTCCTAGTTACTGGTATCCATTATTAATCCTTCAAAAGTGAATAACTATCTTTTATCACATGTTTCTTATGAAGGAGATCATGTGTTTCACTTCCCTTACCCAAGGTAGTGTCAAGCAGATTAACCATGTTCCCAATTATGAGAAGATTCCATGCTTTTCTCTGATGGAAGTGTAATTTATTCTTAATGAATAAAGGACCAATATTGTAATATTATTCCTTGCATGCTACACTGTCCAACATCTTCATGAGCGTGAGCACTTGTGTGGTTTGTCTTTCAGATTACAACCATCATCACTAAAGTAATTTAATATATCATTGTTTTACCTTGTCTTCCTGACAAATATTTCTTGGTATATCACTGTTAATTTGGTGCCTATTTGTGTTTCATGTATTGGATAAACTATCTAAAAATTAACATTTAGTTGTATAATTTGTAATTTAATATAACATTATTAGATTTATGGATAGGTATGTTCCTGACTCATGTACGAAACAAACCAAAATTTATTCTACTCTATTGCCACTTACAAAAGAAATTCCTTGAAATTTCTTACAAAAAATATTTTCAGAGGGAGGCAAGAACACACCTAAGGTAACTGTGTACTAAGTAGGTGTCTGGCCATTTGATATTTTTCCGAGGCGTTTACCTTAACTGGCTAAGATGTAGATATTATTACGCCATTTCATATAAACTCGACCTAGGATATCTGCACTGCTTTCTTCCTGGACTTGTTGCTTCTCAAGTTTGAATTGCCATCAGTCCCTCTCACAGCAGAGGACAGAAAACACAAACCCCAAGTCCCAGGGTTCAAACACTGATAATGTTAATGACAGAGGATAGAGAACATGGCCCCCAAAACAGGTGGTCAGAACCCGTTTAGACAGTGTAATACCTGCCTCTTACACAGAGATTCCTTACAAAAACCTAGATATGGTTTAAAGTACTGTGCTCAGCAGATAAAGAGAAAGAATAATAACAAAATCTACAAATGATTCCCCATGTACAGACCATTTTGGGGCTGCGTAACAAGTTCTAGTTCAAATTACAGATAAGTAAATATTCAAGGGTAGAAACAGAACTTCATTCTTAGGGAGACAATATTACATGCTACTGACTTTCTGACAATCAGAAAAGAAAAAAAAAATGGAAGAAGCAGAAAAAACATGAAAAGACAATATGAAAATGTTCTTTTATCCTAGTAGAATTTCATTTTATTATGTGAGATACAACACAAAAGTAAGACACATGAAGAGTAATTCCCCAAGGAAAATTGAGTATGAGTAAAAATTTCTATAAGAAATATACTATAACTGCACAAATCAGATGGATGTAATCCCCAGCTATCCATCTGATCTATACCACAAGGTTCAACTTTCACTAGAGCTCACAGTGGGCCCTCCCACATCACTAAACAATCAAGAAAATACCACACAGACTTGGCCACAGGGCACTCCAATGGATGCCATTCCCCAATTGAGGCTCCTTCAAAACAGCTGTGTCACATTGACATTAAGCCTATACAGCACACCTTCCAAATGAAAAGATTAACGATGCAGATACAAGAATTCAGGGGAAAAAAGGGAATGAACCAAATTCAAAACCTGTTAATGGGAGGGGGGCAGTAAATAAGATCACAAAGAATGAAACCAAAGAACAATATAAGAAACCAATAAAACAAATATTTATTTTTAATGTAAATAAGGTTGACAAATCCCTACCCAAATTCTCCAAAACAATGTCATACAAACCCTGATTTCAAAAAATTTGATATATTTCTACTGATTTTCTTGAAAAAAAATTGATACAAAAATGACTCATTATAGCAGATGATACTGAAATTCAAATAATTATAGGGACATAGAGGAAAATCTCTATTACCTCAATAATAAATTAAAGACTCTAACGTAAGTGGATTAGTTCATAGATGCTTATGTCCCACTAAATTTAAAGAAAAATGAAACAAAGCACCTAAATAATGTATAATTATTAATTATAATTGGATCAGTAATAAAATGTCTCCCGACTACCAAAGTCCAGCTCCAGAAGGAATCATGATAAAATTCTACTGGACAATTCAAAGAACTAATACCATGATTGCTCAAGCTACTCCATAATATGAGAGTGTACTCTCAATTCTCATGAAAGCAGTTTTGCTTGGATACTACAAGATAAAGAACAACAATAGGCCTAATGGTGGCCATCATGGCAAGTTAGAAGTTTGCTGACTCCTCTCAAAGGAGACTCCAGCACCCAGGGGAATAACAGGTGTCTAGAAGCTACAGGGTGGAGGGTTTCCAAGATTTGGGGTTCGCTGGTGAAACTCCCCTCCACCCTCCTCTCTCACACCCACCCACTCCCTTACCCCCTTCTTTTCCTGTCCTTGGGAAATGGTGTCCAAATTCACGTCGCTTCAGCAAGAACTCCTGAGTGCCCTGTTGAGCTCTGGGGTCACTAAGGAAGTACTGATTCAGTCCTTGGAGGAGTCCCAGAACTTCGGAGTGAAGCTGGAGTTGCTGCCCTTATCCCCAGGGAGCGGGGTGGATCTCGACACCAAGCTGGTCTTCTACACTCTCACCAATGGCCACGTCAAGGGCCGCTTATCTGGTGACGAGGGTTCGGAGGACAGCGAGGACTATGACACCCCTCCGATCCTCAAGTTGCTGCAGGTGCTCAACATGGAGGAGGCAGCAGGGCAGTGGGCGAAGGTGGACCGGATGCTCAATGAGGACCCTTGGAGGGCTGCCGAAATGATCAAGGGCTACATGCAGCAACACAACATCCCTCAGAGGGAGGTGATTGATGTCACAGGCCTGAACCAATCCCACCTCTCCCAACGCCTCAACAAGGGAACCCCCATGAAGACACAGAAGCGCGCTGCTCTGTACACCTGGTACGTCAGAAAGCAACAAGAGATCCTCCGACAGTTCAACCAGACAGTCCAGAGCTCTGGAAATATGACAGACAAAAGCAGTCAGGATCACGTGCTCTTTCTCTTTCCAGAATTCAGTCAACAAAGCCAGGGGCCTGGGCAGTTGGATGACACCTGCTCTGAGCCCACCAACAAGAAAATGCGCCGCAATCACTTCAAATGGGGGCCCGCATCCCAGCAAATCTTGTACCAGGCCTACGACCGGCAAAAGAATCCCAGCAAGGAAGAGAGGGAGGCCTTGGTGGAGGAATGCAACAGGGCAGAATGTTTGGAACCTGGCGTCTCCCCCTCCAAAGCCCACGGCCTGGGATCCAACTTGGTCACAGAAGTCCGTGCCTACAATTGGTTTCCAAACCGCCGGAAAGAGGAGGCATTTTGGCAGAAGTTGGCCATGGGTGCCTGTAGATCCAACCGGACACACAACCTGACCCCCATGCTCTCCCAGGGCTCCCCTCACAGCCAGCCCAGCACCTCTCCTCCAAATAAGCTGTCAGGAGTTCGATATAGCCAGCAGGGAAACAATGAGGTCACTTCCTCTTCAACAATCAGTCACCATGGCAACAGTGCCATGGTGACCAGCCAGTCGGTTTTACAGCAAGTCTCCCCAGCCAGCTTGGACCCGGGCCACAGTCTCCTCTCACCTGATGGTAAAATGATTTCAGCTTCAGGAGGAGGACGGCCCCGAGTCAGCACCTTGATGAATATCCACAGCCTCTCCCAGCACAACTCCCAGCAATGTCAAAACCTCATCATGGCCCCCCTGTCTGGAGTCATGGCCATTGCACAAAGCCTCAACACCTTCCAAGCCCAGAGTGTCGCGGTCATCAACAGTGTGACCAGCAGCCTGGCAGCCCTTACAGCCCGTCCAGTACTCCCAACAGCTGCACAGTCCTCATCAGCAGCCCCTCATGCAGCAGAGTCCAGGCAGCCACATGGCCCAGCAGCCCTTCATGGCTGCAATGACTCAGTTACAGAACTCCCACATGTCCACTACAAGCCTGGTGATGTCCGCATATCACTCACCTTGTGCACAGCAACAAGGACCTTATTTTCCACACCACCATGCTCTGGGCAGCTGTCATGGAAAAGCCCAGTGAGTGAACAGAAGCACCTGGGAGCCCAGGAGAGGTGCTTACCTGACATTCAGCCTCCACCTTGCACAACCCACTCTCGGAGTACAGCCAGAAGCCCAGCTTCTCTTCTCTGCAGTATTGTCCTAATGTTTCTCCCAGGATGCCAAGTGCTCATGTTTATCCCAGAGGTGGGCGACATGAAACGGGAACCCAGAAAGAGGTGGAGTCTATGCTGTGATCCTGCATCAAACAAACTGATGCAAAAACTTGAATCTGTTACTGAAACGAGGCAAGGAGGACACGTGCTAGTGAACTGAGCCAGACATTGTAAATACTGAAAAACTACCTCTCCTGCCCCTTTCCCAGATGGTTTCAAGATTTCTTTCAAAGAAGTAAATTTGTCCAATGGGTATAAACTATAAATTACTGTAATTAAGTGCAATTTCCCTTCCACATTATCTGTATATAATACTAAAGTGTCTATTAGTTTTCTTTGTAAAGGTCAGAGTTGAAATTTCAAAAGTGACTTGCTCCCTCTCTCTTTCCCATGGAAAAACACCTGATGTGGGAAATGGAACTCTTTGCCCCATCCAGCCTGGACACACAGGAATGATGTACTTTGGACAGACTGCCAGCTAGCTTTGCTCTCTGATGTTAAGACACACCTCTGGATGCCTAGAGGGATGGAGCATAGTATCAGTATGATGGCCTAGCTTCCTGTGCACATGGAGCTCAGCCAGTGTGTCCCCAAGAAACCCTACCACAGGGACATTGACTGGCTGACAGCCATCTCAGGGAGCCTCCCATTAAAACAATTTATTTTGTTACCTAAGAAAAAAAGAAAGAACAACAAAAGTATACAAACCAATCTCCTGAAAAACACATAGATGCAAAACCTGTCAATGAAATAATGACAAAACAAATTCAAGACCACACCAACAACATTGTTCAAAATGATCTGGTAGACTTCCTTCCAGAAAATTGGGGACGTATTAACATACCCAAATAAAATAAATAAATGCAGTAACATATATGGAATACAATATATAAATGAATTAAAAGAGAAACCACATGATTATTGCAATAGACAGAAAGTAATTTCAGCAAAAATCAACATATCGTCATGATCAACAGCATCATAGGGTTAGCATGGAAGGAAAGTACCTTTAAATTATGTAAGTATATAACCATTTGGCCCACATCTAAAAAGTGTGTCCACTCACTTCTCTACCATTCAACACAATGCTGGAAGTCTTTCCTACAGCTGTAAGAGAGCTACTCTTGTCTTCTAAAATAAAATAAAGCACACCCAGAAGTAAAAGGAATTAAAGTATCTCTATTTACAGAAGATAGGACTCTGTAGAGAAGAGACCCTAAAGATTCCATCCAAAAGCTGTTAGAGCTGACACTTTCACCAATGTGGCTAGATACAAAAGTAACACACAGAAATCACTAGCCTTTCCATAGACCAATGAAAGCATATGAAAAAAGAAAATAAGTAATCAGTCCTATTCCCTGAAGCCACAAAGAAATGTACAGCTACCAAAGCATATAAATGAACTCTACCATGGAAAACATTAAGATACTTAGGAAAGAAAATTAAACAATACACCAGAATATGAAAAGATCTTCTGCACTTAATACTGGAAGACTTAATCTTGTGAAACTGGATATCCTAAGAAAAACAATCGACAGATTTGAGGCAATCTCAATCAAAATTCTGAAGGTATTCTTCATAAATTTAAAAAATGCTTCTTAAAAAGTACTAACAAAGATGGGAAAAAATCAAAACAAATGTGAACAAAAACAATAAGGTAGGAGTTAGCAGACAAGACCGGGTGCGTTCAGGGTGGTATGGTCTTAGCAGTGAATCTGCTGGGGTCAGATGGTTGGGAGGGGGACACGGGTCTATATTTGATTAGTAACATAATCTTGTACTACATATATATATATTTTTTTTTTAAAGGAGTTAGCAGAATACCTAATTTTTAGTTGTAATAAAGAATAGTTATAGCACAAACCACATCTTTAGATCCATGGAATAGAACAAGGACCTAGATATAATTTAAAATACAGATACCTCATTTTTGACAAAGATTCCAGAAACTTCCAATAGTCAAAGGAAAAGCCTCTTTAACAAATGGAGGTGGAAAATCTGCCTGGCAGAGTGCAGAAGAATGAAAGTCATGACTCACTGAGCAGCAATTACTCCTATGTCCCACTGTGTATACACCCAGCCCAGCCTCTTCAGCTAAAGTAGAAAAGACAGGAAAGGCCCATGTGACCTCTGCTCCAGAGTGGCCTGGTTGGGACCTGAAGGGATGGCTCCTTCCAGCTCCAGCAGCAGAGCTGCTTCTGCCCCACCCCATCACATTCATCTGCTCCATGGAAGACACCAGCTGGCAAAGAGGAAGTGCAGCTCTGCAGGGGAATGGTGTGGCAGGACCTGGTGGGGTCCGCCCAAGTCCAGCTAGACTCCTAGAGCAGGGGAAACAGGCAAGAAGCCCCTAGGCCAGAACTGTCCTTCAACCCTCTGATCAGCACAGCACCACCCAGTTAAGCAGTAGGGCTGTGCAGAGAGAGCGACAGGAAGAGAGGTGCCCTGCCCAGAGGCCTTGCCACCCAGCAAGGAGGGCCAGGCCTGTGGGAAGATCATGCCAGTCACTGCAGGTCCACAGGATTAAAAATGGAGCTCCTGCTTGGCATGGTGGTGCAAGCCTTTAATCCCAGCACCTAGGAGGCAGAGGGAGGCAGACCTTTAGGAGTTCAAAGCCAGCCTGGTCTACATAGGGAGCTCCAGGCCAGCTGGGACTAAAAAAGGGAGATCCTGTCTTAAAAAAGAAAGAAAGAAAGAAAGAAAGAAAGAAAGAAAGAAAGAAAGAAAGAAAGAAAGAAAGAAAGAAAGAAAGAAGAAAGAAAGAGAGAGAGAGAAAGAAAAACAGAAAGAAAGAAAGAAAGAAAGAAAGAAAGAAAGAAAGAAAGAAAGAAGAAAGAGAGAGAGAGAGAGAGAAAGAGAGAGAGAGAAAGAAAAACAGAAAGAAAGAAGAAAGAAAAGAAAGAAATGGAGTCCCGCTGATGAGGTTCCGGTCCAGCTCCTGCTCATGCAGCAGAGAAGCTTCAGCACTGTCCCAATCCACACTCACCTGCCTTGTCAGGCAAGGCCGGCACACAAAGAGGTAGTGGGCATGAGGAAG
Organism: Rhizomys pruinosus; assembly: GCA_009823505.1. Classification (NCBI taxonomy): domain Eukaryota; kingdom Metazoa; phylum Chordata; class Mammalia; order Rodentia; family Spalacidae; genus Rhizomys; species Rhizomys pruinosus. The sequence continues at coordinate 1,324,620 of VZQC01001441.1, read as the reverse complement.
TTCAGCTCCACTGGGGAAATGATGGCCTCACCACTGTGCAAGCTTATAACACGACTTGATGACCAGCACCAAACCCACAGCTAAGGCAAGGAACGCTGAGGTCAGAAGTAGCACTGCTTAGAGGGGAATGGCAAAGTAGACCAGATGACTTGAATGTGGAGCAGAGGGAAGCCTTGCCCAGAGGTCTTACCACAGCCCAAGCAAGGGCTGAGTGAGAGACGGCAGAGCTGATGGTCACTCTCCACCCCACCCCGAGCAAACAACTTCCCGAGTGTTGAGCCTGTAGATAACACTGGTAAGCCAGTGCTTTGAGGTCATCCACCCTCTGAAACACATGTGCCCACCAACAGGAATGTGGTTTAGGTACATCCCTAAGGTATATCTGGGAGACATGGAGAGATTATTCAAATGGTTTTACACTAAGAAGCAGATGGTATAATACAGGCTGAGCATAGCAAATTAACTCTCCAGTGTGCCCAGTGCAGAAGCCTACTGGAACATGGAAAATTGCTGTGAACTGCAAAGAGCTGAAGAAGGGCAATCCCCTTGCATGCTATAGGGTCATCTGTCATGGACCTTGTAGAGTAATAGACTGAGACTTTGGAGTCAATATCAGTAAGAACTGGACCTGGCAGATGCTTCTTTATCCATTGGATTTTCTGTGGAGACTCACCTGGGAAAGCCCATAATGGACATTCATCATCTTGCCTCATCAGTGTCTGCATAGCCACGCCATTTGCAATGGTTCAGCAGCTCAGGACTTGGCTTCCAGGTATCCACCCCAGATAGTCATATTGCATCATTATATTTATGATATGTTAACCTCTTTCACTTGTAGAGTTCATCTGACCCGGAATTATGAGCCTGGGTGGGGAATAACTCTTAACATGCAAGGGGCTGTTTGTCCTTTAAATTCTTGGGAGTTGTCTGGTCAGGTGAGAGTAGAGCTATCCGAGTGTCTGTACATGAAGATGTTTAGGCGTATGGTGGATTACTGACAGTCAAACAGTTATAAATCTTTGTGTGGCCATTGGGATATTAGAAAGCATTCATCCCCCAAATGGCCTATGCAGTACATAACTTGTATACATTACATTAAAAAATGAGTAAAAGGTGTTTGGCCTGAGGCAGGTGAGTGAGCGTTTGTAGCTATCAAACAGGCCATTAGCCATGCGTGGATGCTTGTGACCATTGGTCATACCTAAATATTTAAATAGAATATTACCATTTACATAGAAGGTTAGGTGGTGCCTATGGGACCCCATGGGGAAGAAGCCAGTATGCATAAGATTTTGGCCACCATGTGGAAGAGGATTGAAAGCTGGCACCCATGTTGTGAAGCAGTTTGGGGAAGTATATTCAGCATGGCAGGCTTGGGAGTCTAGCACCAGGAAACAACGGGTCCTAGTACACAATGTTCCAGGATATGTAAGGTCTTTGTTACCCACTCCAGAGTCTGTGTTCCAGATAGCTATAGTGTCAACTTTACACACCTGGGTAGAGGGAACCCCAGTTGGTGAATTGCTTCCTCTGTACAGGCCTGTGGCCATGTCTCTGGGCCACCTTCTGGCCTGTTGAGTGATGTGGGAGATCTCTGCCCATTGTGGGCAGTTCTACTCCCTAGGCAGGTTGTTCTCCATTCTATAAGGGAGAAATGTGAGCACGGCCTAGAGGAGCAGGTTCTTGTCCTGAATTTCAACTTTGAATTCCTTCACAAGGCAGTGGTGACCCAAATAATCTCCTTCCTCCCTAGGTTGGTTTTAGTGAGTGTTTTTGTCATACCATTTGGAGAGAAGCTAGAAGAATGAAGGTGTTCCACACACATACTTTGACTCATTGGAAGCCTACCTAGAGCACAAGGGAGCAGTAAGTTGTAGTACCCTAACAGGTGAATTACAGCAGGTTGTGAGAGCAATACAGTACCTTAACAAGGCTAGACATGGATTTTGACTAGATGGAACCCATGGAACCATGTCCCTATAAGGAAGACTCTGCTCCAGCCTTGATATCTGCTATATTGATGGCTTTATCACAGGCCACATAAACAGCACCAACATTTCATTTGCCAACTAACAGCCATGCTCAAATAAAGGAGCTGATCAAAGAGACCAGTGGATAAACAAACAAACAAACAAATGAACGAATGAACAAACCACAGTCACAGCAGTGCATGTCTTTAATCCCAGCAATGGAGAAGCAGAGGCAGTCAGATTTCTGGGAGTTTAAGGCCAGCCTGGTCTACATAGTGAGTTCCAGGGAAGCTGGGCCTACAGAGAGATACCCTCTCTCAAAAATAGGAAAAAGAAAAATAACAAAAAGAAAAAACGAAGCCAGTGGACTAAATTAAGGGCTGTTTGATAGGTAGTCATAAATGATCTCTCCTTCTGTGTGTGTATGGATCAGTAGGCAGTGTATTAGGGGATTACCCCACTTCCACATTGTACCTTCAGGGTTGGAAGTTGGGCCTCTGGCCACCATGAGGCTGCCCCATGAGGAAAGATTTATAGTGTACAGGAAAACAGAAGTCTGGGCTACTTTAACATGTGGCCAGGCATAAACCTCTGCTTATCCCAGGTAGTAATGGCCTGGGGTTGGTGGATGCAAAGGCCATTAGTGCAGGACATTGCTGCCTGGTTACACTGGTGATTCAGGCAAGATGGAAGGAGTAGCAAGACATAGGTGAATGCCCAGCGGAGATTTGGTCTCTTTGAGAAACAGATGTGAAATACCAGCTGGAAACATCTGGTGGATACTCACTCTTACCCCCAAGTGATGTTAACTGGAAACTGCCTTTTTACATCAAAAGGGAGCAGCAACAGTAAACCTGCAATAGAGACACAGAACGCAAGGTGTTACCCATGATGGTTTCCATGTCTGCACTATCTCTCCAGCATTACACAGAAAATAGCATTATTTCCTGAGTACATTCATCAGCCTAGGCTGCAAATGGGTCCCACTGTGGGTTGTGTATGGAATTTCATGGGGCATAAATTGGTGGTTTGCCTTTGTTTACCCATTCTGTTACTCTTATGAAATGGGGCTGCTTGGCTACCTGAAAAGGAATGACTAGGAATAAATTGAGTTTAGAGAACTTATTCGAAGCCTCTTGAGACAGGAACATCAAGGAACCCACCTTTCCAAGACAGGATAAGCTGCTCCAGTGGAAGTGGGCACAGGGTAAAGTGATAGATCTAAGTACTATAGCACCCCATTGTCTAAAACACCATATAAGTTGGATCAGGTAAAAGGGTGAAAACCTTGTACTGGATATCAAAGTAACTGCACAAACCACTACATGTCAGTATTGAAATGGACTTTCATACACTGGGACACTTCCATATTTTTACTTTGCTATGATCAAACAGTCTGACCCATATCAATTTGGGAAAGAAAGGGTTTATTTAGCTTACATCTCCAGGGCCACAGTTCACAGAAAGAGCTGCAAATATGAATTACGGCAGGAACCCAGAAGCAGGAGATGAAGCACAGGATATGGAGGAAAGCTGCATACTGGGTTGCTCCCCTGGCCCATGTTCAGCCTACTTTCTTATATAATACAGAACTCTCTCTCTCTCTCTCTCTCTCTCTCTCTCTCTCTCTCTCTCTCTCTCTCTCTCTCCAGAGGTGGCACTTCCCACAGTGAGCTGTGATCTTCCAAATCACTCAACAGTGAAGAAAGTACCGCATAGAGATGTCCACAGTGCAATGGAAGCAATTCCATAACTGATGCTCCCTTAACCCAGGTGTCTAAAGTTGACAACTAAGCGGTCCATCACACCAGTTTACTGGGTTTTCCCAGGGTATTTGTGGGTCTGTGGGTAATAAGGACCATTGTACCTGCTAGGTGTTTGGACTGGGCTTTGACCCTCAAGGTGACCAGACCTAGCTGGATGATTTTCTACATATTACAAAAGCCAGTGCACCACTTGCATGCTGTGTACTTCTGGTAGCATTGACAGAAGTGCACTCTATAATGGTTTTATCACCTAGCTATGTTTTTTTCCTGGGCGAGGGGCTATAGACATAAAAATATATATAAATGCCCAGCAGAGCACACTGCATGTGCATTCAGCCAGACCTTCAAGACTGTAGCCTGTCTCATTGACAAGGCAATTCAGTTTTTAAAAAAGCTGTGGTAGCAAATTAAAGGACCTTACATTTTCTGACAGTTGCCCAAGTAGGAACTTTTGCTGTGCTACACAGCAATTTTTGTATATATCCTATATAATCTGGGGGAAAAAAAGAAAAGCACAAGCACTAGGTGCCTTACAAAAAGTAAAGAGGTTGGTTCTGATGGATCCAGCAGTGAATTGAAAACCCCAGAGCAATGGTGGGGTAGCATCTCCCTTCCTAAAGTGAACTACCCTAACTTTAGGAGGTGCAGCATAGCAAATGTTTAGAGCTCCATTTCCTGTATTGTTAATGTGCACTATGGGAGTGTCTGGTGAGCCTGTTGCAGAAAGAGACTGGTATTTAAATGGGGTGAGAGGAAGGAAATCAAGGCCAGGAGGGGTAAAGTTTTAAAGTATATGTGTTGCCATAGAGGATGACTTAGCTAAGGTAGTTGCTACTGGTTGTCCTGGAACCAAGAATAAACACTAAACATCACAGTTCTATAAGTGGTCACAAAAACAGTTTAGGGAAGAGGTCATCTTTTATATTTCCTATAAAATATCGATGGGATTAGGGACACAGACTTTCAACTGCATAGGGACCTGTGTGATAGCGAATAAAGCCTGTGGCATTTCCAGCAGCTCCTCCAGACTTTACTATCAGGGCAGCTCCTCACAGTCCCCCTTCCCTTGTCTGTGAACTAGGCCCTCAGAGAATTGTGCTCTACTGTGGCTCAGGTATGCTCTAAGTGCTTAGCAGCCTTGTGAAAATGCCATAGAGTGAGTCCAGGGCTAGACTGTAAGGTGGAGCTAAGTGAGAGGAGCCTATGGCAGGGTAAGAGGAGGCAGGTCAGTGGGTGGGCACACCGCCCAGGGTAAAAGGAGGGAATGGGCATAAAACAAAAAATGGGGCCTGGGGAAATCCCGTTGTGATAAAGGAAGGCTGGGACCTGGGCATGGTCAGAAGACTGGTAGGACCAGGCAGAAACCAGGGAAGAGTGGGCAGAGGCAGAGGAGGCAGAGGCTCCTGAGAAATTGTAGAAACTGGAAACTCACCAAATCCAGGGCCACCACATGGATCACTAGGGCTCAGATCTTGTAGATGCTCCTATCTCTAAGGCAGTGAAAGACAATGCCACTCATATGCAGAGTCAAATCAAATTATCTTGTTCTCCTAGTATTAATTCTTACAGAATTAATTAAGTGTAATAACAAAACTATTGTAACATCTCTCAGTGGAATTCTCAAAATGACTTCTAGTGAGAAGAATGTAGGCAAAGCATTTTCACAACAAGGTTCCACTTTGACTATAGCTACTTACCTGGGGATGCTTCCTTAATTCCAACCTACCTGTGACATGTGCTTCAGTGCCCCTGCTTGTCACATACATGGGCTCTTTCCTTGTTGGTAGACAGGTGGCCAGAACCCATTTCGACAGTGTAATGCCTGCCTCTTTGATGGAAATTCCTTAGGAAGTACCTGCATATAGTTTAAATGGCTGTGCTCAGCAGATAAAGAGAGATAAAAATAGCTAAGTCTATGAATGAGTCCCCATTTATGGAGCATTTGGGGAGGTGCACAATTTGGTTCCAGTTCAAATTACAACTCAGTCAAAATTCAAAGGTAGAAATGGAACTTGTGCTTGGGGTGACAATATTACATGCTACTGACTTTCTGACTATCAAGAAGGAAAAAAAATGGAAGAAGTATAACACTTCCTCATAGGACACACATGAAGAATAGACAATGTGAAAATGTTCTTTTGTCTTTCCAGAATTTCATTTTATCATGTGAGATACAACACTCATTCATGCAAAACTAATGCACATGAGTAAAACTGTGTATGACCAAATATTAATTAAGAAATTTATTATCACTCCACAAACCAGATTGATGTAATTTCTGTCCATTCATCTGGTCTTTATACACACTATGCAGAATCTGGCATATCTTCTCCTCCTGAGAGAAGTCTGAAGCCTCATTGTTGACTGTCAACATACTATGAAATGAAAACAACAGTTTGAATATGTGTTCATGAACAGAGTGTTCTTGAACCTAGGAGAGCAAGGAGTGTTAGAGACATTTTTCTCATATATGTGAGTGATCTTTTATTTTTGGTCTTTTTTGAGATAGGGTCTCCATGTAGACCCAGCTATCTTGGAATGCACTATGTAGACCATGCTGACCTTTAACACACAGAGATCTGTGTGTCTCTGCCTCCCAAGTGCTGGGTATTAAAGGTGTGCCCAAATGCACCAGGTTACCTGATTGATCTTAATTTACTAAAAGACATTTTAATATAGTAGTATTCTATAATGCATTTCCTAACTGTGAAAATAGAACGACATAGTATCTTAATATTCAGCATTCATCCAGTGCACTTAAGGAGCATAAGCTCTAAAATCTCGCAATTCAACAAAGATATAGTATATATATATATATATATATATATATATATATATAATGTTCTATATCATAAATTAATGCAATTTTCAAATTGAAACTTAACAGAAAGCTAACATTCAATTTTTAAATAAAAGCACTTACAACTCTAACCATGAATGTCCATTAAAATGTATTTTCTGGGGGAGCAAGCAAGTGAGCAACATTCCTCCCTCTCCTGTGCCTCAGCTCCTGCCTCCAGGTTCCTGTCCTGAGTTCCTGCCTTGGGTTCCCTGAGTGATGAGCTGTGACCCAGGAGATGTGAGCTGAATAAACCCTTTCCTCTCCAAGTTGGTGTCAGTCAGAGTGTTTTGTCACAGCAATTGAAGAGAAACTAGAACAGAAATTGGTACCAGAGAGTGGGCTATTGCTGTGAGAGACCTGACCTTGGTGATTTGGGGAAGGATTGTGGAAGTGTTTGGAACTTTGGGCTTTAAAAATATCATTGAATGCTTAAAGATCATTGCTGTGGAATGTGGAACAGTTTTGGTGAAAGAGTTTTAGACGATGGAGGCTTGTCTTGTGAAGTTTCTAGTTTCAAAGGGAAGCAGAGACCATCACGACTGTTTAATCTATGGGCTCTGGTCAGCTGGGGCTGAAGAATCAGCTAGCTGTAAGTAACAAGAGACCAGAACCTGAAGTGAACCTTTTCCTTTACTGGGACAATTGATGCTGGTTAGCTGGGGCTGAAAAATCAGCTGTAAGTAACAAGAGACCAGCATCATTGTGGTGAAATCTGGGAAGAATTTCTTCAGGTTCAGCACACAGAAGCTGTGGTCCAGAGGAGGCCAGAGCCTCCATCTGAAGCCAAAAGTAGGACTTGGTATCGTGTAATAGTCTCCTATATGGTTCCGGTGTTGAAAGCATGAAGGGGTCACAGAGAGCAGCAGAGGACTGGCACTATGAGAGGCCAGGAAAGGCCACTGGTCAAAGTGCAGCCTTGGGTGCAGTGAAGACCCCAGGATTCCAGGGGTCAAGAAGAGAAGTTGAAGTTTTGCATCAGGAGAGGTCAGAAGCAACCTCAGTTCCAATGGCAACCCCAGTTTTTTTGAGGTGCCAGGACCGTGGGTCAACCACCAAGAGCAGCAGGTGTGGAATGGAGTCAGCCTGAGCCTGGGAGATGAGCTGTGTGTGCCACAGATGGCAGAGTCAGAGAAAGGGAGCTGCCGAAACACTTTGGAGCCCAGAAGATACTTTGGAGCCCAGAAGATCGTGAGTGAACCTCAGGTGTCCAGCCTTGAGATACTTTGCTGGACTTAGGTTTTGCTTAGATGTGCCTGATTCTTCCCTTTGGAATAAGACAGTACTTGTTTTGGATCTTACAGCAGCCCACAGTTAAGAGACTTTTAACAGACTGTGAACTTTTAAGTGTTTGGATGTTTTAAGAACTGTGAGGCTTTTAAGGTTTTGCTGTCTTAGGTTGTGATTAATGTTAACATCATACCTTGGGGACAAGAACTGGAAAGGTGGTCTTTTAATAGTGATGTGTTTTGTTTGTCAAATTGACAAGGGGTCAATTGTGGACGATAGCTTTAGTGTCAACATTATATACCTGGGTTGAGGGAGCCTCATCTGGGGAATTGGCTCCATTGGACTTGCCTATGGGCACTTATGTAGAGTAGACTTGATTGTTCAGCAGTGTGGGAGGGCCCAGCCCACTATGGGTGGTGCCGCCCTGGGCAGGTTGTTGTGTACCATATAAGAGGGCAAGCCAGGCATGGGCCAGGGGAGTAAGCCAGTAAGCAGCATTCCTCCATGGCCTGTGACTCAGCTCCTTCCTTCAGGTTTCTGCCCTGAGTTCCTGCATTGGACTCCCTAAGAGATGAACTATGACCCAGGAGATGTGAGCTGAATAAACCCTCTCCCCCCCCCGAAAAAAAGAAAAAAATATATTTTCTGGTCAGGTTTGGTGATGCTGCCTTTAATCCCAGAAGTTGGGTGGCAGAGACAGAAGATTACTGTGAATTCAAGAGCAACCTATTCTTTATAGAGACTTCCAGATGAGCTGGAATGACAGGGATACCCTGTCTCAAAAAAGTTAGGGGCTGCAGGGATGGCCTAGCGGTTAAGAGTGCTGACCGCTCTTGCAGAGGACCCGGGTTCAATCCCCAGCAACCACATGGTGGCTGAGAACCATCTGTAGCTCCAATTCCAGGAGAACTCCAGTTCCAGGGGAATCTGACACCCTCTTGTGACCTCCGTGGCATTGCACGACATGGGTGCACACACCTACATGCAGACAGTACATTCATACACATAAAAAGTAAATAAATAAAATTTAAAAATTTATTTAAAAAAAGTGAAAAAATGTTTTCTCGGATCCAATCCAATCTGCAGTGTTTCTTTACTTGACTAATATTTAAGAAATTCTCTTGAGATGCTAAATCCCACTTTCTTATATATTGACATGGAAGTCAGAAGGCATGGATAAACTTCAATTGCAAGAACATTGCCTTTTCCACAGCAAAATGAGAGAAATTAGTTATTTCAAGTGTATCTTATATATTCCTCAGTGTCAGCCTCATCATTCCCTGGGATGAGTAGAGGATACTGTGTGGCCACATGTTAAAGTGTTGCACACTTCTGTTTCCCTCTATGCTATACATCTTTCCTCATGGGACAGCCCCATGAGGGCCAGTGGACCACTTCCCAATGCTGCAGGTACAATGTGGAAGTGTAAAGGCTAATATACAAATACACTGCCCAATGATCCAAACACACATGAAGGAAGGAAGGATCATTTATGACTACCTACCCAAAGGCCCTTAATTTCATGACTACCTGACAAACAGCCCTTAATTTAGTCCACTTTATATATATATATATATATTGTATTTTTGAGACAGGGTCTCTCTCTGTAGTCCCAGCTGTCCTGGATCTCACTACATAGACCATGGTTGCCTTGAACTCCGAGAGATCTTTGTCTCTGACTCTCCAGTTCTGGGATTGAAGGTGCTCACTACTATGCTGGTTTTGTTTGTTTGTTTCCTTGTTTGCTTTTGTGCTTTGTTTTTTTGTTTTTTTTTTTCGGTATCCACTGGATTCTTTGACCAGTTCTTTTATTTGTGCAGGGTTGTTAGTGGACAACAGTAGTGGTTGTCCTGTCCATGTGGCCTATGGCCCATGTTAAAACCATCAGTGTATCCGGTACTGGGGTTGGATCAGTCTCTTCCTTATAGGGACATGGCTCCATCTCATCCAGATCCATGTCTAGCATTGTTAGATATTGTACTGATATCAAACCCTCCTGTAACTCACTTGTTAGCATACTACTACTTAGTACTCCCTTGTGGTCTATGTAGGCTTCCAATGAGCCAAAGTATGTGTATGGAGTACCCTCAATATTGTAGCTTCTCTTCAAATGCTGTGACAAAACACTCTGTCTAAAACAAACTTTAGGAGGAAAGAGATTATTCATCTCACCACTCCCAGCTCACAGTTCAATACTGAAGGAGCCCAAGGTAGAAACTCAGGGCAGGAGCTAAAGCACAGGTCATGAAAGCATGCTTCTTACTGCCTTGCTCCCTTTGCCCAGGCTCAGCCTGCTCTCTTATAAAATAGAGAACAACCTTCCCAGGGGTTGGACCACCCACAGTGGGCAGGGATCTCCCACATCACTCAACAAGTGAGAATGTGCCCCAGAGACATGGCCATAGGCCAGTCCATTGGAAGTAATTCCCCAATTGAAGTTTCCTCTTCCCAGGTGTGTAAAGTTGACACTAAAGCTATCCAGCACACTGACTTTGGAGTGAATAACAAACACCTTACATATCCTGGAACATAGTATGTAGTGTGTAGTAGGACACTTTCTCTCCAAGTGATAGAATTGCAAGCCTGCCATGCTGCATAAACCGCTTCACCATATGGGTATCAGCTCTCAGTCAATTAAAAAAGGCAAGAATTTCTACCAGATATTCAAAGAACAACAAATAATATATAAAAAATTTCCAAATGACATACAGTTAAAGAATATTTCTAAAAGACACAGAGTGAAGGAATATTTCCAATTTTTGTGTATTGTTGAGATAGGGTCTCCCTGTAGCCCCGGGTAGCCTGTACCTCACTCTGTTGACCAGGCAGCTGGACTTCAATTCACAGAGATCTGCCTACCTCTGCCTCCCAAGTACTAGGACTAAAGGTATGTGCCATGACACCACACCATCCAAATTTGTTTTATAAATCCAAACAAAGACCTGACAACAAAATCATATTCGATGCTATTCACCCTGATGAACATAGTCATACTTATTCACAATAAAATACTTGAAAAGAGAATGCAGGAGCACATCAAAAATATTACCCATCACAATTAAGTGTACTTCATTTCAGAAATTAAGGGATAGTTCATTGCATTTAAGTTAGTAAATGTAATCCATTTAGACTCAAATTCTCAACAGTATTATCCAATCATCACAATAATGACAGAAAAGGCCTTTGACATCATCCAAAATCTATCCATGATAAAGTCATGCAGATAATATGGCAATATACAAGAAGCTCACAGTCACCATGGACTAGAGAAAATTCAAAGAATTTCCACTAAAATCAAGAATCCAACAATTTCCCTTAACTATAATGATTAAAGTGTTAGCTACAACAATAAAAGAGAAGGTAATATAGAAAAGCCACTTGAAAAAGAATTCATAATATCTCTTTAATTATAAATTCTATGATTGATTCTATACATGAAAGAGTTTTAAGTTTCTTCCAGAAAATGATCAGAATGGATAAAAATTCAACAAGGTAACTGGATACAAGATTAATATACATAAATGAATAACACTCCATACACCAAAGCTAACATACAGAGTAATAAATCAGATTAATAAATCTCATCCATGATAGCCTCACAAACCATAAGAATCCCCTGAATAAATCTCACCAGAAAAGCAGAGACATGTATGATAAAAACTTCTAGAGAATGAAGACAGAAATAGAAGAAGATACCATAAATTAGAAAGACCTTACATACTTGTGGACTGGAAGGATTTATTTTCTGAAAAAAAAGTCATTGTATCAACAGTAATCTTGGTCAGTGAAATGATTCAGGTACCTAGGATGAATTCTTATTAATTTGTCTGAAATTAATCTTTTCATTAATGAAAGAAAACAACTCAGGATTAGTCTAACATTGAAGTCTCTTTTAAGATTTCTTCTCTATAACTTACGGGGATATAATGTCTATGCTGCATGGTTTCAAAGACATGAATAGCAATAATGCTGCATAACAAGTTCTCTGAAAATAAAAGTCTAAAATAAACATAGCTTCAGTTTACCAACTACAAATTGAGACTAGGACCTGACTAAGACCCTTTACCCTGCTGCCCTTGGACCCAGGTGGGCTCCAGTTCCTCTCAGATCTCTGGAGCAGCTTTCCAACACAGACTAGCTAAACAGTGTAGTGTAGATTACTAAGTCCCCTTGAGGTGTTAGACTCCCTGCCCTCCATTTCTCCTGGCTTCTGACCAAATGGACAAACCAGCCCACCAGGACTCCGGTAAGTCAGACCCTGCCCACCATGCTTTTGTTTCTTTTCCATTCTGTTCCTCTCCCCCATTCTCTCCCCTACCAGCCTTGGACCTAGGTGGTCTCTGATTCTCTGCCTCAGATCTCTGTACTAGCTCCCTGACACGGACTAACTTCTTAATACAGACTAGCTAAACTCCCTGACTCTTCAGCTCTCTGAAACAGAGGATCCCTCCTATTAACTTAGCAAGTTATGTATAAAGCTAAACTCATCACAATTAGAACTGACTTCAGTGGAAACTGTGAAAGCCAGCTCCAAATAACTACAGATGCCAATCCAGAATATTTTATCCAACAAAACTATCTGTCATGGTCAAAAGGGAACAGAAATATTTTCATAAGATGAACTTACTGAAAGAACTCATCTCCACTAAAATAGCACTGTGTAGAATATTTGAAGCAATACAAAGGAACACATATAGGAATGAATTATACCAAAGAGCCTACAGAAAATAAAAACAAATGTATTATAACATAACAAAATAGGGCCACTAAAAAAAGAAATTAAAATGATACTATCCAATACATGTCTTTCAATAATAGTAATAATAATAATAATAATAATAATAATAATAATAATAATAAATATCAATGTCCTCAACTCCCCAAAGGACCAAAGAACAAAAGAAAGGTCAGGAAGGGAAATCTCTCTTTTTGTTGTCTTCAAGAAAGTCATTTACCTCCAAGGATAGATACTACCTCGAGTGTATGAATGAAAAAAAATATTCCACGTGAATGGCTCTAAGAAAGAAGAATGTATTGGGATTCTAATATCTGAGAAAACTGACTTCAATGTAATACAACTGAAGAGAGAATAATAGGGGTATTTCATTCTAATCTAAGGAAAAATCGATGAAGAAGGCACTACAGTCATGGACATATGAGGTCCCATTTGTCAATTGTCAACATTAATTGTGCAGCTGCTGTCTGATTTAGGAAATATTTTCCTATGCCTATGTCTTGTAGTCTGCTGCCAACTTTTTCTTCTATTGCCTTCAGAGTTTGAGATTTCACATTGAGATCTTCAATTCATCTGGAGTTGACGTTTGTACAGGGTGAGAGATAGGGGTTTAATTTCATTCTTCTACAAGTGGTGATCCAGTTTTGCCAATACCACTTGCTGTAAAGGCTGTCTTTCCTCCATTGTGTCTTCTTGGCCTCCTTGTCAAATATGAGATGGCTGAAATTGTATGTGCTCAAGTTTGGATCTTCAGTTTTGTTCCATTCGTCAATAGGTCATTTTTTGTGCCAGTACAAAGCTTTTTTCTTTTTTTAATGACTATAGCCCTGTAGTATAGTTTGAAATCTGGTATAGAGATACTCCCTCTATTGTTCTTTTCACTCAGGGTTGTTTTGGGTATTTGGGGGTATTTTCTTTTTCCAAATGAAATTAAGGACTTTTTTTCCCAAGACTGTAAAGAAACTCTTGGGATTGTATTAAATCTATACAAGAGTTTGGGTAGAATGGACATTTTTACTATATTAATTTTCCCTATCCATGAGCATGGGAGGTTTTCCATCTTCCGATATTTTCTTCAATTTCTTTCTTCAAGGGTTTAATTTTTTTTCTAGAGATCTTTGGTGTCTGTGGTTAGGTTTGTTCCTAGGTATTTTATTGTTTTTGAGGCTATTGTGAGTGGGAAGGTCTCCTTTAATTCCTTCTTCAGTTGTTTGGTGTTGGTGTAAAGAAAGGCTACGGATTTTTCTAGGTTAATTTTGTATTCTGCCACTTTACTAAAGCTCTTAATCATTTCTAGTTTTCTGGTGGAGTTTTTAGCATCCCTGAAGTAAACAATCATATCATCAGCAAAAAGGGATAGCTTGACTTCCTCTTTTCCAATTAGTACTCCTTTAATTTCCTTTTCTTGCCTTATTGCCTTAGCAAGTGTTTCAAGCACTATAATGAAGAGGAGTGGTGACAGGGGGGAGTCTGGCAGTGTTCCTACGTTTAAAGGGAATGATTCTGTCATTTCCCCATTTAGGATGATATTGGTTGTGGGTTTCCTGTATATGGCTTTGATTACATTGAGGAACGATCCCTCCAATTCAATTTCCTCTAGGACTTTAATTATGAAGGGATGCTGTATTTTTTTCAAAGGCTTTTTCTGCTTCAATTGAGATTATCATGTGGTTTTTGTCTTTCAGTCCATTTATATGCTTGATATTTATTGATCTTCATTTGTTGAACCATCCCTGCATCTCTCGTATGAATGCAACTTGATCATGATGTATGATCTTCTTGATGTGGGTCTGCATGTGATTTGCCAGTATGCTGTTTAGAATTTTGGCATCTGTGTTCATTTATGAGATGGGTCTGTAGTTCTCCTTTTTGGTTTTATCTTTGCCTGGTTTTGGTAATAGAGTTATGCACGCTTCATAGAAGGAATTTGGGAGAATTCCCTCTGTTTTTTTCCTTCTAAACAATTTGAGTAATAATGGTTTTAAGTCTTTTTGAAATGTTTTATAGAATTCTGCCATGAATCCATTTGGGCCCGGGATTTTTGTTAGTAGGGAAGTTTGTTATTACATCTTCAATTTCTAAATATATTATGGGTCTGTTTAAGCTGTCTATCTCTTCTTGGTTGAACTTTGGTGATTCCCAGCATTTGCGACATTCATCCATTTCTTCTAGGTTTTCAAACTTGGTAGAGTATAGGTTTTTGAAGTACTCCAGTATTATTTTCTGGATCTTTGCATTGTCTGGTGTGATATTTCCCTTTTCATCATGGATTCTATTGATCTGGAGTTGTTCCTCCTTTCTTTTGGTTAGCTGGGCTAGAGGTCTTTCTATCTTCTTTATTCTTTCAAAGAACCAACTTTTGGCTTCATTGATTTTTTTGTATTGTTTTCTTTCTTTCTATTTCATTGATTTCTGCTCTGATTTTTATTTCTTTATATCTGTTGCGATTAGGGTTCATCTGTTGTTGCCTCTCAAGTGCTTTTACCTGCAGCATTAGACTGTTCACTTGTGCTCTTTCTGTTTTTCTAGTGTGGGCACCCAGTGCTATAAACTTCCCACTTAGGACTGCTTTTAAAGTATGCCATAGGTTTTGTTGTGTTGTATTATCATTGTCATTCAGTTCCAGGAATGCTTTATTTCTTTCTTTATCTCTTCCTTGACCCATTCATTATTCAAGAGTGTGTTGTTTAGTCTCCATGTGTTTTTGTAGATAGTAGGGCTTATCCTGGTGTTGATATTGAGCTTTATTGCACTGTGGTCTGATAGAATGCATGTAATTATTTCAGTATTTTTATATTTGTGGAGGTTTCTTCTGTGTCCCAGTCTGTGGTCAATTTTGGAGAATGTTCCATGGGGTGCTGAGTAGAAAGTGGCATTAGGGTGCATATATATTAGTAATTGTGAAATATTGTTGGTGAATTGTTCCTTTGATAAAAAGGTAATGACCTTATTTTTCTCTTCTGATTTCTTTTACTTTGAAGTCTATTTTATATGATATTAAAATAGCAACGCCTGCTTTCCTTTTGGTACCATTTTCTTGGAACCCACCTTTTTTTTTTAACTTTTTAAAAAAATTTTTTATTAATTTTCTGTATGTGTATGAATGTACTGTCTGCATGAAGGTTTGTACACCGTGTTGTGCAATGCCACGGAGGTCAGAAAAGGGTGTCTGATTCCCCCGGAACTGGAGTTCTCCTGGAATTGGAGTTTCAGACGGTTCTCGGCCGCCATGTGGGAGCTGGGGATCGAACCCGGTTCCTCTGTAAGAGCAGTCGGCACTCCTAACCGCTAGGACATCTCTCCAGCCCAGGAACCCACCTTTTATACCAGCTGGGAAGACAGCTCTGTCCCCACAACCGCACAAGCCAATAGGGCCAAAGATAAGGAAATGCAATCAAACAATCCGCCTGGCTGAAGCACCCAGCTTCTACCTGTGCTTCAGGTGGTCTTGGGAGATCCCGATCTCAAGACTCACACAAACCCACCTTTTATACCAGCTAGGAGGACAACTCCGCTCCCACAGCCTCTCAAGCCAATCTGGCCAAAGATGACAAAATGCAGTCAAACAATCCGCCTGGCTGAATCACCCAGCTCCTACTTGTACTTCAGGTGGTCTTGGGACATTCCCCATGCACACATTTAAAAAAAAAACTGACTACCTTCTTGGACACAAAGTAAACCTCAAGAAATACAAAAAACATTGATATGATTCTATTCTTCACAGTGTGATAAAGCTTATAATTATCAGGAAACAAAGCTGTACATGAATTCAGGGAGATTAAGCAACACACTTCTCAATGAGGAATGGATCAAAGAAGAAATTAAGAAAAAATAAAAATATTACTGGAATTAAAAGAAAATTGAGAATAAAACACAACAAAACCTCTGGGACACCTTAAAAGGAGTGTTCACAGGGGAGTTTTTGACTACATTAAAAAATCAAAATCAGGCTTGGTAGAGCATGCCTTTAATTCCTACACTTGGGAGTCAGTGGCAGGCAGATCTCTGTGAGTTCAAGGCCAGCCTGGTCTACATAGCGATCTCCAGGCCAGCTGGGACTAAAGGGGAACCCTGTCTCAAAAAGAGCAAAATAAATAAATAAATAAATAAATAAATAAATAAACAAAATAAATAAATATAAAAGAATGTTAGTGTGGTGGTTTGAATGAGTGTCCTGCATAGGCTTTAAGTATTCAGACATTTGTCTCCATTTGGTGTCACTGTTCTTGGAGGTCTTAGAAGGTCTGGCCATGCTAGAGGAAGTACGTTATTGCAGGCAGGCTTAGTGAGTTTAACAAGCTTTGCAGTCTCCAGTCGCTCTCTCTGCTTCCTGTGCTCATTGTGAGATGTGACACTCGGCTTGCTGTTTCAGCTCCAGCCGCCATGCCTCCCACCACAATGGACTCTAATTCCCTGGAACCGTCAATAGTAAGCTCAAATAAACTCTTCCTTTTATAAGTTCCTTTGGTCATGGTGTTTTATCACAGCAACAGAAAAGTGACTAATACAGTTAGGGATAGTGTACACACCTTTAATGCCAGGACTTGGGAGACAGAGGCAAGCAGATCTTAGTGAGTTCAAGGCCAACCTGGCCTATATATTGAGTTCCAGGCCAGCAGGGACTATAGAGATGCCCTTTCTCAAAAAGACACCAATATACATGTACACACACACACACACACACACACACACACACACACATACACACACAGAGGATTCATAAAGAGCACATGGAAATGACTTAACTGTACATCTTAAGACTCTGGAAAGGCAAGAACAAACCAACTCCAAACCTACAAGAGGAGCAGAAGTAAGAAATTTAAGTAATAGAATCCAAGGGAAGGGGTGGGGTACACCTAGGAGCTAGTTTTTTTAAGGGCTAAATAAGGTAGACAGAACAATTAGCTCAAGTTAATTGAAAAAAAAGAAAGAAAGGAAGGGAGAGAAAGAAAGAAAATTCTAATTAAAAAATTAAAATTTGGTAAAACACTTTTTGCAGTTTTCACATTTGTAACATTTTTCTCCAGTATGGATTCTATGATGTCTTCTAAGTTTTGGAGAACAAGTAAACAATTCACAGTTTTTGCATTTGTAAATATTTTCTCCAGTGTGAATTCTATGATGTACTCTAAGACCTGAAATTTGGGTAAAACATATTTCACAGTTTTCAAAATTGTAAAGTTATTCTCCAGTATGTATTCCCTTATGTATCCTAAGTGATGAGTTCCAAGTAAAGGAGTTGTCGCCCACCACATTCTTAAGGTTTTTCTCCAGTACGAATTCTACGATGATTTCTAAGACTTGAAAGTCTAGTAAACCACTTTTCACAGTTTTCACATATGTAAGATTTTTCTCCATTATGAATTCTCTTATGCCTTCTAAGTCCTGAGTTCAGAGAAAATGACTTATCATAATCTTGATCTTTGTAGGGTTTCTCTCCACTATGAATTCCAGAATGTCTTCTAAGATATAACATCTCAGTAAACTCCTTGTCACATTCCTTGTATTTGAAGATTTCCTCTTCAATAAGAACTGTCTTATGCCTTCTCTTAGTTGAACTCTTAAGGCCAGCCAAACATGAAGAATGCATTTCAAGTACTGAAAATAAAGATGAGATAGTAAAACTTTCATATAAAGAAAAATGGATAATTCTCAACAATATGCTTCAAAATGACTTCAAAAATAAAATACTACAAAAAATACAAATAAAAAAGCATAAATAAAATAAATACCACATATCATAACCAAAATATTTTCATGGCATGTCTACAAAGTTATTGTATACAAAAATAGTAAATAGCACATGAAGAAGGTAAGAAGAATGGGAAAGGACAAATCAGATATTTTCAGAAGTTTAAAAGGAAACTACAGGGCTAGAGAGATAGTCTAGCGGTTAAGAGCACCGACTGCTCTTGCAGAGGACCCAGGTTCGATCCCCAGCACCCATATGGTGGCTAAGAACCGTCTGTAACTACAATTCCAGGAGAACTCCAGTTCCAGGGGAATCTGATGCCCTCTTATGACCTCCATGGCATTGCACATCAAGGGTGCACAAACCTACATGCAGACAGTACATTCATACACATACATGAATAAATAAAAATTGAAAAATATGAAAGGAAACTACTTTGATAAATTATACAGACTTTTAAAACTTGTTGTCAATTAAATGTCAATTTTTTTCCAAGAAAAACAAACAAACACATAAAAAAGCCCAAGTCATGTAGGCATTTTAAGTTAAATGGAAAAAAAATCATATTTTTATTACAAAAAAATCCAGGTATTTTCCCATTTCCCCAGAGTACGTGAAAATGTAGAGTACATTTTTAAGGACTTGGGAATCTTTTCCCTCTATAAATTCTTACCTTACAGCCTGTATACACCAAAAGAATGTAATGGTTTGAATGACACCATTAGATACCTCATTACAAAGAGAAAGGACTGATTCAGTGCCACAGAGGAAGAGAGAGAAAAATATGATAGGGCTCAGAAATAAAGATATAAAATCTTCTTCTACAGGGAGAATAGAGTCAAAAGTCCAGAGTAGCAAATACCAAAGAAAAGTTAAGCTAGTTTAGAATACCAGAGAGTGTTACCAAAGGCCACTAAACCAATAAAGCAAATATGGGTCTCCTTGAGTCAAGCAGGACTCCTTCATCAGTACCAGCTACACCTCACCTGCCTGGAAATACTGTACAGCAGAGGCAGACATATGCCTGTACATCCCAAGTCTAGTTGGCTATTAGCTCTCTCCGCGGAGGAATAACCCATGGCTGATGCCACAAGCTTACATCCTCTAATGGTTAAGTGACATTATAAGCCACAGTAAGACCCTATCTTTTTTAACAGAAATAAATAAAATTTTAAAAAGAAAAAGAGTTGATCACAACAGCAAGACAAACTCACCAGTTACAGAGAAGGCAAGCAGAAAAATAAAAAATGAGCTCCTGTATACCATGGCCTTTTATACAGGCTACCATCAGAAGGTAATTCCCACATTTATGGTGGGTCATCAGGCTTGAGGTAATCCAATCTGAAGATCTCTAACTCATATTTGTTCATCTCAAATCCAGTCAAGTTGACACCCAGGATTAACAGGATTAACTATCACAAGTCCACCCCTTGTCAACCTGACATCCAATAGACTCTCCTTATTTTATGCTAAAATGTCAGTTGCAAACAATGTCGAGATCATAGTTCCACTATCATGATATAAAGATACCACATGCAATTGTAAAACATTATATCTTAGAGCAGATGGTAACATACTTGAAGAATACTTAGTCCTTCAATATCTAATATGACAACACTTACCACTTACCTCAGTTGTACATTCAAAAGGGAACAACAAAAGTATCTGATATATATATATATATATATATATATATATATATATATATATATATATATATACACGCACATTCTTAACCAAATAGGACGAAGGTTAATATCTATTACCAACCCATGTTTCTGCAAGTGGTGCCATGGCCTCACCTGATATTTGTGACTACTTTCCTTTCTACCCATTCTGTATTTCATCCACCATCAGCAGGCACCTCTACAGGTCTTGGCTCTTTTCCTGGAGAAGTGACCTGTACATTCATCCCTTTTTTTTTGTTCTATCTGGTTTGAATTGGTGGAGTTTCATGTTGACCTTAATCACAGGACATGTTAGCACCAGAAGGTGCCATACAGAATTTTCTGCCTTCCAGACATAATCTTCCTTGCTCCCATTGTGGTGAAAAACCCAATTTCCCCCTAGTAGTCTGGATCAATCATTCCTCCTACTACTGCCATCCCTTTCTTAGCCTGTTGGCTTAAGGGTACTAGAAGCCCAAAGTGGCGGGGGGAAGGGGGAGTCTTAGCTTCCAGTTCAATGGAACATTTGCTGTGTCTCCTGGAAAAAGCACTCCTCCCTTTGGAACCAAAACTAGACCAGGAGAGTTTGTAAGGTCCTGGGTACAGGAAGCAAAAATTTTCCTACTGTGACACTAGGGGTGATAGTGAGCAGAATCATTCCCACTTCCACCCCTTGGTTCCTAGACCCATGAATTCTGGCTATAGGAGAAACAGTACCATGTAGTGGTCGTTGATTCAAAGCATATACTACCTGCTGGGGAACCTTGCCCCAGCCCTCCAGGGTATTGTAACCTAATTGGTGCTGTAACTATGTCTTCAAGAGGCCATTTCATCATTCTATCAAGGCAGCTGCTTCTGGGTCGTGGGGAACATGGTAAGACCAGTGGATACCATGACCATGGGCCCACTGTCACACTTCTTTGGCTGTGAAGTGAGTTCCCTGGTCAGAAGTGATGCTGTGAGTAATAGCATGATGGTGGATACAGCATTCTGTAAGTCCCTGGATGGTAGTTTTGGCAGAAGCATTACATGCAGAAAAGGCAAATCACCAGAATAAGTATCTATTTCTGTAAGGACAAAGTGCTGTCCCTTCCATGATGGAAATGGTCCAATATAGTCAACCTGCCACCAAGTTACTGGCGGGTCACCCTAAGGAATAGTACCATATCGAGGGTTCAGTGTTGGTCTCTGCTGTTGGTGAATCTTGCACTCAGCAGCAGCTGTAGCCAGATCAGCCTTGGTGAGTGCAAGTCCATGTGGTCGAGCCCATTTATCACCTCCATCTCTGACACCATGAGCAGTTTGTTCATGAGATCATTGACCAACAACAGGGACAGCTGGGGAAAGAGGCCAACTGTCCATAGAAGGACAACTACTTAACTATTGAACTTAATCCCTGCTGAGATCACCTTTTGGTCATTTACATGAGACACAAGTATCTTCACATCCATTGCCCATTCAGACAGATCTGTCCACATACTTCTTCCACAAATGTCTTTCTCACCAGTTTTGCAGTCATGCTCCTTCCAAGTCCCTGACCATCCAGCCAAACCATTGGCTACAGCCCATGAATCAGTATATAATCGAACCTCTGGCCATTTCTCCTTCCAGGAAAAATGCACAACCATGTACACTGCCTGAAGTTCTGCCCACTGTGAAGAATTTCCTTCACCAGTGTCCTTTAGGGTTGTTTCAGAAATAGGCTGTAATGCTGCAGCTGTCCACCTCTGGGTGGTGCCTGCATAGCGTGCAGAACCATCAGTAAACCAGGCCCTAGTCTTCTCTTCCTCAGTCAACTGATCATAGGGGAAAACCCATGAAGCCAGAGGTGCGTGCTTGAGCACAGGAGTCATTGTAACAGGAATGGAACCATAGGCATTTGGGCAACTCCTTCATGTAGAGTGCTTGTGCTCTCAGGGTCTGCCCAGGCCCTGTCACATAGATATATTTTCCATTTCATAATGGACTGTTGCCGTGCATCTTGTACTGTATGGTTTGGTGGGTCAGATAACAACCAACTCATGATGGGCAGCTCAGGTCGCATAATGACTTGGTGGCCCACTGGCAAACATTCAGTTTCCACTAAAGCCCAATAGAAGTTTAAGAGCCATCTCTCGAAGGGCAAATAGTTGTCTGAAGATGAAGGTAGAGCCTTACTCTAAAATCCCAAGGGCCTCCACTGATCTTCCCCTATGAGGGCCTGCCACAGACTCCAGATGGCGTCTCTATCTGCCACTGATACTTCAAACACTCCTGTATCATATGTCCCAAAGGGCAGAGCAGCCTGCACTACAGCCTGGACCTGTTGAAGTGCTGTTTCCTGTTCCAAGCCCCACTCAAAGCTTGCTGCCTTCTGATATATGGGTCTTAGTAACACACCCAGATGAGGAATGTGCTGCCTCCAGAACCCAAAAAGGCCCACTAAAGAACTGTGCTTCTTTCTTGGTGGAGGGAGGGGCCAGGTACAACAACTTAATCTTTACCTCATAAGGAATGTCTCTGCATGCTCCACACAACTGAACTCCTAAAAATTTCACTCAGGTTGAAGCCCCTTGAATTTTAGTTTGATTTATTTCCCAGCTTCTCATGTGTATATGCTTTACCAACAAGTCCAGACAGGCTGCTACCTCCTGTTCACTCGGTCCAATCAGCATAACATCATCCATATGGTGAACCAGTGTGATATTTTGTGGAAGAGTCAGGTGATCTAGATCCCTTCTAACTAAGTAATGGCACAAGGCTGGAGTGTTAACATACCCTGAGGTAGGACAGTAAAGGTATACTGTTGGCCTTGCCAGCTAAAAGCAAATTACTTCTGGTGGACCTTATGAACTGGTATTGAGAAGAAAGCTTTTGGCAGATCAATAGCTGCATACCAGGTACCAGGAGATGTATTAATCTGCTCAAGTAAAGACGCCACATCTGGTAGAGCAGCTGCCGTGGTTGTCACTACTTGGTTGAGTTTTCAAGAGTTAACTGTCATTCTCCATGATCCATCTGTCTTTTGCACAGGCCAAATTGGAGAGTTAAAGGGAGATGTTGTAGGGATCACCACCCCTGCCTCTTTCAAATCCTTCATGGTGGTACTAATTTCTGCATTCCCTTCAGGGATAGGATACTGGTTTTCGTTCACTATTTTCCTTGGTAAAGGCAACACTAATGGTTTCCATTTGACCTTTCCAACCATAATAGCTCTCACTCCACAGGTCAGGGAACTAATATGGGGATTCTGCCAAATTCTAAGTAGATCTATCCCAATTATACATTCTAGGACTAGGGAAATATCCATAGGATGAGTTTTGGGACCCACTGGGCCCACTGTGAGTCGGATTTCAGCCAAAACTCCATCTATCACCTGACCTCCATAGGCCCCTCCTTTAACTGGAGGGCCACAATGCTTTTGAAGGTCTCCTGGGATCAATGTCAACTCAGAACCAGTATCCAATAGGACTCAAAAAGTCTGATTATTTCCTTTCCCAGAGTACAGTTACCCTAGTAAAAAGCCACAGGTCCCTCTGGGGAAGGAGAGGAGGAAGGCAAACAGCATAACTCTTTGGTATTGTGACAAAGTCCTTCCTCATTGGGACCTGGCCACCCCTTCATTCAAGGGGTTTCAGATTCGTGAATTGTCTCAAGTATGGAAACCGGTTGACTGATGGCATTCACTTTTGCTAAGATCCAATGTTGACTTTCTTTCATTTGTTGTAGAGCTTTTCTGCTTATACAGCTCAAATAAAAACTCAGTAGGATTCTTATGTATTTGGTTCCTGGGAACACCATGACTAATTAGCCAGTTCCAAATATCCATTGGTGTCATGGCATTATCGGCATTGTTTTCCTTTGCTGCCCATTATAATAACTATGATACCTACGCTCCTCTGGCCTTCTGCAATTGATTGCTGCCACCTGACTCCTACCCTGAGGTCCTGTTAAACCTATTAAATGTACATTTAATTTATGTAAATGAGCAGCAACTTCTCCAACTGTAAGATCTGGCATAAGAAATAGAGCAAAAACAAATCTCTTCAAATGTTCTGGTGTCTCTCTCAGTACTTTCCATCTTATAAACTCAGTGAAAGGCATGTCCTCTGGGTACTCATATTGTGGAGAATGTGGTTTTACACTTTGAATCCAGTCGAGCATGCCCATCTCCCTGACCCTCTCAATCCCTTCATCAATACTAAGCCAAGGAATATCAGGCATCTCTAACTCGCTGTTAGTAGGCCATGTTTTCATAAACAAATCAAATAAACTTTTAACACCTTTTTAACCACTCAAGCTTCCATGTTAAACCTAGAATCTCTACTCAGTGGGCCCATATCGATAAACTCAGTCTGATCCAATTTTATACTACTTCCACCATTATCCCCCACCCTTAAAATACATTCCCACACATATTCATTAGGCTTCTGCCATTATGAATTAGCAAACTCACTAATTTCTTTAGTGGTGTAGAGCACCTCCTCATGGAACACACTTTGTATTTCAGCTCTAGGGGCTTGCATAGCCTTGACTCTGGTTATAGGTCTAGAGGCAAAATTGCTGGGCACTGAGGGACATCAGCTCCCTCTGGGAAGGTGAGATTAGTTTCCTCAGACAAGGGTGCGGAGAGTGGGTTTGCAGGAGGTGGGAATGTATTCTCTGCTGAGGGTGGGAGATTAATTCCTCAGATGAAGTAAATCCCTCATTATCCATTGGTTCAAAGCCCTCATCATCATGGTTCTCCCATACATCTCCATCCCAAGTTTAAGACTAACACCCATATTTAGGGTGGGCCATCGGCTTGAGATAATCCAAACTGAAGACCACTTTCTCATATTTGTTCGTCCCTAGTCCAGTCAAGTTGACACCCAGGATTAACCATCACAAAGACTCTGGTTCTGAGCCCTACAGATCCTCTGAGTGTTGAGTCTCTCATGTATCTCAGTCCCAGGGTTCCATTGCACCTAGCTGCTCTATCCAGGAGAACTATCTCTCCCACCTCAAGGTTCCCTTCCATGCCTCCCCAACTTGTGAAATTCTTATTCCTTTTTCTCACCAAGCTTCCATGCCAAGTGGCTCCTCTGACCACGGTGAGTTTCCAAATCCTTCCCAGCTTCTCGTTCTATACCACCCACAACAGCCTTGGACTTTCTGGCTCTGGTTTGTGTTCAGGCCCTGCCAAGTAAGGCCACCACCAACCTAAGTTCTACGGGATCCAACCCCCTCCACTGATGTGCTTGGATACAGGCTTGTAAAACACTCATACACATGAAATAAAATTAACAAATATCATCAAATTAAGCCTCTGTACAACCAAAGAAACCACCAAACCAGTAGTGAGATGGCCCACAGAATGGGAGAAAACCTTTACCAGCCATACATTGGAAGGAGGATTCATGATGAAAATAAAAGTAATTTATACTCATGCAACCACAGGCCAGGAACTCAAAAGGTCATGATGGGCCAAACCATGGAGATTAGGAGTTTACAGAGTGTGGGTCCATGGACAGTTTACCCATACTTTGCTTCACCCACTGAGGACTCAGGGAACATTGTGTAAGAGAGGCCAGAAAGATAGTAAGAGTCAGGGACGTAGTGTGAGACCATTTGGAGATAGAATCCTGAGATCATGCTCATATGAACACACGACATTGGTGTCATCATGCATAGGACCCCTGCAAGTTCACTGAGACAAAAACCTAGAATGGAACTGGGGAAATGGCCTTCATTAATAAAGAAACTCTGGATAGGCTGAATAGAGCTTACTTAGTGTTGCACTCTACATAGCCATGCAGTTCCTGTTTGCTTGGGAGAGTTTCTGTGTCACTGCACTCCATGCTTGTAGCAGTGGTAAAAGACTGTGAAATCGGACTGTAAATTCTACATTAACATGAATCATCTTTAAAATGTTATATAATAACTTACCTTAGACAGCTTTCAAATGAAGCAATCATTTTCTTCATTATCTCAATGGAATGACAGCAAAAGGACATCTTTTTCTTTTCCCCAGAGAACTCACCTATTACCATTGAACTATGGGGAACCCTACTAACAATTTTCACTTTGGGAGTAACCCACTAAGTACTCAGGATTGTAAAAGAATGGATGTGTAAGGAATTCCATTGTTGTCAGTCCAGGGAATGAAGTCATCCTGCTGTGCACCACCTGTACCACTAGAGGGTGGCATTACTACTTTTCTGTTTCTGAAACAAGTTTATTCCAGAATTTAAGGTTACTATACATGAATAAATGCATAATAATAATAATAATAATAATAATCAGAGATCAATAAGTTGAGATGGATTTAGAGAGTCAGTGGTGGAGTGGAAGGGGAATAAGGAAGTTTTTAAAAATATAATATAGTACTAATGTATGAAACTCTCAAAAGTGTTCCACATAATTATGGAAATGAAAAGCAACACTAGTTCAAGATTTCAACCTACCCAATTAAACTGGCTAAGATCAAGAGAAAAAATGATATCAAATTCTGGCAAAGATATTGGGAAAGGGCAACCCTCATTCACTGATGGTAGGACTGTAAACAGGTGAAAGTACTGTGGAAAGCAGAGTGGGAAAATCTTTAAAAAAACAAAAGTAAATCTACAATATGGTTTGGTTATTCCACTATTTGGCTTGTACATAAAGGACTCAGCATCTTTCTGCAGAGATACGTGATCAGCCATCTTGTTGCTGTTCTCACAATAGATAAGAGATGGAAATCACCTAAATGACTCTAAACCAATTAATGGATAATAAAAATGTGGTATATTTACACAATAAAGTTCTACTCAGCTGTAAAGAAAAAAATCATGGAATTTGCAAGTAAATGGATGAAACTACTTAGAAGCTGCTATACTAAATGAAGTAACACAGACTCAGAATCAAATGGCCTGTGTTGACTCCCATTTAGGGTCTTAGCACGAATCCCTAATTTGTGAATATATATCCTGATGTAAGAGCAGGAGCCAGGAAAAAGGAAATGATATAGGGAGGTAAAGGGAATGAAGAGCCTGAAAAGGGGGATAACAGGGAGCAGGTGTTACCAAAGGAGGAAACGGGGAAATTGGGGTATTCAATTAGGAAGGGAGCAGGTAAGGATGAACAAGGAACCAAGAAGATGAAGATGAAGGGGAAGATGGAAATCAAGAGAGGGGAGATAATAGCAGAAAGGTATTAACAATGGGAAAATGCAGCACTTAAACTGGGGAGGGAGGAAGGAGGTTAAACAGGGAGAAAGAAAAGAGAAATGAAGTGGTATATAAACAGACGGAAATGTATTAACTAAAAACCCCTGAAAAATATGCATAAAATATCTTAGCATAGGTACTTGTACATACTTGCAGGCTGTATCAAATGTACACAGTGGAGTTCTACACAGTGTGAAGAAAAGATGAAACTAGGAAACTTGAAGGTAAATGAAATGGAATTTCAAACTGTTAAGCCAAGTAAAGGAAACTTAGTAAAACAAGCAATGTTCTCTCTTATTTGTGGATCTTACCTCCAAATCCTTATATGTAAATAAATATCCTGATACAACTACAGATGCCAGGAAAATGGAAAGGAATACAGGGTAAATGGGAAGAAGAAGCTCTAGAGAGAGGCAAAATATGTTACCACAGGTGTTACCTAAGGGAAGCAGGAAGTAGGGAATACTTTAATGGGGAGAGAATCAGGATTGTTGTATGTTGTGAGAGAGAGGAAAGACAAAGAATTCTCAAGTGGTAGAAAAAAAACATCAGGGAATGTTTTATTTCAAAGGCCTACTGAACAAAAAAATGACGTGGTTTATATATACAAACTCATGTGTAAAGCACAGGCTACATAACAAAAATCACATTGACAGGGAGGGGAAACTTACTCAAGAGTTGTTGGTCAGGACAGTCCAATAGAATCCCCAAATAAGTCAACCTATTGCTAGATGCTTCATCACCTCCCAGAACTTGAAAATTAGGCCTTCTTGCTGAAGACAGGACACATATTGAAAATTTTGGACAAGCACTGTAGTTCCCATATCAGGACATCGTCAGAACCGTCCTTCAATGCAGTTAGAAACAGCCAATCTTTCCAACCATTATCTGTTCCTTTCCACAGAAGAAATATTCTTCAACTCCTGGAAACTTGTCTAAGGATAGATGACTTCAATCTACCTCATTCCAGCTTTCTGTTGGGCTTTGCAGGAAAAAAAAAAAGGCTTCCACATATTACCATATGCTTTGTTTAAGACACTTCTTCTATTCCCCACTGGGAACAATGGTTCACTCCTGTTGTGGAATCCTGCCAATGACTAGGCCAAATGTGGGGGCACGACTGGAGGTCAAAGACAGAAAGTCAGTAGAATATTTGGTATTAAATATATGTGGATCCATTTACAAATAGTCCATGCTTTATTCATCAGGACATGGGCTTGCTATGCAAGGGACCACCAGGAGAGACCATGATCCCTTGTTTCCAGGGACATTTTGTAGGAAATCACACAGAGTTTGCTTCTTGCACTATCTCATTAACTACTCTTTTACTGCTTACTGTTCATTCTCCAATGCCATGTACTTGCTACCTTAATGAAATGATTCCTGAAGTCTACAGACTTACCAAATTGTCTAAATCTTCATTTGCCCTCACAGCCCTTAATCCCTTCACTGGCCCCAGTAGTGAACCTCATAGGCCTAGGCTCAAGTCATGGAAGACACCACTAAGATATCCAGCCTGAGATCGCACCTGGAGATTCACTGCTCCTGGGCTAAAAGATTGTATCAAACACAACTAACAACTAAAATCCAGATAACAAACTCCCTGTCCAAAAACGAAATCTTTTGATAGTTCAGGGAAAACTTTTTCCCCACTCTAATCACAAATTCCCTAGCAATTTTCCCTAGGGAGAACAATTTAAAAGAAATACAGGATACAAGACTCAGAAAAACAATTTAAATTATGGTCTTTGACTTTACAACATATAAAGAAGAAACAAACACCTGAATGAACTTAAATTGTAAAGAAATAGAATGACTGAAGTCCAAGTAAACAAAAGCAAATAGCTGGAGACACAGTAGAGGAACTGAATATCTAAGTAAAGAAAATCATGTTTGTTTATTTGTTGTTTTTGAGGAAACATTCCATCATTGTGACACTAGTAAAAATAATCAAATTCATTCTATATATTGTACATGAACATGAAATTCCTCTACAATTTTATATAGTAATGGACACATTGAAGAACATTTGAAAGAAGCAAGGTAATCATTTCTTTCTCTATGTAAATGAAGTGACACTAAAAGACCTTTTATATTTCTTCCTCATAGACCTCACCTATTCAACTATTGGGAATCCCACTAACAATTTTCACTTTGGGAGTGACCCTCTAGGGGCCTGAATTCATCCTGCAATGTGCAGTGCTTTTACCACTACAGGGGGATATTGCTAGTTTGCTAATTTTAAGAAAACATTTCTTCTAGAATCTAAGATTAATATATATGAATAAGTATGAAACAAGAATAATCCAAGGCAAGGAAATGGAGAGGGATTGTTGGGAGCACTGGAGAGTAGGGGGGCATAAGGAAGCTTGGTAATGATATAAATATAGTACACATGTACAAAACTCTCACATTGAATGTCTTGAGTAATTAGTGAAATTAATCACCAGTGGACAGGACAGAGAAACACTGAGGATAACTGAAACCACAAATCTAATGGACTGAGTAGACATATATATATATCTATAGAACATTGCCCCCAAAACATTGAAGAATAACATTCTTCTCATAACATTCTTCTCATAAACTCTGCCTTCCAAGTGCTGGGATTAAAGGCATGGGCAGCTAAGATTTATTTTTTAATAGCCAAATTCAACAAAATGATGTCATAGAAAGCCGGAATTCACAAAATTTGATATGAAAAATGAGTCACCATGGCAGGTAATACTGAAATTCAAATAATTATAAGGACATGTAGGAAAACCTCTAGTACAATAAATTAGACTCTAAAGTAAATGAATGAGTTCTTAGATGCATATATTTTACCAAATTCGAACCAAAATGAAACAAAACATTTAAATAGATCCATAACCATTAATGACAGTAATCATATGTCTCCCAATCTACAAAAGCCCAGGTCCAGAAGGAATCATTACAAAATTTTACTAGATAGTTCAAATAACCAATAACATGATTGCTCAAACTATTTCATAATATAAGAGTATACTTTCAATTATCATGAAAGAAGTTTGGCTTGGATATTAAAACAAGATAAAGACACAACAAAAAAAATTGACAAACCAATCTACTGAAAAACATACTGAAGCAAAATCTGTCAATGAAATAATGACAATTTGAATTCAAGACCACACCAATAACATTCATAATGATCATCAGGTATGCTTCCTTCCAGAAAGTCAGGGAAATAACAACATACAAAAAAAAATCAATAAATCCAGTAAAACATATGCAATATAATACATAATGAATTAAATGACAGAAACCACATGATTACCTCAATAGATAGAAAGTAACTTCAACAAAAGTCAACATACCTTCATGATCAACATCATCAAAGGGCGAGAGATGGATGGAAAGTACCTTAATATCATGCAAGCTGTATAATCATTCAGCCCACACTAACAATTGTTTCCACTCACTCCTCTCCCATTAAACACAGAGCTAGAAGACTTTCCTGTTATGTATCAGAAATAAGCACACAGACATAGGACTTTCCCCCACTCAAGAATAGGTACAGCAATGTGACCTTGGGGTTTGGGGATATATGCAGAGTCACTTTTATAAGGGAGATGTTTAAGCAGTCTTAGACAAGCATTCTACAGAGCATAAGTATTTGATTAACATATCAAGAGTCTTACAGAGAGCAGACATATGAGTTTAGCTAGCTCATCTCACCACAGTCCAGGACTCCCCACTTTCCTTAATTCTCTGTTCTAGGAACCTCCAGGAGTTCCCCAAGCCAGCTGGGTGTGCTGGCCCACACCTTTAATCCTGGCCCCACGTCAATCCAGCACAGCAGAGATTTATGTCAAGATCAGAGACAAAATGGATTTCTGAACAAAATGGATTTTATCTGGCCCACCCCGTTTCCTATAGCTGTAAAACTTCTGTTCTAAAATAAAAGACACACAGAAATAAAAGGAGTTAAAGTGTCTATATTTGTAGTAGATACGATTCTGTGCATAAGAGACCCTAAAGATTCCATCAAAAAACTCTTAGAACCGACAACACTTTCATCAATGAGCAGTAACTCTGGCTGGCCTAGAGAGAGCAGAGGGTGCTGAGGAAGTGCAGTTCTCCAGGGAAATGGGGTGGCAGTTCCTGGAGGGTGTCAGAGTGCATCCATTGGTGTGGCAGGAGAAGGCAAGCAGGGCCTAGGCCTTAACTGTCCTGCAGCCCTCTGTTCAGCACAGCACAGCACAGCTCAGAGGGGCTGCTGGAAGGGAAAGGGCAGGGCAGTTTCCCTGCACAAAGGCCTTGCCACCCAGCCCAGCATGGACTGTGGGAGAGGGAGAGGCTCATGCTTTGGTCACCTGTGCCAGGGTCCATCCCAGATGTGACCACAAGGCCTGTGGGACAGCGAGGCCTGCAGGCACAGAGGGGCCTGCAGGGAAGGCTAGCCCTTTGGGAATATCAGGACAGACAGGGCTTTGTGGCCTGTGGGAAAGTGAGCCCTGTAAGACAAGAAGGTCTATGGGAAGCCTGTGGGGATTATGAAGCCTTAGGGAAGACTAGGAGGGGATGGTGAGGACTGGTGAGACCATGAGGACTGGGGACACTGAAACCTGGGGGGACGGCCAGGCCTGCATGACTGCGATGGATGAGGGGGATGGGCCTGTAGGAGGGGGAGGCCTGAGGGAACACTGCGGCTGATTAGGCCTGCAGCTTGCTGGATATACAGCAGACAGCTGGCCAAAATCAGTGCCAAATAGCCACCTCCTGGTACCAAGGTTTAAAAATGGAGTTCTGTGGATCTATTGAGGGACTGGTCCAGCTCCAGCTCCAGCATCTGCAGTAGAGGTCGGCACCTCCCCCGTCCACATTCACCTGCCCCACTAGGTGACTTGGGTAGGCCTAGAGGTAGCAGGGCCCTGAGGAAGTTCAGTTCTGTGGGAGAAATGGTGGCATCCACACCAAGCAGGTGATGGCCAGTGTCAGACCTGACTGGATAAGCTGCTTGAAGAGAACGTGCTGTAACCCACTGCTGAGGAGAGCACTCACAAAGATGGAAGTAGCTCTGTGCGGGGGAGGGCAAAGTAGATCTGGTGGGATGTGGGTGGAGCAGAGAGATTCCCTCCCTGGAGGTCTTTCCAGTCATCCCCGGCAAGGGCTGCTGGGGAGGTGCTACAAGGTTACAAGGATTTCCAGTGACATAGAGTGGGTAGATATTATTTGTGTGTATATGTGTCTGTAAAAAGCCCCACAGATGTGCAGGTGTCTGTGGAAGTCAAAAGGTGACTCAGATCCCTTGGTGGTGGAGTTACAGGTGATTGTGAGCCAGCCAACCTAGATGCTGGGAACTGAATTTTGCAGGGGCAGACCTGCTTTTAACTACTGATTTATCCATCTCTCCCACCCCATTAAACGTTTAGATTGACCAGGGTGATATGTGTTTCTGTTCATTTTGTAACACTGTAATAAATAAAAAGTAACCCACCAAATTGGGGTAAGGGGAGAGTAAATGGTAAGGCACTTGCTTAACCATTTAAATATAGGTAATTATTTTTTGAATAGGATTATAGCAGCAAAGCGAACAAGACCCAGAATCAAGAAATGGGACAATGCCTTGTATGGTGGCAGATGCCTTTAGTCTCAGCCCTGGGGAGGCAGATTTCTATGAGTGCAAGATCATCTTGGACTATATAGTGAGTTCCGGGCCAGGTGGGAGAAAAGAAAGGGACAACAAAGGAAACTAACAGTCAAATAATGATGCAGCCCACAGAATGGGAGAGAAATCTTCAGCCGTTTTGTGGAGATTATTGATGAGAATCTTCAAAGAATTCAATCAACAGCAGCAGGAAAACGAGTAATTGCCTACACAACTATAAAAGGGGTTATCAAACAAAGAAGTAAAAATGTTTAGGTACACTTTAAAAACTGCTCAACAGCCTAACCTACAAGGAAAATGCAGATTGAAACTTATTTATGATGCCATTTCATCCAACTCAGAATGACATCAAGGCTGCTTATGAAGAAACAGTACCAGACAGGAGAAACCTTCAAAGTCCTTGGCCAGCGACTCCCAAAATTACACAGGCTACTGTTTCACCCCTTGTTGCCTCCCAGAACCTGAAGGTAGGACATACTTTGGAGATTGGATTTTATTTTTAATTTTTTTTATTAATTTTATTTATTTATGTATGTGTATGAATGTACTGTCTGCATGCAAGTTTGTGCACCCATGTCACGCAATGCCGCGGAGGTCAGAAGAGGGTGTTGGATTCCCCTGGAACTGGAGTTTCAGACGGTTCTTAGCCGCCATGTGGGTGCTGGGGATCGAACCTGGGTCCTCTGCAAGAGCGGTCGGTGCTCTTAACCGCTAGGCCATCTCTCCAGCCCCGGAGATTGGATTTTGAGCAATGGAGTTGGATCTGACCTGGAAGCTACCAACCCTGAAGGAAGGCTAGCTTTCATAGTTGCGGAGAGCACTATGCAATACACTAAGTATGATCATCAATTGATGGTCCAACATCAGCCTCAAGACCAAATATCCACATTAATGACCAGCATATGATACCAATGGAATAGTGGCACTTTTTCCCTTTTTTTCATGCTTTTATTGATGTTTTCAGACATCATTTCTCAGTTGTTTAGTCATATTCCCCTTTCCCTTCCACCCACTCACTCCACCCCAGTTCATGCATTCTGCCATAAATGTCCTGCATCTTTCTCTCCATCATTTTTAATTTTTTATTTTTTAAGTGTATGAATGTACTGTCTTCATGTAGGTCTGTGCACCCATATCATGCAATGCCATGGAGGTCAGAATAAGGCATTGGGTTCCCCTGGGACTGGAGTGAAAGACGGTTCTCAGCTGCCATGGGGGTGCTGGGGATCAAACCCGGGTCATCTGCAAGAGCAGTCAGCACTCTTAACCACTAGGCCATCTCTTAATGTTTAGGAATTCACATTTTCCTCCCTTAATTTTACATTACTCTAAAATATGAATACATACTTTCCACTCTCAGTAATTACAGAGTCTGAGAGTAAGCGGTGGATCAACTCTAGAGCACATTAAGAGATTTACATTATAACAACATAGTTGCTTTCACATAAATAGAAATATAACAGTAATGTTCTTCAGCTTGACCTTCATCTGGGTACCTGGTTATCATCCACAAATAAGGGAGACCTTTTGGCAATTGTTTTTCTGGGACTGTGTTACTTCACTTAGCACAATGGCTTTCAGTTCCATCCATTTACCTGCAAAGTTCATGATGTCATCTTTCTTTATTGCTGAGTAGTACTCCTACTCCACTTGTTTATTGTTCGTGTAAAAAAAGGCTACTGATTTTTTGAAGTTAATTTTATAACCTGTCACTTTACTAAAACTCTCTTAATCATTTCTAAATGTTTTCTGGTGGAGGCTTTAGCATCTCTGTCTTTTTTTTTTTTTTTTCCAGTTGATCTATCCAAAGGGGCCCAGTGAGGTTTTGAAGTCACCCACTATTAGTGTGTTAGGATTAATCTGAGTCTTGAGGTCCTGCAAAGTGGTGTTCATAAAGTTAGGTGCACCAGAGTTTGGTGCCTAGACATTTAGGAGTGTGAAGTCTTCAGAGTTAATTTTTCATTTGACAAGGATGTAATGGCCCTCTTTTTCTTGTCTGATTAGTTTCACTTTGAGATCTATTTTGTCTAATATTAGAATAGCCACTCTGGCTTCTTTCTTGGTACCATTCTTTTGGAGTATTTTTTTCCATCCTTTCATTCTAAGGTGGTGATGCTGTCTGACTTTTAGGGTGAAATGGGTTTCTAGTAGACAGCATATAGAAGGAATATGTTTCCTAATCCATTCTCTGATTCTGTGTATTTTGATTGGGGAGTTTAGACTGTTAGTATTTAAGGTTATTATTGAGAGATGTGTCTTGTTTCCTTTCACCTTATTTTTTGTTTGCATTCTTGGTCTAGGTTTGTATTTACTCTTTTATGCTTTTGTTGATTTCCCTCTTTAATTGCTTAGGGATAGTTTTCCTTTCCTCTGTTCTTTGAATTGCTTCAAGGCTTTTCTGAAGTGTTGGTTTCTTAGGTATGTATTCTTTCATCTTGTTCATGTTGTGAAACATTTTTATTTCTCTTCCATTTATGACTGAAATTTTTGCTGTATATAGTATTTGTGTGTGTGTGTGTGTGTGTACTTGAGACATTATTTTTAAATTCGGTTCAGGCATATTCACCTTTCCCTTCCCCCTACCCCACCCCACCCCAGATCATGCATTCTGCCATAACTGTCCTGCATCTTTCTCTCAGTTTTTTTTAAGCTTAGGAATTCACATTTTCCTCCATTAATTTTAAATTACTCTAAAATATGGATACATACTCTCCACCCCTATACAGTAATTACAGAGTCTGAAAATCATTGGTGGGTGGATTCTCAAGCCGGTTGAAAGATTCACATCATAATAATATAGTACCTTTCAGATAAACAAAAAATATAACAAGAACATTACTCACCTTGCTTTTCATCTGGGGGATTTGGTGTTAGCCTCCACTAATGAGGGAAACCATTCTCCGTTTGTCTTTTTGGGAGTGTGTTACTTCCCTCAGCATTATGGCTTCTAGCTCCATCCATTTACCTGAAAAGTTCACAATGCCATCTTCCTTAAATTTTTTTAAATTTTTTACATGTATGAATGTACTGTCTGCATGTAGGTTTGTGCACCCTTGTGCAATGCCATGGAGATCAGAAAAGGGTGTCGGATTCCCCTGGATCTGGAGTTAAAGACAGTTCCCTGCCACCATGTGGGTGCTGAGGATCAAACCTGACTCCTCTGCAAGAGCAGTTGGTGCTCTTAACCACTAAGCCAAATCTCCAGCCCGAAATGGCATCTTTCTTTACCGCTGAATAGTACTCCATTGTGTAGATGTACCATATTTTTGTCATCCAGTCATCTGTTGAGGGCCATTTGGGTTGGTTCCACCTCTTAGCTATTGTGAAGAGAGGTGCAATAAACATGGATGTGCATGTATCTTTGCAGTAGGATTAGTCTTTGGGGTCTACACCCAGGAGTGGTATGACTGGGTCAGGTGGTAAGCTCATTTTGAGTCTTTTAAGGGTTCTCCACACCACTTTCCATGGTGGTTGTACAAGGTTACATTCCAACCAGCAGTGATTTTGTGTTCCCCTTTCCCCACAACCTTTCCAGCGTCTGTTGTCTTTTATTTTCTTGATCTTAGCTATCTGTATTGGAGTGAGATAATATCTGAGGGAGGTTTTAATTTGCATTTCCTTAATTGTTAATGATGTTGAAGACTTTCTATATGTTTCTCAGCAATCTTTAATTCCTCACTAGTGAAGTCTCTGTTCAGCTCTTTACTCCATCTTTTGAATAGGTCATTTGTCTTCTTAATTTTTGTTTTTTGAGTAGTTTATACATTCTTGATGTTAATGCTCTGTCAGATGTATCACTGGTAATGATTTTCTCCCACTCAGTGTGTTTTCTCTTCAACTACTTGATTGTTTCTTTCGCTGTACAGCTTTTGAATTTTATGAGGTCCCATTTGTCAACTGTTGACCTTACTTCCTGTGCAGCTGCTTTTTGATTTAGAAAGTCTTTTCCTACACCTCTGTCTTGTAGGTTGTTGCCAACTTCCTCTTCTATCACCTTCAAGGTTCCAGATTTCACGTTGAGATCATTGATACACTTGGAGTTGATTTTTTAACAGAGTGAAAGGTAAGGGTTTAATTTTTTTCTTCTACAACTGGTGATCCAGTTTTGCTGGCACCATTTGCTGAAGATGCTATCCTTCCTCCTTTGAGAGTTTTTTTTTTTTTACCCCTTTGTCAATATGAGGTGGCTGAAATTGCATGAGCTCAACTTTGGATCTTCAATTTTGTTCCATGGTCAACGGATCTGTTTGTGTGCCAGTACCAGGCTGTCTTTATGTCTATGACATTGTAATATAGTTTGAATTCTCATAGGGCAATCCCCCTTCTATTGCATTTTTCACTCAGGGTTGCTTTAGCTATTCAGGGTCTTTTGTTTTTCTTATGAATTTAAAGATTTTTTTTTCTCAAGTCTGTGAAAGAACTCTTGGGGATTTTAATTGGGATTGCATTGAATCTGTATATTAATTTGGGTAAAATGGACATTTTTACTATATTAATTTTTCCAATCCATGAGCATGGGAGGTCTTTCCATCTTTTGTGGTCATTTTTAATCTCCTTCTTCAGGGGTTTAAAATTTTTGTTGTAGAGGTCTCTGATGTATTTGATTAGGTTTGTCTGCAGGTATCTTATTATTTTTGAGGCTATTGTGAGTGGGAAGGTCTTCTTATATTCCTTCTCCACTTGTTTATTGTTGGTGTAAAGAAATACTGATTTTTCTAGGTTAGTTTTGTAGCAAAACACTTTACTAAACCTCTTAATCATTTCTAGAAGTTTTCTGGTGGAGTTTTTAGTATCCCTTAGGTAAACTAGCATATCATCTGCAAAAAGCGATAGCTTAACTTCTTTTCCGATTAGTACTCCTTTAATTTCTTTCTCTTGTCTTATTGCCCTAGCAAGTATTTCAAGCACTACGTTGAATAGGAGTGGCAATAAGGGGCAGCCTTGCTGGGTTCTCGCCTGTAAAGGAAATGGTTCCAATTTTTCTCCATTTAGGATGATGTTGGCAGTGGACTTTCTATATATGGCTTTGATCATGTTGAGGAATGTTCCTTTCTGTCCTATTCCCTCTAGGACTTTAAACATGAACAGATGCTGGAGCTTGTCAAAGGCTTTTTCTACATCAATTAGGATGAATTTGTGGTTTTTTAAAGTCCACTTATGTGTTTTATGATATTCATTGATTTACATATGTTGATCTTCCCTGCATCTCTGGTATGAATCTAACTTGATCATGATGGATGATCTTTTTGATGTGGGTTTTTATGTGATTTGCAATTATATTGTTGAGAATTTTTGCATCTATGTGCATTAGTGAGATGGGCCTATAGCTTTCTTTTTTGCTTGCATCTTCACCTGGTTTTGGTATTAGAGTGAGGTTGGCTTCATAGATGGAGTTTGGGAGAATTCCCTCTGTATCCTTCTAAATGGTTTAAATAGCAATGGTCATAGGCCTCTTTAAATGTTTTATCAAATTCTGACATGAAACCATCTGCACCTGGGCTTTTTTTTTAGTTGGGAGATTCTTAATTAGATCTTTAATTTCCTCAAATATTATGGGTCTGTTTAAACTGTAAATCTCTTCTTGGTTAAGCTTTGTTGGTTCCCAGGATTTCAGATATTCACTCATTTTTCTTAGGTTTTCAAAATTAGTGGAGTATAGATTTTTGAAGTATTCCCATATGACTGTCTGGATCTTTTCTTTGTCTTTTGTGATGTTTCCTCTTTCATCACAAATACTTTTGATTTAGAGTTTCTCTCTCTCTCTGTCTCTCTCTTTCTCTCTGTCTTTTGTTAACTGGGCTAGAGGTATGTCTATTTTGTTTATTTTTATAGAGAACCAGCTTTTGGATTCATTGATTTTATTTATTTTTTTGTTTCTATTTTATTGTTTTCTGCTCCGAGTTTTGTTATTTCTTCCTGTCTATTGAGTTTAGGGTTTATTTGTTGTGGTCTCTCAAGTGCTTTTAGGTGCAGTGTTAGATCATTTATTCATTCCCTTCCTGGTGTTTTGATGTGGACACTTGGGGGTATAAATTTCCCTCTCAAGACTGCTTTTAAAATATCCCACTTGTTGAAAAAAAAAAAAAAAAAAGCTAGTTGTGGTGGTAAACGCCCTTAATCACAGCACTCAGGAGGGCGAGGCAGGCGGATCTTTGTGAGTTCAAGACCAGCCTGGTCTATAGAGTGAGTTCTGGGACAGCTGGGGCTACATGGAGACCCTGTCTCGAAAAAACAAACAAAAATAATACTCACTTGTTTTGTTGTGTTGTATTGTATTTTTCTTTCAGTTCCACGAATACTTTTATTTCACTCTTTGTTTCTTCTCTGACCCATTTATTATTCAGGATAATGTTATTTAGTCTCCATTTGTTCTTATAGTTAGTTGGATTTATTCTGGTGTTCATATTGAGCTTTATAGCACTGTGGTGTGATAGAACACATGGAATAATTTCTATCCTTTCGTGTTTGTTGAGGTTCCTTTTGTGCCCCAGTATGTGGTCAATTTTGGAGAATGTTCTGTGAGCTGCTGAGTAGAAAGTATATTCTCAGGTATTTGGGTGGAATATTCTGTACATGTCTGTGAGGTCCATTTGGTGTATTGTATTGTTCACTTTTGATGTCTCTCTATTTTTTGTCCTGCTTATCATTGTTCACTTTTGATGTCTCTCTATTTTTTGTCCTGCTTATCTATCCAAGGGGGACTCAGTGGGTTGTTGAAGTGCCCCACTATTATTGTGTTAGGATTAACCTGTGTCTGAGATCCTGCAGAGTTCTGTTTATAAAGTTAGGAGCACTAGAGTTTGGAGCATAGATATTTAGGCTTGTGAAATTTTCATGGTACATTGTTCCTTTGACAAAGAGGTTATGGCCCTCTTTGTCTCTTCTGATTAATTTTACTTTGAGATCTATTTTCTCTGACATTAGAATAGCCATTCCAGGTTATTACCATTTTCTTGGAATATTTTTTTCCATCCTTTCACTCTAAGGTGGTGTCTATCCTTGAGAGTGAGATGGGTTTCTTTTTTTTTTTTTTTTTCACCAGAAAAAGCATTTATTGATACATACCACACACAGGGCATGTGTTAGAGGCTGTGAAGCCCCAGGGCAAGGCCTGCCAGGCAGAGCCCGTTGCTCAGCAGGCAGCCCAGATTGCAGAGGAAAGACAGGCCATGGTACTGGAAGAACTTATGGCGCAGAGCACTGTACTTGGGGTCCTTCTCCCGCAGCTGGCGGTACGGGTCGGGGCCCCGAGTGCTGCCGGGTACCTCTGTTCCCAGGCCCCACTCCTTCTCCATGGCTTGCAGGGCCCACATGGCAGCTGTGGTGCGGGCCTCCAGCCAGCGGGCATTGATGGTGGCCAGGGTGAGACTCAAGAGCAGCAGGGCCAGCTGGCTGGCCTCCCAAAATGTGAGGTGGATCCAGGCACTCTGTGGAGCCAGGATGCAGAGGTTGATGAAGGCGCAGCCCAGGGAGACATGAAAGTACACAGGGAAGAGTTTGCTCTGTACAAGCCCAAAGGTATGTCTCGGAAGGCTCCGGAAGAGCAGGAAGCCTGAGGCGAAGGTCACCCACATCTGCATGCCCCAAGCACCAGACAACACCAGCAGGTGGACCACCTTAATCAGGCCTTCTGGGACACCACCTTCCTCCATCTTGTGGCCCGTTGGAGCACCCCTTGTAGACAGCATATAGTAGGGTTCGGTTTCCTAATCTATTCTCCCATTCTATGCCTTTTGATTGGGGATTTTAGACCATTAGTATTTATGGTTATTATTGAGAGATGTCTGTTTCTTCCTTTTACCTTAGATTTTTTTCCATTCTTTTTTTTTTAATTTTTTTTATTAATTTTTATTTATTTCTGTATGTGTACGAATGTATTGTCTGCATGCAAGTCTGTGCACCCGTGTCGTGCAATGCCACGGAGGTCAGAAGTGGGCGTCGGATTCCCCTGGAACTGGAGTTCTCCTGGAATTGGAGCTTCAGACGGTTCTCGGCCGCCATGTGGGTGCTGGGGATCGAACCCGGGTCCTCTGCAAGAGCGGTCAGCACTCTTAACCGCCATTACTCTGTTGTGATTTTGATGCTTTCCCTAATTGCTTAGGCATAGTTGTTTCTTTTCTCTGTTCCTTGGATTGCTTTGAGGATTTTCCGAAGTATTGTTTTCTGAGACATGTGTTCTTTCACCTTGTTAATTTCATGAAAGATTTTTCTTTCTCCTTCAACTATGGTTGACATTTTTGCTGGGTATAGTAGTCTGGGTTGGCATCTAAAGTTGTTTAGTACTGGGAATACTTTGGTCCACATTCTTCTAGCTTTCATAGTTTGCACTGAGAAGTCAGCTGTGAATCTGATGGGTGTCTTTTTGTATGTAACTTGTTTTCCTCTTGTGGCTTTCAGAATTTTGTCTTTGTTTTGAGCATGTACTGTTTTTACAATTATA
Organism: Rhizomys pruinosus; assembly: GCA_009823505.1. NCBI lineage: Eukaryota > Metazoa > Chordata > Mammalia > Rodentia > Spalacidae > Rhizomys > Rhizomys pruinosus. Next base: position 1,283,483 of record VZQC01001441.1, on the reverse strand, counting down.
TGGCATGGGGAATTTCTTTTCTGGCCCTGTCTGCTTGGTGTTCTATGTGCTTCTTTTATTTGTGTGTGTTTTTCTTTTTTTCAGTTTGGGGAAATTTTCTTCTATTATGTGTTGAAGATATGGTCAATAGTGTTGTCTTGGGATTCTTCTCCTTCCTTTATCCCTATGATGTGGAGATTTGTTCTTTTCGTAGTGTCCCACATTTCCTGGTTGTTACACATTTGTGTGATTTCTTTTTAATTTTTTGTAATCTTTACTTGAACATTCTAGTTGGTCCATGTTATCCTGCAGGTCTGATATTTTTTTCTGCTTCTTCCACTCTGCTTTGGAGGCTTTTCCCCATCCTTTTCTGTTGATTGGATGAATGTTCAATTTCCTTTTTCATTTCATCCTGTGATTTCTTTAGTGCTACCTCTTCCTTCCGGAGCCTATCATTCTCATTTTGTAGCTCCTTGGTTCATTGGTCATTTTCATTTTTTATTTCAGCCTGGGATGTTTTCAGTGTTTCCACTTCCTTCTGGTGTTTCTTATTTTCTCCCTTTAGTTCTTTCCAACGTTTGTCATTATCACCCTCTTGGTACTTCTTCAGTTTTTCATTCTCTTCCCTTAGTTCTCTAATTTCTTTGAATATCTCCACAATTGTTTGTCTAATGTCCATGTATTGGTTTCCTTCCAGGGAGATCTCATTGTTGGGATCCTCTGTAAGTTTGGTAGAGTTCGGTGTGGATTATGAGATTCTCCCATGTTATTTGTTGTTTTTTGTTGTTGGTTGTTCCACTGGAAAGAGGTGAAAAATAGAAACCAAAAGTTTACATTGGAAGCTGGTAAGAATATTATCAAATCATTCCCAAGGGAGAAAAACAATACAATAAACACATTGAAAGAACAGCTGTAACCTATAATGGATAAGCAGGAAATTTTAAACTTTAAAATTGAAGGAGGTATCAGAGAAATATAAATACTCTTTTTGAGAACATCATGTATAGTACCTGAGGTTTAATTTTCATAAAAAAGTACATCTTTTGAAACTATTCCACTCTATTACCAATTGCTCAAGATTTGCCTTGTAATTGGCATTCACTTCCCATAAAAATGATATGAGGGAGCCAAGCTTCATGTGGGAGCCAGATCACATTTTTAATGAACACTAAAGTAAAATATTGAGCATAGCAGTTTTATTTATTTAAAAATCATGTGCAGTTTAAAACGTGTTTTGAAATATAGGATACATTACATGTCAAAATGCAGATACAAGCATTAAATAAACAATTATGCTGATATAGAAATAGTATAGGTTGGCTGGGCGTGGTGGCACACCCCTTTAATCCTAGCACTCGGGAGGCAGAGGCAGGCTGATCTCTGTGAGTTCAAGGTCAGTCTGGTCTACAGAGTGAGTTCCAGGACAGCTGGGGCTACAGGGAGACCCTGTCTCAAAAAGATATAAAAAAAGAAATAGTATAGGTTATTAAGTTCCACTTACAAGAGAAAGGCTAAAGTGTAAGTAAGATATGAGTATGTTCAATGCATTCATTTTCTATGATTAGATTTGACTTCCTTTGAACATGTCTATGTTTTGCTTAGATGAAACAAAAATGAAAAATATCAATCCATTACTTTTATTGTGCTGTTCATCACTAATGTACTATAAGTTCATTCTCCTCATTGTGACATGAGTGAAAATTCATTTAAATACTAAAAATTGGTTTTTCTTTCTTTAAAGTAGAAAGATGCCAGCACCCACATATCACAGAAAAATTTAATTTTAATACAAAAATGAATCATATCTATGTCTAGGTTACAGTGAGTAACATTGCTATGCCATTTATACACTTTGTCTGCTGTATCAATTTTATGACTACTAAAAATATGAACATTGAGCAAAAGACTTTTTTCAGCATTTTCACATTTCTAAGTTTTTTTTCTCCAGTAGGAATTATCTTCTGCATCCTAAGTGATGAGTTCACAGTAAAGGACTTGTCAAGTTCTGTACATTAATATGGTTTCTCTCCATAATGAATAGTCTAAAGTGTTCTAACATATGAACAATGATGAAAAGACTTTTCACAGTAGTCATATTTGTAAGGTTATTCTGTAGTATGAGTTCCCTTGTATGTCCTAAGTGATGAGTTCTGAGTAAAAGTCTTGTCACTCACTTCATATTTGTAAGCTTTTTCTCAGGTATCGATTCTCTGATGTCTTCTAAGACTTGAAAGTTGGGTAAAACACTTTTCACAGTTCTCATATTTGTAAGTTTTTTTTTTTTTTCCCAGTATGAATTCTATGATGTGCTTTAAAACTTGAAAGTTGGGTAAAAAAAATCTCACAGTTTTCAGATTTGTAAGGTTTTTCTCCAGTATGAATTCTATGATGTGCTGTAAGACATGAAAGTTGGGTAAAACAATTCTCACAGTTCTAATATTTGTAAGGTTTTATCCAATATGAATTCTTTGATATCTTCTAAGATCTACAAGACACTTTTCTCAGTTTTCACATTTGTAAGGTTTTCCTCCAGTATGAATTCTACGATGTCTTCTAAGACTTGAAAGGTCAGCAAAGCACTTTTCACAGTTTTCACATTTGTAATGTTTTTCTCCAGTACAAATTCTATGATGTAATGTAAGACTTGAAAGTTGAGGGGCTGGAGGGATGGCCTAGCGGTTAAGAGCGCCGAACGCTCTTGCAGAGGACCCGGGTTCGATCCCCAGCACCCACATGGCGGCTGAGAACCGTCTGTGACTCCAGTTCCAGGAGAGCTCCAGTTCCAGGGGAATTCGAGACCCTCTTCTGACCTCCGCGGCATCGCACGACACGGGTGCACAGACCTGCATGCAGACAATACATTCATACACATAAAAATAAATAAATAAAAAAATTAAAAAAAAAAAAAGAAAGTTGGGTAAAACACTTCTTACAGTTCTCATATTTGTAAGGGTTTTCTCCAGTATGAATTCTATTATGTCTTCTAAGACATGAAGTTTGGGTAAAACACTTTTCACAGTTTTCAGATTTGTAAGGTTTTTCTCCAGAATGAATTCTTTGATGTGATGTAAGACTTGAAAGATCGGTAAAACACTTTTCACAGTTTTCAAATTTGTAAGGTCTTTCTCCAGTATGAACTCTATGATGTCTTCTAATACTTGAAAGGTCAGCAAAGAACTTTTCACAGTTTTCACATTTGTAAGGTTTTTCTCCAGAATGAATTCTTTGATGTGATGTAAGACTTGAAAGTTGGGTAAAACACTTCTCACAGTTCTCACATTTGTAAGGTTTTTCTCCAGTATGAATTCTATGATGTCTTCTAAGACATGAAGTTTTGGCAAAACACTTTTCACAGTTTTCACATTTGTAAGGTTTTTCTCCAGAATGAATTACTTGATGTGCTCTAAGACTTGAATGATAGGTAAAACACTTTTCACAGTTTTCACATTTGTATGTTTTGTCTCCAGTATGAATTCTATGATGTCTTCTAAGATCTGAAACATCAGCAAAACAGTTTTCACATTGGTAAGGATTTTTTCCAGTGTGAATTATTTTATTCCTTTTAAGTGTTGAGTTCAGAGAAATGGACTTGTCACAATCCTGATATCCATGATGTCCTCTAAGATTTGACATCTTAGTTAACTCCTTGTCACAGTCCTCATATTTTAAGTCTTTCTCTTCAGTAAGAACTGTCTTATGCCTTCTATTAGTTGAACTTTCCTGGACAGCCAAACATGAAGAATGCATTTCAAGTACTGAAAATAAAGGTGAGAGAGCATAATATTCAGTAGGAAGAAAGAAAAAGAAATATTCTTGAATAAAATTTCTTTTTTTGTGTATTTGAGACAGGGTGTCTCTATAGCCCCAGCTGGCCTGGAACTCACTCTGTATACCAGGCTGGCCTTGAAATCAGAGATCCGCTTGCCTCTCTGCTCCTGAGTTCTAGAATTTAAGTCATGTGACTCCATGCCTGGCTTAAAGAGAGTTCTTAGACACCTTGTAGGTGCTGGGAATTGAACCCATATCCTCTGCAGGAGCAGTTGGTGCTATTAACTGCTGACCCATCTCTCCAGCCCCCGAATAAAATTTCTAATTGTGCTGACAATCATTCAAGTGACCAAATCTAAAAATTACAGTTCATTAGTAGCAAGATAAAAAATTAAAGTATGGAAATACACACTAATATAATCTAAGCAGAAACCTTCTGTACAGTAGATAAATAATTGGATATAAAATCATAAGTGGGGGGGGCTGGAGAGATGGCCTAGCAGTTAAGAGCACCGACTGCTCTTGCAGAGGCCCCAGGTTCAATCCCCAGCACCCACATGGTGGCTGAGAACCGTCTGTAACTCCAATTACAGGAGAACTCCAGTTCCAGGGGAATCCGACACCCTCTTCTGACCTCTGCGGCATTGCACAACACGGGTGCACAAACCTACATGCAGACAGTACATTCATACAAATAAAAAAATAAATAAAATTTAAAAAGATTAAAAAAAAAACCATAAGTGGGGCTGGAGAGATGGCCTAGTGGTTAAGAGCACCGACTGCTCTTGCAGAGGATTTTTCTATTTTAATATTGATTGGTCTTACTATCTAGTTTTCATCTAGTAATGTGGTGTTTATCTGCAATGAATCTGTACTCTATGAATAATTTTTCCAATTTTATTTGTAACTGACATGTAGCTATATTATTTTGTGGGTAGGTGGGAATTAAGATGATAGCTGAATTTTTTAAACTTTTTAATATTTATTGAGTGCATTTCATACAACATATCTTAATCAAATTTAGACTCATTCCCCCATCCATGTCCACACCTCATGACCCCCCCCACCCGCCAGAGCTCATGGATTCTGCCATACACATTAATTCCTGTCTTGCTTCTTTTTGTCAGTCTTTTATAACCTTTTCAATGCACAAGTTTGCTGTTTTGGTCAGTTCTTTTTTCTCTCTCTCTTTATTTGTTCCCTTTGATTTTTTATTATTCCATAGGGATTTTGATTGGGATCGCATTGAATTTGTTATTGTACAAAATATATTTAACTTTTAAAAATATATAATTTTACCAAAAAATGTCATGTTTTCCCCCAAGGAAGTGATTAAAGGTTCTTCCTAGGCAAACCCACACAACCATCAATCCTGCCCCTGTGCTCCACATTGTGGTCCCTCCCGACCATGGTCACCCAAATGAGGTCCAGCAAGCATGTGTCCTGTCTTGATCTTCCTTCACTGACCTCCATGACATAGCCTGGGTAGTCCAATAATGGCAGTCTACACTCTGAAGAGGCTGAATTACCAGTAGCCACTCAGTCTACAAGCTGGATATCTTAGCAGTCCCCCTCTGGCATTGAAGGTTTGGAGGATTCTCAAGTTTTAAATCTGAAGTACAATTCCTCATACCTTATTGATTATTTCTGGTTATAATTTCCTTATGGATGCTTAAGGCCACACAGCCCAGATAAACCAAGGTTTTTGTTTTCTCAAGGTCAGTTGAGGATATGGTCCTCAAGGGTCATGCAGGGTTTTTTTTTTTGGGGGGGGGAGTTGGTTCCTTTTTGTTTTTCAACCACCAGTTCCATCCACTGGAGGACACAGTTAGGTCTTGCTAGACTAGGTTTTTCTTTTTGAAGCATGACCAGACTTTCCTCTTTATAGTCTGGACACTGGCTGAAGTCCTATTCTTGGATCTCCAAGACCTCCCTGCAGAGGAAGACTGGTGACTTACATTTGCAGGACAATTCAAGTGATGCCCCCATGCATATTCCCCCTAAGATTTAGTTGATTTCTGAGGGCAAGGAACAAAGTTATCCCTTAGGTCCCTCCACCGAATCAGTATGGGTATTAAGTATGGTCATTAAGCACCCAGAAAGGCTAAGTTACACCAGACTTATACATCACACCTATCCTAAAATTGTATCTTCTGAAAACTGTGTGTCATTTCCATATCATATTTCTTGATTCACCTTTTATGAAGTTTTGCAGATTTCTTTGTGTGTTAATATGTGGTCATTTTTGGAGAAGTTAGACAGGTTGATGAAAAGAAAGTATTCCTTGGTGCTAGGAAGGAGTGTTCTGCAAACACCTCTTCATGTACAGTGTCATTTAATTCCAGGGTTTATCTGTTTGTTTCTTCTGGACATATTGTTGATCTAATGATAACAGTGGTATTGAAAATATCCAGCTTCACTGTGTTTGAGTCATTGTTGGAATGCATTTTGGAAGCAACAAACTGATGCATCATGTATTATACTACTCTATTGTAATCTGTGCCTTTTTACTATAGAGTTGGGGAAATTATAATTGAGGGTTTTATTGGCCCATGTTTATTCTTTTTTTTTTTTTTGACAGTCATCCAGTTTTGTCAGTATTCAATCTCAGATGGTCCACATACATCAATTAACAGGGATTGCCACAGTGCATCAACATATAAACCCAAAATCATGTGACCTAGCAGAATCCACTTCATAGGTGTGCAGTCTTGTTGACAATGAGTGGTTACCAAGTGTCAAACCTTATTGTCCATTGTTTGATTTAGTAAATATTTCTCTTGTCAAGTTCAAGGTCTTATGAGAGTTGCAGATTTTAAAAGAATTGGATAGATATGTGTGTACTCAAATCCTGTTCATCAGAAATGTAGCTGTTGTAAGGTGTCAAACTCCAGATGAGTTGCAGGAAAGCACAGTGTGAAGTAGTACATGGAGTCTGCTGTGCCTTCCCTCTCAGTGACTGGGACCTTATCAACTTCTGAGAAATTATTCTGCACATGGGCAAATTGTGCTTCCTACAGACCAGTTATTGTCTGTGAATCTTGAAGAATTTTTAGGTTGTGAGCTGATGTGTGGAACTGTCCTAAGCGAACCTGACATCATCTCACTAAACCACCATCGATTACTGTATATAATATGTGGTCAAGGAGAATGGAAACCAAACACAACCTGTGAGACATGAAATCACTTGAATCAAATCGTGGTTCAGTAGGAACATTTTAGATCTGTTTTCTTTTTTTAAACAATATTTTTATTTGTATTTTATGTGTATGCCAGTATTGCTTGGATGTATGTAAGGGCACCTGTGTCCTGTATTGCTGTCAGAGATCAGAACAGGGTGTCTAATCCACTGGAAATGGGATGTTTATTTATTCTTGCCATACTGCTGCTGCAGTATTTTATTCTTGAACCTCTATGGGACTGTTCTGGCATTTTTATTTTTTGTGTCTCCTTGAGAGTGTTTAATTTTTTTAATAAAGCATTCCATTGACTATTCACTGTAGAGTTGGTTTTGTTGACCTAAATTACTTAAATCAGATTTTATCACAAAAAAGTTTTACTTTTTCCTTCAATTACAACTGAAGCTTTTCCTAGGTATAGGAATCTAAGAGCCAATCTGTGTTCTTTCATGACTTGATATTGGTTGATACATTTCTGGTTTACATAGTCTCCACTGGATATTCAATTATTTTACTCAAGGTCTGCAATTCTGTGTGACTTGTTGTTTCTCTTAGACGGATTTTGATATTGTTTCTATGTTTTGTATGCTAAGTTTAGTATTTTGACTCTAATATGAAATGGCAAGTTTCTGGAAATATTTCTCTTATGGTGAAGTCTTAGAGCTAAGATGGTGGGGGCCAAGCTTGTTTCTAAGGAGCTCCAAGTGGCAACCCTGGGACAGCCAACAGAGACATGAAATGATGGGTAATGATTCACTTCATCCACATGAGTCATGTGCAGACCGAGGACAGGATAGGATCTCTGTGACCTAGCAAAATCTCAGTGCCATGACAGTGGGGTGAAAGAGTCTCAGTGACAAAGCCTCAAATCTGATTTTGACGATTTAAAAACTATTTGTCAGAAATTATGCTCTTGAGAATTCTGTGTTTAGGTCCATGCCCCAATCTTAATTGGAATGCTTGTTTTCTTGCTTTTTGGTTTCTTTTAGGTCTTTGTATATTTCAGACAATAATCCTTTGCCAGATGTATACACAGTAAATAATATTTTCTCATTCAGAAGGATGCACATTTTTAGAGATGTTTGTGATTTGTGCTGCACAGAGCCTCCTAATTCAATAAGGGCCCATTTAACAATTTCTGGTATTTAAGGAAGCAACAAATATTCCAAGAAAGAAATCAGGAGAGCAGGACTCCTCACAACAGCCTCAAAAAGTTATGTAATAAATCTAATGAAGGAAGGGAAAGAAATATATATATTTAAAATATAATGAAAAAATTTAAGAGAATTAAGAAAGTAATTTGGAAAGAATATCACACAAAAGCACAGGATAGCCATAGCACTCCTGAAAAAGAACAAATAGATGACAGAGGTATATCATCATCCCATGTTCCAAATTATAACACAAAGCCATCTAAAAAAAAAAAAAAAAAAAAAAAAAAAAAAAAAAAAAAAACAGCGTGCAACCAGCAGGAAAGGAGTTACATTGTTTAGGGGAACAGAATACGAACTAGCATATGAGACTTGAGCTTTGACAGAGATGTTAAAAATATACATTGGAGAGGGCTGGAGAGGTGGCTCAGTGCTTAAGAGCACTGTCTGCTCTTGCAGAGGACCTGGGTTCGGTTCACAGCACCCATGTGGCAACTAAGAACCGTCTGTAATTTGAGTGTGGTCTTGCACACCTTTAATCGCAGCACTAGGTAGGCAGACAGAGGTGAATCTCTGTGAGTTCAAGGCCATCCCAGTCTACATAGTCAGCTCCAGGCCAGCTGGGACTAAAGGCAGACCCTGTCTCTAAAAGATCCCCCCCACCAAAAAAAAAAGCAGCATCTAAAACAAAAGCTGATGGTTAAAGAAGATAGCACAAAAGTCAGCACAACAGACCTCAAACTTAGACTGTATTCCCAGAATATGACAAAGGGAAATGTAGGGAATATGCTTAGTAAGGTTGGTAGATGAGAAGACTTTCTTAACGTGACCCTCCTGGTGTAGGCATTAAGATCCCAGATGTTTAGGAAAGACCTAATCTCACCAATTCTGAAACAGCTTCACAATATGAAAGTGTACCCGATATGCCAAGGTATTAATACCTGGATACCAAAACTTAGAACATAGTAATTAGAGAAAAATAATATGTCAACTTTTCAGATGAAAAAAGATGGATAAATCTCAACAATATGCTTCAGCAGGATTTCAAACATAAAACATCACATATCATAACCAAAATACTTTCTTGGCATAGATTCAAAGTTAAAGTACACAAAACAATAATGTAATACAGCACATGAATAAGATGAGTGGGAAAGAGCAAGTGGGGCATTTTCAGAGGTATTTCTAGGGTTAACAACAAACTATTTTGCATGATTAGATCAATTATATAGATTTTTAAAACTTGTTGAATGGTATATCTAGCAATGGTGTAGTCAAATTTGTGTCATTTTTTTTCCATCAAAAACTAACCTATGTATGCAGCAATTTTAAGTCAAATATAAAAATCATGTTTCAATTAAAACAAAATCCAGGTACTTGTCTATTTCTCCGGAGTGTGTGAGAATAGTTGAGGATATTGTAACGAACTTTTCCCTATGTAAACAGTTTCCTTAGATTTATATAGCAAAAGAATGTAATGGTTTAAATGACATGATTAGATAACTCGTTACTAAGAGAAAGGACTGATTAAGCACCATAGAGACAGAGAGAGGAAAATATTATAAGTCTCAGAAATAAAGATATAAAACCTTCTTCTACAGGGAGAATATAGTCCAGAGTAGCCAAAGAAAAATTAAGTTAGGTTTAAAATATTTCCAGCATTCTCTGCCACATTTCCATCAATGAAATTACCCCTGGATAACAACAGATTATTCCTTTATTATATTTAAGTTACTTTTATGTTTTGAAGTATGGCTTGAACTTATGATGTACACCATCATATTTGAAGAATTGATATGCCCAAACAATGACTCAAGCTATCTAGTTAATACATACATTACTTCTCAGTAGTTGCATTCTTTGGACACAGTCTACTATATATGTTATGATGTTAATTTCCAGGGAGAAAGTATATTGATGAGTATATTTTAGCTTATTTCTATCCTGAAGCTGGGATTTTGATTTCTTTCATGTTTCAGTATAATCCCTTATGTTAATCAGCATTTTATGATTCGGAATACAACTGAGAAAAATCATTTAGCAAAATGTTATACACTGGCTACCATATTTACAGCTTTCATTACAGTATGTAAGGGCTCAATTGCTTACAAACAATGGCAAGGCAGAAACTTCAAATGGAAGGCATGACATAAGAAATCTCATCTCATGCTCGCTTCTGCAGCACATATACTAAAATTGGAACAATACAGAGAAGATTAGCATGGCCCCTGCACAAGGATGACGTGAATATTCATTAAGCTTTCCATATTTTTAAGGAGATTGAAGAAGACATCAGAAGATGGAAAGACCTCCTATGCTCACGGATTGGAAAAATTAATATAATAAAAATGTCCATTCTACAAAATTAATATATCAATTCAACACAATTCCAATTAAAATCCCCAGGACATTCTTCACAGGCTTGGAAAAAAATTCTTAAATTCATATGGAACAACAAAAAACCCCAAATAGCCAAAGCAACCCTGAGCGAAAAGAGCAATACAGGGGGGAATTTCTATACCAGACATCAAACTATACTACAGGACTATAGTCATAAAAGCAACCTGCTACTGGCAGAAAAACAGACCTGTAGACAAATGGAATAAAACTGAAGATCCAAACTGGAGCACATCCAATTTCAGCTTCCTTATATTTGACAAGGGTGCCAAAAAGACTCAATGGAGGAAAGACAGCATCTTCAGCAAATGGTGCTGGCAAAACTGGATCACCACTTGTAGAAGAATAAAATTAAACCCCTACCTCTCACCCTGCACAAAAGTCAACTCCAAGGACCTCAGTTTGAAACCCAAAACCCTGAAGGTGTTAGATGAAAAAGTTGTCAGCAACTTACAAGACATAGGTGTAGGAAGAGACTTTCTTTTTTTTTTTTATTGATGCTTTGTGTATTTCATACATCATTTTCCAATTCAGTTCAGGCATATACCCCCTTCCCTTCCCCCCCACCCCACCCCTACCCATCGCAGATCGTGCATTCCGCCATAAGTTTTCTGCATCTTTCTCTGCTTTTTTATTTTGTTTTGTTTTCATTTTTTTTAACAATAGGTGATAATTTGTGAGTACAAGCATCCTTCATGTAAAACCAATTTGCAAGCAGTTGTGCCCAAACCCACACAGCTCATGGGTCCCACCATCCAGCAGGGGGGGCTTGTATGTTCAATCAAGTTGATCAAATGAGTGTCCAGTCTATATTATTGTAGTTTCACCATTAACCCCAATCGAAGCCCTTACATTCTATCATGCCCTCTCTTCCGCAGATTGTTCCCTAGGCTTAGAAAAGGGGCACAGGTGGATGAAAAGCAGCTGCACAGGAAATAAGGTAAACAATTGACAAGTGGGACCTTATTAAACTCAAAAGTTTTTGTACAACAAAAGAAACTATAAAGGAATTGAAGAGAAATCCCACAGAGTGGGAGGAAACATTCACTTCAGAAACATCTGACAAAGCATTGATTTCCAGAATCTATAAACTACTCAGAAAACAAAGAAGAAAGAAAACAAATGACTCACTCAGAAGATGGAGTAAAGAGCTGAGCAGAGAATTCACAAGCGAGGAAATAGAGATGGCTGAAAAACATCATAAAAAGTGTTCAACATTGGTAATAATTAAGGAAATGCAATTTAAAACCACTTTAAGATATCATCTCACTCCAATAAAGGTTGGCTAGGATCAAGAATACAAATCATAGCAAATGCTGGAGAGGGTGTGGGGAAAGGGGACATTCATTCACTGCTGGTGGGAATGCAAACTTGTACAACCACCATGGAAAACAGTATGGAGAACCCTTAAAAGACTCAAAATGAGCCTATCACCTGACCCAGCCATACCACTTCTGGGTATATATCCATCAGACTCTTCCTACAGCAGAGATATATGTACAGCCATGTTTATTGCAGCTCTCTTCACAATAGCGAAGAGCTGGAACTAACCCAGATGCCCCTCAACTGACGAGTGGATTCAGAATATGAGGTATATCTACACAAAGGAGTATTATGCAGTGGTAAAGAAAGATGACATCATGAAATTTGCAAGTAAATGGATGGAACTAGAAGATTTTATACTAAGTGAAGTAACACAGTCCCAGAAAAACAAAAGATGAATGGTATCCCTCATATGTGGATGCTAGTACCAAGTACCTAGGTGTAAGTCAAAATTAGCAATATTAATATTATATTCCTCATGATCTAAAGACAACTGTGCTTTTGTATTGGGAATCCCTACACAGGTTCTAGAGCTGACCTAAAAAATATTTTCAGACCTTGGAACTTTAGTATATAATGGGCGGTATGTGTGCATCTTTTAGAGAAATATGGGATTAAAATGGAAACGTGAATCAAGAAATATGCTATGGAAATAATGTACAGTGTGTTTCCAAAGGATACAATGTTCATATAGGTGCAATATAACAAGCCACTACAACTTAGCCATTCTGGGTGTTTAATGACCATACCTGAAGTCCCTACTAATTTGGATGAGGGAACTGGGGGACAACTTTGTTCCTTGCCCTCAGAGGTCAACCAAGTATTAGGGGATTATATGTGTGGGCATCTCTTGAAATGTCCTGCAGAGGTGGGTCACCATTCTTCCTGTTCAGGGAGGTCTTCAGCCAGTGTCCAGTCTACAAAGAGGAAAGTCTGCTCATCCTTCAGAAAAGGAAGCCTGATCTAGCAATGTTGGGCCCTGTGGGCCCTCCGTGCTCATGCTCTACCTGTGGGCCCTCCATACTCATGGTGTTGAAGACAATGAGGCCTACTGTAATCCTCTGAGCCTGACTGGAGTTTAGCGACCTATCTTTGGCTGGTCACTTCCACATAGGAGTGACTCAGCATAGCCCGACCTGAAAGCACCTCTACCCGGGTACAACTGATGTGGCGAATTACTAGTAGCCCAAAGCTATCTCCCCACTCTACTTTTCTCCTCTCCCACCTTCTTTTCTCCACCCCTCCTGCCATGCAAATATATGTGGCCGCCTGATGCAATCAAGTGAGTCCTTGCTTTAACAAGACTCCCGACCCCTGTGTGGTTCTTTTCGGGTCGTCAACACTTGCTATGCCACTCAGCCCCAGAGGAGAGCCAGGCTCTCCTGACTCTCCCCTCCATCTCACCTGCCAGAGGAGCCTTCATAGCAAGACCTGATTTTGTCTTCATGTGGATGGAATTGGTGGATGAGGAGCTGAAAAAAGCAAGGGGCTCCCAGCCCCCCCCACAAAAAAAAAAAAACCTGAGAGACCTCTGAGGAACAGATCCTCCATTGATGTCAATAAAACAAAACCTTTGTTAATCTGGGCAATCTGTATGGTCTTAAGCATCCAGAAGGAAAGTACAACCAGAAATAAACAATCAATAAGACCAGAGAAACTGTAATGCAGACACAAAACTTGAGATCTTAATAAAAAGACAAAAAGAAAAAGAAAAAAAAAGAGGGTACCATTGTTTGGCCTGTATCAATTCTTACAGGCAAGCATATATGCTCTGTGGATGCCACCATTTTTGGCACTCCTCAAAGACATGATAGAGCTTTTTTATATTTTAGGCTTCCAATGTGGAGTGAGGACTGCTGAGATACCCAGCTTGTGAACTAAGCAGCTAATGGGAATCCAGCCTCCTCAAAATATGGACTGCCATTGTTGGATTACCTCAGCAGTGTCATAGAGGCTAATGCAGGGGGATCAAGACAGGACTCATGCTTACTGGACTTCATTTGGGGGCACAATATTTAAAGTATTAGCATGTCAGTAAGGGTTTCCTTCTGCATAAGGTTTTCATAGTTTAATGTCTTAATCATGGTCTACCATCAAATATTTTAAGAGTATCTTTAATGTTTAGATAGTATATTAGCAGCCTGCAATAATTACCTCATAAGTTCAAAAGCAGAGGCAGTCTATTGCAAGGACCTTCTTTGCTGCCAGTTATAAACTGTTTAAAGTTAGAAAACTGAATGGCAACACCGAATACTGTAGAAATGCAGTTTGCTGAGTAATACTTGAGTTGTTGCAATATTAGATAATCCATTTGGTTGTTACAGAAAATCCTTAACTGTAATTGATAGCTGTTGCCGTAATAGTATACTGCCTGTTTTTCTACCTCTAGAAATGGGCTTTATGTGCTAGATTTCAAAATTCTTGAGCCTGGGCAAGTGCACAAGCCTTTTTAAAAAGAAACATGGTTTACTTGCACAAAATTGATCAGATTTGAGAGATCGTTAATGCCCTGGAAGTGGGTTTTGTGGGTGTGAAACAAATGGTGAGAATTTGAATTGTTCCCTTATTATACTATTGAAATTAAGTCTACTTAATTTATGAAACCATGTTCATGCCCTGATTTTATATACTTGTATCTATCAATAAACATTGTGATACTTAAAAAAGTAAAAATAAAAATAAGAAAAATAAATAAGATATCTCATCTAATCAATGCAAGGAATTACAGAGTGACAGGAAGTTGTATGAACAAGCTACATCCTCCACATGTTGACATTTTGTGACCTAACTCACCTTTGTGATGAATAATGAAATCAGACACAGAATAAATAAGCAAGGACATGAGCCAAATGAGAAAGCAATTATCCATGAAAAAATATTAGCATGATACACAGCAACTCGACAGAGGAAGTCACAATTTCCCAATGTCATATCTCATTCTCTGAGATGGAGGATATCATAGGTCACAAAATAAGTCATAAGTATTACACAAGATCAATGATTTATCATCGAATTTCTGACCAAATCAGAATGTAGACATCAAAGACAGAGGGAAAACAGATGAATCCACAGGTGCCTTAGGGAAAGAGGTACAGAATTCTCACATTCTTATTTTCAAGAGTGTAAGTGATTATTACAGGAATCTTACTGTCATTTTCACAGAAATTCACAAATAATCATAAACAGTAAAAAATCACAAGTAACTAGAGGTACACAAAAACTTTTAAAACAGAAATCATAGATACCAGATTTATTAATTTCACAATACAATCAATATTCAGAAATCAAAATATTTGTCTTTGCAATAATGTAGAGAGTAGAGATGTGGTATAGACAAAGGAGATAATGCCTACCAAGAAGAATCAGATAAAGTGATATTTGCAATCAGGTATTAATTTCCACACCATTCATGTGTAACAAGACATAAACTCATTTGCCATCTAAGACAGGAACCATCTGGAGGATATTAATATGTATTAGAGTATATTAAGAATGTTTTCTAGTAAAACAGACCACATCAAATCTATTTTCATGCCTTTATCCAACTATATTTAGGACATATTATTTGGGCCTCTCTTTCATTCACTCAAACCTACCTGGTTCTTTTAGTACTGTCTCTTCTCTCTCCACATTCCATGGTTCCTTGTTTTGTTCCAGACAGGAGATCAGGATAGGTTTAGATGTGAGAAGACCTGTGTATGAGAAAGAGGCAAATTACCCTTGTGGGATTCTTTAGAAAATAGTGGGATTTCTAAAACAATACTGTGTTCAGTTGACAGCACACATATAAAAACTTTCTCAGGGGTTTAGTTCAGTGACAGAGCTCTTATGTAGCAAGCCCAAGGCCCTGTGTCTGGGCCTCAGATCCAGAAAAAGAAAGACCAAATAAATCTAAATATTTCCCCAACATTTTTCTCTGAATTAATCTTTAGAATATACAAGAAATTTTCAGGTTTGCATATGTTGACTTTCATCACATAAATTGGACCTATGGCAATGAAATTTAAGATACTCATGATAGTAGTAGGTACTAACAAGTGGAAGAAAATATAAGCCAAAATAATGAAGATGAGTAATACCTTTAACAGATGGAAATGTAAAGAAATGACTAAAAATGAACATGTTTTTCTCAATCCTCACACATTCCCAATATACGAATTTCTTTCTGTTTAAGGATATAAAACTTACTCATGCAAATTTAACATACTTATCATTTGCTGTCTGTCAAAGGCTGCTTAAAATCAGAATTAAATAATTCTGCATGAAATAATCTTCTCACCTACAGACACTAGATTGCTATAGTTCTCTAACATCACTTCTCTGTACAAAGCCCTCTGATCAGAGTGTAGACATTTCCACTCATCCTGGGAGAGTTCTATGGCCATATCCTTGAATGTCAATGGATCCTAAGAAGAAAAGTGAACAATGAGCTAGTGCCCATGAGAGTGCTTCTCTCAAGGAAAAAAACAACAACAGGTAATTACAAAACAAGTGTTTAAGTAGATGGAGAATCTGAATTATTCAAAGGGTCATTTCTTAGTGTAGCAATTCTCTATAAAACACTTGCAATCTCTGTAAGAAAAACAGCATCATATCCTGCAAAATAATGTGGAAACTTTGATTTTATGGATAATTACCATAGAAAATTGAGTCCTCTACATAGTGATACAATTTCTCACCCTATAATTATAGAATAGAAGATCAGTTGAACACAATTCTAGATGTAAAGTGACAACACACTCAAAGCTATTTTAAAATTTTCTCCACAGGGACATGAGAACCCAAGTCCATCCTCTTAGCAATGAAAGATTGGCATGCTTCTACTTTCACCAGCAACATCCCAAACCCTCATGTCACTGTAGGTCATGCATTCATTTAATTAGTCTTTGAAAAATAATCATTTGAGAGAATGGAAAGATAGCTATCCTACATAGGTAGTACTATATAAAGAGTCAATATTGCCTATTATAAGAAAAGGAAAAAGTCTTTGTAAATACACTCATAAGGTGAGAAAATATATTGCTACAAATTCAAAAGGAAGTATTTATGCCCCTTGCCATTGGACATCTTTACCTGAACATAAGCCATCTCTTCTTCCTTCCATCCGTTTCCTCTCCAAGCACTTTCACCTATACAAATTTCACCTTTCATTTGAGACCTTTAACTTCACCTGCCAAATTAACAAGAGAAGGAAGTGCTTCAGAAAACAGAGTGGACACGCTCACTGTCTCCTGTAAAAAAAGACCTCAACATGGAGACCCCACTATAAGTTTTTGCTATCCTACCTTCTGCTTGCCTTGGCAAAAGGATCAAGGGTTTCTTTTTGCAGGCATGGGAATGAAACCTAAGCAAGGTACAGTAGCATACTTTTCATCTTCTGCAAAAGATGGTGAATTCAGCTGTCAATAACAACTGAATTCATAGCTAAAGATGCTGTCTTTCCTCCATTGTATCTTCTTGGCTGCCTTGTCAATTATGAGGTGGCTGAAATTGTATGTGCTCAGGTTTGGATCTTCAGTTTTATTCCATTGATCAACTGGTCTGTTTTGTGCCAGTACCAAGCTGTTTTCATGACTATAGCCCTGTAGTATAGTTTGATGTCTGGTAGAGTGATCCCCCCTGTATTGCTCTTTTCGCTCGGGGTTGCTTTGGCTATTTGGGGTCTTTTGTTTTTCCAAATGAAATTGAAATTTTTTTTCAAGCCCGTGAAGAAGCTCTTGGGGATTTTGATTGGGATTGCTTTAAATCTGTACAAGAGTTTGGGTAGAATGGACATTTTTACTAAATTTATTTTCCCAATCAATGAGCATGGGAGGTTTGTCCATCTTCTGATTTCTTCCTCAATTTCCTTCTTCAGGGGTTTAAAATTTTTGTTGTAGAAATCCTTTCCTTGGTTTCTTTGGTTAGGTTTGTTCCTAGGTATTTCATTGTTTTTGAGGCTATTATGCGTGGGAAGGTCTCCTTGTAGTCCTTCTTCAGTTGCTTGTTGTTGGTGTAAAGAAAGCCTACTGATTTTTCCAGATTTATTTTGTATTCTGCCACTTTACTGAAGCTCTTAATCATTTCTAGTTTTCTTAGCATCTCTTAGGCAGACAATCATATCATCAGCAAAACGGGACAGCTTGACTTCCTCTTTTCCAATTAGTACTCTTTTAATTTCCTATTCTTGCCTTATTGCCCTAGCAAGGGTTTCAAGCACTATATTGAAAAGGAGTGGAATCAGGGGGCAGCCTTGCTGAGTTCCTACCTTTAAGGGGAATGCTTCTGTCATTTCCCCATTTAGGATGATATCCAATCATCACATTAAGTAGAGAAAAGGCCTTTGACTTCATCCAAAATCTATCCATAATAAAAGTCATGCAGATAATATGAAAACATATAGCAAGCCCAGAAACACCATAAAATAGAGAAAATTCGAAAGTTATTTCTACTAAAATCAAGAATTCGACAAAGATGTCTACTCTCTCCATTTCCTTAACTATAATAATTAAAGTGTTAGCTACAACAATAATAGAAGAGATGCTGATAAAGAAAAGACATTGGAAAAGGAAGTCAGAATATCTCTTTAATTGTAGATGCTATGATTGATTCTCTACATGAACGATCTTAAATCTTCTTCCAGAAAATGATCGGAATGGATAAAAATAATCCACAAAGTAACCAGATAAAAAATTAATATACATAAATGTATACACTGTATAGACCCACATATAACATACAAAGAAATAAGCCAGATTAATAAATCTCATCCATGATATCCTCACAAACCACAAGAATCCCCTGAGTAAATCTCAACAACAAAGTGGAGACATGTATAATACAAATTTTAAGAGAATGAAGAAAGAAATATAAGAAGATACCATAAATTAGAAAGACCTTACATACTTGTGGAGTGGTAGGATTTTTCTGAAATAAAAGTCATCCTATCAAAAGTAATCTTAGTCAGTGAAGTGACTCAGTTACCTAAGATGAATTCTTATCATTTTTTCTGAAATTAATCTTTTCATTAATGAAGTTAAACAACTTAAGATTTGTCTAACATTGAAGGTTCTTTTAAGATTTATTTTCTTGCAGGGCATGGTGGCGCATGCCTTTAATCCTAGCACTTGGGAGGCAGAGGCAGGTGGATCTTTGTGAGTTCAAGGCCAGCCTGGTCTACAGAGTGAGTTCCAGGACAGTTGGAANATCAACTGTGACCCAGGAGATGTGAGCTGAATAAACCCTTTCTTCCCCAAGTTGGTACTGGTCAGAGTGTTTTTCGCAGCAATGGAAGGCAGCTAGAACACTACCCATAGAGCACCCTCTCCCTTCTCTTCCTCCCACTGCTCGTTCTAACCTCTGGTAACCACTCTCAACTTTTATGAGGTCAGTTTAAAATTCCACATATGAGAGATCATGGAGTGCCTTTCGTTCTGCTTCTGGCTTACTTCCCATAATGACCATCAATTCCATACATCAGGAATGATAGGAGTTCATTCATATGCTGTGCCTTTTTGTATGTCTACCACATTTATGTTATATAGCCACCTTAAAAAAATGGATTCATGCCGGGCATGGTGGCGCACGCCTTTAATCCTAGCACTTGGGAGGCAGAGGCAGGTGGATCTTTGTGAGTTCAAGGCCAGCCTGGTCTACAGAGTGAGTTCCAGGACAGTTGGAACTACAGGGAGACCCTGTCTCGAAAAGACCAAAAAAACGATTTATTTTCTATAACGTACTTATGATGTCTACACTGCATGGTTATAAAGACATGAATAGTTTTGAGTCACTGCATGACTTCTAACAGTAATAATGTTGCATAACTAATTCCCTGTCAAGAAAATTCTAAAATAAACATAGCTTCAACTTACCAATTACAAATTGAGACTAAGACCAGACTAAGACCCTGTCCCCTGCTGCCCTTGGACCCAGATGGGTGCCAGTTCCTCTGCCTCAGATCTCTGGAGTAGCTTTCTAACACAGACTAGCTTAACAGTATAGTGCAGATTAGTAAATCTCCTTAAGGTGCTAGTCCCCACGCCCACCCCTCCCCCCATTTATACTGGCTTCTGACCAGCTGGACCAACCAGCCCTCCAGGACTCCAATAATTCAGACCCTGACCACCTTGTTTGTGTCGCTTTTCCATTTTGTTCAGTTGCCCCCATTCTGTCTCCTACCAGCCTTGGACCCAGGTGGTCTCTGATTCTCTGCCTCAGTCTCTGTGTTAGCTTCCTGACACTGACTACCTTCTTAATACAGAATAGCTATACTCCCTGACTCTTGAGCTCTCTGAAACAAAAGACTCCTCCTATTTACTTAACCAGTTATGAATAAAGCAAAACTCATCACAATTTGAACTGACTTTTCAATGGAAACTGTGAAAGCCATTTCTAAATGACAATGGATGGCAATCCAGAATACTTTATCCAGCAAAATTATCTGTCATGGTCAAGGGGGAACAGAATATTTTCATAAGATGAACTTACAGAAAAAATTCATCTCCACTAAAATAGCACTGCATAGAATATTTGAAGCAATATAAAGAACAAAAATAGGAATGAGTATAACAAAGAGACTACAGAAAGTAAAAAAAAATAATAATAACAAATAAAGAAATGTATAACATAAATACAAAATAGGGCCACTAAAACAAAGAAATTAAAATGATAGTACCCAATACATATCTTTCAATAATAATACTAAATATAAATGGCATTAACTCCCCAGTCAAAGGACCCAAGAACAAAAAAAAAGATCAGGAAAGAAAACATCTCTTTTTGTGGTCTTCAAGAAAGTCATTTCACCTTCAAGGATAGATAGAGTGAATGAATGAAAATTTATTCCAAATGAATGGCTCTAAAAAGGAAGAATGTATTGCAATTCTAATATTTGAACTATTTAATAATTAATAATACACCAATATTTTAGCTTTGTAGGAATGTGATATTATCCACAGCTTAAAAAGACCCATAGTACATGAAGAAATTGAAGATATAATAAGAAACCTCCCAACTAAAAAAAAGCCCAGGTCCAGATGGTTTCATGGCAGAATTCTATAAAACATTTCAAAAAGACCTACAACCATTATTACTGAAACTGTTTACAATCAGAGGTAATTCTCTCAAATTCCTTCTTCTATGAAGCCAGCATCACTCTATTAACCAAACCAGGCAAAGATACACCTAATTAGGAGAATTATAGACCCATCACCCTAATGAACACAGATGCCAAAATTCTAAACAGGATACTGGTAAATCGCATACAGACCACATCAAGAAAATCATCCATCATGACCAACTTGGACTCATACCAGAGATGCAGGGATGGTTCAACATATGAAAATTAATAAACATCATCAAATACATAAATGGAATGAAAGACAAAAAAATACCATCATCTAAACTGACGCTGAAAAAGCTTTTGACAAAATCCAGCATCCCTTCATGCTTAAAATCCTAGAAGGAATTGGATTGGAGGGATCATTCCTCAATGTAACCAAAGCCATATACAGGAAACCCACATCATCCTAAATGGGGAAATGACAGAAACATTTCCTTTAGAAGTAGGAACTTGGCAAGGCTGCCCCCCTGTCACCACTCCTCTTCAATATAGTGCTTGAAACACTTGCTAGAGCAATAAGGCAAGAAAAGGAAATTAAAGGAGTACTAATTGGAAAAGAGGAAGCCAAACTATCCCTATTTGCTGATGATATGATTGTTTACTTAAGGGATGCTAAAAAAACTCCACCAGAAAACTCCTAGAAACGATTAACAGCTTCAGCAAAGTGGCAGGATACAAAATTAACCTTAGAAAATCAATGGCCTTTCTTTACACCAAGAACAAGCAACTGGAGAAAGAATTCAAAGAGACCTTCCCACTCACAATAGCCTCAAAAACAATAAGATACCTAGGAACAAACCTAACCAAAGACACCAAAGACCTCTACAACAAAAATTTTAAACCCTTAAAGAAAGAAATTGAAGAAGACCTCAGAAGATGGAAAAACCTCCCATGCTCATGGATTGGGAAAATTAACATTGTAAAAATGTCCATTTTACCAAAACTCTTGTATAGATTTAATGCAATCCCAATCAAAATCCCCAAGAGTTTCTTCACAGGCTTGGAAACAAAAGTTCTTAAATTCATTTGGAGAAACAAAAGACCCCGAATAGCCAAATCAATCCTGAGTGAAAAGAGCTACACAGGAGGGATCTCTATACCAGATTTTAAACTATACTACAGGGCTATAGTCATAAAAACAGCCTGGTACTGGCACAAAAACAGACCTGTTGACCAATGGAACAAAACCGAAGATCCAAATCTGAGCACATACAATTTCAGCCATCTCATATTTGACAAGGGGGCCAAGAAACCACAATGGAGAAAAGACAGCATCTTCAGCAAGTGGTGTTGGCAAAACTGGATCACCACTTGTAGAAGAATGAAATTAAACCCCTACCTCTCACCCTGTACAAAAGTCAACTCCAGATGGATTAAAGACCTCAACGTGAAACCCCAAACTCTGAAGGTGATAGAAGAAAAAGTTGGCAGCAGACTACAAGACATAGGCGTAGGAAAAGACTTCCTAAATCAGACAGCAGCTGCACAAGAATTAAGGTCGACAATTGACAAATGGGACCTCATTAAACTCAAAAGCTTCTGTACATCAAAAGAAACAATCAAGGAAGTGAAGAGAAATCCCACAGAGTGGGAGGAAACCTTCACTGCAGAAACATCTGACAAAGCATTGATTTCCAGAATATATAAACTACTCAAAAAACAAAGAAGAAAGAAAACAAATGACCCACTCAATAGATGGAGCAAAGAGCTGAACAGAGACTTCACAAGTGAGGAATTAGAGATGGCTGAGAAACACCTTAAGAAGTGTTCAACATCACTAATCATTAAGGAAATGCAAATGAAAACCACTTTAAGATATCATCTTACTCCAATAAGACTGGCTAGGATCAAGAAAACAAATGATACCAAGTGCTGGAGAGGTTGTGGGGAAAGGGGAACACTCATCCACTGCTGGTGGGAATGTAAACTCGTACAGCCACTATGGAAAGCAGTGTGGAGAACCCTTGGAAGACTTGGAATGAACTTGCCACCCGACCCAGCCATACCACTCCTGGGCATGTACCCTCAAGACTCACCCCACCGCAGAGATACATGCACGGCCATGTTTATTTCAGCTCTCTTCACAATAGCAAGGAGCTGGAACCAACCCAAATGCCCCTCAACTGATGAGTGGATAGAGAAAATGTGGTACATCTACACAATGGAGTTCTATGCAGCAGTAAAGAAAGACGACATCATGAGCTTTGCAGGAAAATGGCTGGAGCTAGAGGACATCATGCTGAGTGAAGTAACACAGTCCCAGAAAAACAAACGACGAATGGTATCCCTCATCTGTGGATGCTAGTGCCAATTACCTAGTTGTAAGTATTTCCTGTGCATGGCCCCTTTAGCTTTTGTCCAAAGCAGTTGGGAGTGATGCATATTGGAAACAACAACAACAACAACAGAAAGCAGTGCATCAAAGAACTGACTGAAACAGTGAACTTCTGCTCAAAACAGTCAACTTCCTCAATGGAGAATATTGAGAAAGACTGAGAAAGAGATGAAAAGCATGTTTTGCAGAATTTATGAACACTGGTGGGGTGGGGGGTTGGGGGTATGTGGGTCTAGATAAAAATAGTACAACCCCACCACAGAGATACATGCACGGCCATGTTTATTTCAGCTCTCTTCACAATAGCAAGGAGCTGGAACCAACCCAAATGCCCCTCAACTGATGAGCCAATAGAGAAAATGTGGTACATCTACACAATGGAGTTCTATGCAGCAATAAAGAAAGATGACATCACGAGCTTTGCAGGAAAATGGCTGGAGCTAGAGGACATCATGCTGAGTGAAGAAACACAGTCTCAGAAAAACAAACGATGAATGTTATCCCTCATCTGTGGATGCTAGTGCCAATTACTAGTTGTAAGTATTTCTTGTGTAGGGCCCCCTGACCTTTTGTCCAAAGCAGTTGGGAGTAATGCATATTGGAAACAACAACAACAACAACAACAACAACAACAACAGAAAGGACTGAATCAAGGAACTGACTGAAACAGTGAACTTCTGCTCAAAACAGTCAACTTCCTCATGGAGAATATTGAGAAAGACTGAGAAAGAGATGAAAAGCATGTCTGGCAGAATGCATGAGCTCTGGCAGGGTGGGGGAATGGGCGGGAACATGGGTCTAGATTTGTTTAAAAAATAAAAATAAATTTATGTGAAAAAAAAGAAAAAAAAAGAATATAAAACTTACTCATGCAAATTAAAAAAAATACAAATAAAGCAAAAAAAAATTTTTAAGTAAAAAAACAACAACAAAAAACAAGGTGTTAGGCAGGCGTGGTGGTACACACCTATAATCCCAGTACTCAGGAGGCAGGAAGATCTCTGTGAATTCAAGGCCAGCTTGGTCTACATAGTGAATTCCAGGACAGCTGGGGCTGCAGGGAGACCCTGTGTTAAGAAGACAAAAAAAAAAAAATCCAAGGTGTTGGGGCTGGAGAGATGGCCCAGCGATTAAGAGCACTGGCTGCTCTTGCAAAGGACCGGGGTTCAAATCCCAGCACCCACATGATGGCTAACAACCATCTGTAACTCCAGTTTCAGGGGATCCAATGCCCTCTTCTGACATCTTTGGGAATTACACAGCACGGGTGCACTTACATGCAAGCAATATACTCATACACATTAAAATAAAAAATAAACTATGTAAAAAAAGAATGTTATATTATCATTACATGAACAAGATGGATGGATATGGTGTACATCAGCCTAGAAAGAAGATAGTTATGAAAAAAGTTGTACAATACAATTTTAACTTATACCAAAAGGCTGTAGTTTGTTACATAACTTTATCTTTAAAGTAAACCCAGCTACTCAGGGATGAACCATCTGAGATACATAATCTTCTTACTTGTGAGGAATGCTATAAATTATGCTTTGATGGCCATGTCATGGACTGTGCAGTAATTACTTCATTAGTTTTAGATCAAATAACCACATGTCACCCGCTTCAAATTTATGGTCATATTATGAGATTACTGATTACATGATGATAAAAGAGTCAAGTAACTTGTTCTACTTTGCCTAAATATCTTAGGTAATAATTGTTCCTAAGTTTGTCATATTTTAAAGGTGGATTCCCCCCCCGAGAGATCATTTTTCACCACAATTCAATTTATTTCTATCCACTTACCTAGTTATTAGTTTTAAAATATTTGTTAAAATTTATATGTAACTCATTAATAATCTATGAAATGAATTTAGTTAGCAGTAAGCATGAACTTAATTCAATGGATAAAGGAAAAACAGAGTATTATGTTGCATTATACATAAAGATTTCTTCCAGGGAACTGTTGTACATGTGACTATACTAATCATTATGCAAATTATATGTCTTTTGTAGGTTGGTGTCAATAAACTACGAGAATTTTTTGAAAAACGAAATAGAATCAGTAAAGAAAACAACATAGATGAAATGAAAAATGAAAAACTCAGTAAGTGAAATAAAAAATCCTCAGTGTAAAGTCTGACCCCCAGAATACTCAGAAAACAGAACAAAAGGACTTGGAAACAATGTAGAGCAACTGTATATTTAAGCAAAGAAAATAATAAGTTGTTTTAAAGGAAATATCCATTTTTGTAACACTAGAAAAAGATAATGAAATTCAAGCTGTATATTGTACATGAACATGAAATTCCTGTACAACTTTATTTTTTTTAATTTTACTTATTTTGTATGTGTATGAATGTACTGTCTGCATGCAAGTTTGTGCACCCGTGTCGTGCAATGCTGCGGAGGTCAGAAGAGGGTCTCGGATTCCCCTGGAACTGGAGTTCTCCTGGAATTGGAGTTTCAGACGGTTCTCGGCTGCCATGTGGGTGCTGGGGATCAAACCCGGGTCTTCTGTAAGAGCGGTCGGTGCTCTTAACCGCTAGGCCATTTCTCCAGCCCATAACTTTATACAGTAATGTACACCTTGAAGAATATTTGAAAGAAGGTAATAATTTCCTTCTCTGTGTAAATAAAGTGACACTAAAAGGACTGTTATGTTTCTTCTCCATAAATTTCACCTATTCAACCACTGGGAATCCTACTAACAATTTTCACTTTGGGAATGACCCTCCAGGGGCTCTGGTTTGTTTGTTTGTTTGTTTGTTTATTTATTTATTTATTTATTTATTTATTTATTTATTTATTTATTTTTTGTCTTTTCGAGACAGGGCTTCCCTGTAGCCCCAGCTCTCCTGGAACTCACTCTGTAGACCAGGCTGGCCTTGAACTCCCAAAGAGGCTCTACCTCCCCAGTGCTAGGATTAAAGGCGTGCGCCACCACACCCGGCCAGGCTCTGCTTTTTAAAACAAAGTGTCAGTAACACAGTCTCAGAAAAACAAATGACGAATGATATTCCTCATTTTCTTACCTATTTATAAGTATTTGTTGTGCAGGGCTCCTTGAGTTTTGTCCAAATATTTGGGAGTGATGCATATTGGAAAGAACAACAACAGCAAAAACAATAACAAACAACAACAACAGAAAAGACTGCATCAAAGAACTGACTGAAATGGTGAACTTCTGCTTGAAACAGTCAACTTCTGCATCGAGAATTTTGAAAAAGACTGAGATAAAGATGAAAAACATGTTTGGCAGAATGGTTGAGCTCTGGTGGGGTGGGGGGTAAGGTGGGGGACACGGGTGTATATTAAAAATTATTAAAAATTAAAAAAATAAAACAAAGAGGTATCAATGAGAGCCCATTGCTGGCAGACCGGGTCTGAAGTCTTCCTTCCATCTGCAATGCTTTTACCACTAGAGGGCGATATTGCTACTTCCTAATTTTAAGATTAATTTCTTCCAGAATTTAAGATTAATATATATATTATATATATTAATATATATATAATTATATATATATATGAATAAGTATGTAACAACAATAATCAGAGATGAGGGACTGTTGGGAGCATTGGGGAGTGGTGAGGGAAATAAGGAAGGTTTGTAATGATTTATGAAACACTCAAAAGTGTAGACGTTCCTGAGTAATTAGGGAAATGAAAATCAAAACTACTTGAAGAATTCATCGTACCACAGTCAAAATGGCTAAGATCGTGAGAGCAAATGATAGCGAATGCTGGCAAAATGCCTGGAAAGGGCAAAGCTCGTTCGCTGCTGGTGGGGATAAAGAAGGGAACTTCTTTTTTATTTTTAATATATATATATATATATATTAATTTATTCTTGTATGTGTATGATTATACTGTCTGCATGTAGGTTTGTGCACCTGTGTCGTGCAATGCCACGAAGGTCAGAAGAGGGCATCGGATTCCCCTGGAACTGGAGTCAAAGACAGCTCTCAGCCACCATGTGGGTGCTGGGGATCGAACCCGGATCCTCTGCAAGAGCAGTTGGCACTCTTAACCTCTAGGCCACATCTCCAGCCCCCCAAAAAGGTAACTTCTAACATAGTAAGGAAACAATTGATCAAGTGGATATAACAGTTCTAAATATATACATAATGAATACATGTGCACCCAATTTCACAAAATATATAGTACAGTTTGACACTAAACCTATCAAGCACACCTTCTAAATGAAAAGTTTAATGATGCAGATACAAAAATTTAGGACAAAAAAAGGGAGGGGGGATGAAGGAACCAAATTCAAAACCTGTTAATGGGAAGGGGCAGTAAATAAGACCACAGCAGAATTAATGACAAACATAAGAAACCAATAAAAAATATTTTTTATTATAAACAAGTTGACGAATCCCTAGCCAAATGCAGCAAAACCTGAATTCACAAAATTTGATATGAAAATGAGTCATTATAGCAGATAATAGTGAAATTCAAATAATTATAAGGACATATAACTTACTATACAGTAAATTAAGGAATCTAAAGTAAATGGATGAATTCATAGATGTGTAAGTCCTACCAAATTTAAAGCAAAATGAAACAAAACACTTAAATGTGTCTAAAACTAGTAATGAAATTGGATCAGTTATAAAATGTCTCCCACCTACAAAAGCCCAGATCCAGAAGGAATCATTACAAATTTCTACTAGACAATTCTACTAGAATGTACCATGATCATGATGGCTCAAACTACTCCATGCTATAAGAGTTTACTTTCAATTCTCATGAAAGCAGTTTTGCTTGGATACTAAAACAAGATAAACAACAAAAAATTTTACGAACCAGAGTCCCAAAAAACACATAGATGCAAAACCTGCCAATGAAATAACGAGAAAATAAATTCAAGACCACATCAACAACATCATAATGATCAGGCAGGCTTCCTTCCAGAAAATCAGGATAGTATTAGCACACACACACAAAAAAAATAATAATAAATACAGTAACATATATGCAATACAATATATAAATGAATTAAAAGACAGAAACCAAATGATTATCTCAAAAGACAGAAAGTAACTCCAACAAAAGTCAACATATCTTCATGATCAAATGATCAACATCAATAGGCTACATATGGATGGAAAGTATCTTCCTTCCTTCCTTCCTTCCTTCCTTCCTTCCTTCCTTCCTTCCTTTCTCTCTCTCTCTCTCTCTCTCTCTCTCTCTCTCTCTCTCTCTCTCTCTCTCTCTCTCTCTCTCTCTCTCTCTCTCTCTCTCTTTTGTATTTTTGAGACAGAGTCTCCCTGTAGCCCCAGCTGGCCTGGAACTTGCTTTGTAGACCAGGCTGGCCTTGAAATAATACAGATCCTCCAGCCTCTGCCTCCAGAGTGCTGGGATTAAAGGCAGGAGCCCCCACCCTGGCAGAAAGTACTTTTAAAACATGTAAGCTATATAAGTATTCAGCCCACATCTAACAACTGTGTCCACTCACTTCTCTCCCTTTCAACACAGTGCTAGAAGTCTTTCCTTCAGCTGCAAGACAACTTCTCTTGTCTTCTAAAAATAAAATAAAACACATGCAGAAGTAAAAGGAGCTAAAATATCTCTATTTACAGAAGATAGGATTCTGTATATAAGAGACCCTAAAGATCCATCCAAAAGCTCTTAGAGCTGACAAACACTTTCACCAATGTGGCTGGATACAAAAGTGACACACAGAAATCATTAGCCTTTCCATAGACCAAAGCAAGCATATGGAAAAAGAAAGCAAGCAATGAGTCTTATTCAACAAAAGCCACAAAGAAATATAAAGCTAACAAACCATATAAATGCACTGTATCACTGAAAACTATAAGACAATGAGGAAAAAAATTTAAAGAATACACCATAATACGAAAAGGTCTTCTGCACTTAAATACTGGAAGAGTTAATCTTGTGAAACTGGCCATCCTAAGAAAAGCAATCTACAGATTCACTGCAATCCCAATCAAAATTCTGGAGGCATTTTTATACATATAAAAATGCACCTTAAAAGTTAACAAAGACAGAAAAAAAATGAAAGCAAATGTGAAAAACAAAACAAAACAGTAAGGCAGGAGTTAGCGGAATACCTAATTTCTAGCTGTAATAAATACAAAATAGTTATAGCACAAATGAGATCTGCAGATCCATGGAATAGAACAAGGACCTAGATATAATTTAAAAACACAGATACCTCATTTTTGACAAAGATGCCAGAAAATTCCAATGGTCAAAGGAAAAGCCTCTTTAACAAATGGAGGTGGGAAAACTGCCTAGCAAAGTGCAGAAGAATGAAAGTCTTACCCCACTGCTCAGCAGTAACTCCTAACTCCTGCTGTGTGTCTTCCCAGCCCAGCCTCTGCTGCTACAGCAGGAAAGACAGGAAGGGCCCACGTGACCTCTGCTCCAGGGTGGCCTGGTTGGGACCTGAAGGGATGGCTCCTTCCAGCTCCAGCAGCAGAGCTGCTTCTGCCCCGCCCCCATCAGAACTCACCTGCTCCATGGGGAGACACAGGCTGGCCAGGAGAGAGTACCAGTGATGAGGAAGTGCAGCTCTGAGGGGAAATGGGGGGGAGGACTGGGGGTCAGCCTGCTCCTAGAGCAGGGGGCAGGCAAGAGGGGCCTAGGTCTAACTGTGCTGCAATCCCTCTGCACCAGCGCACCGCCCATGTTCCACAGTGGGGCTGTGTGGGAGGAGGGGGGCAGAGAGGTGCCCTGCCCAGAGGCTTGCCACCCAGCAAGGACGGCTAGGCCTGTGGGAGGATCATGCCAGCCACTGCAGGTACCGCAGGATTCAAAATGGAGTCCCCGCCAGTCGTGGTGGTGCACGCCTTTAATCCCAGCACTTGAGAGCCACAGGCAGGGGGACCTCTATGAGTTCAAGGCCAGCCTGGTCTACACAGCGAGCGCCAGGCCAGCTAGGACTAAAAAAGGGAGACCCTGTCTCAAAAAAAGAAAAAAAGAGTCCCGCTGATGAGGCCCTGCCCCAGCTCCTGCCCCAGCTCCTGCCCCAGCTCCTGCCCCAGCTCCTGCCCCAGCTCCTGCCCCAGCTCCTGCCCCAGCTCCTGCCCCAGCTCCTGCCCCAGCTCCTGCCCCAGCTCCTGCCCCAGCTCCTGCCCCAGCTCCTGCCCCAGCTCTGGCAGCAGAGAAGCTTCTGCACCGACCCAATCCGCACTCACCTGCCTCACAAGGCAAAGCTGCCGTGCCAAGAGGTAGCAGGCATGAGGAAGTGCAGCTCTGCTGGGAAAATGGTGGCGTCACCACTGGGCAGGTTATGGCAAGCTTCTGACCTGACTTGAAACCCACTGCTGAAGAGAGCACCGCCCACGCAGGAAGTAGCACTGCACGGAGGGGAGGGGCAAAGTAAACCTGATGACGTGGGGGCGGAGCAGAGAGAAGCCCTGTCCACAGGTCTTACCACACAGCCCCAGCAAGGGCTGAGGGAGAGGGCAGAGCTGAGGGTCACCAGTGCCAGGGTCCATCCTAGATGTAACCACAAGGCCTGTGGACCATGAGGCCTGCTGGAACAGAGGGGCCTGTGGGATATTCATGTCTGTGGATTGCTCAGCATGGTGGGAAGCTGCAGGGACTTTGAACCCAGTGGGGCCATCAGGCCAACAAGGACTGTGAGGCCATGGGACAATGAGACCAATGGGACAAAGAGGCCTATGGGAGTATAGCAGGGAAGTTGACAAAGACTGGGTAGGTAGGGTGTTAGAACCTTTAAACTTTATTTGTGTGTATGTGTGTCTGTGCAAAGACCCACATATGTGCAGGTGCCTGGGGAAGCCAGAAAGGGACTCAGCTCCTTTAGAGATGGAGTTACAGTTACAGGTGGATGTGAGCCACCCAGTGTGGATTTGGGAATTGAATTCTGCAGGTCTGCAGGGGCAGCTATTGCTTTTAGCCACAGAGCTCTCCATCCTACTGTCCCATTAAACTTTTAGATTGGCCATGGAATTATGTGCTTCTGTTCATTTTGTAACAGTATAATAAACAACTGGGGGTGAGGGAGTAGGAAAAAAGGCGGGGCATTTGCTTAAAGAAATGGACTCCTGCTGAGTAGAGCCTGCTCCAGCTCCTGCTCCAGCAGCACAGAAACTACAGCACGGACCTAATCCACACTCACCTGCCACACCAGGCAACACTGGGGCACCAATGGGTAGAGGGCTGGAGGGAGTGCAGCTCTGCGGGAAACGTGGCTGCGGGACCTGGCAGGGTCAGCCTGACTCCTAGAGCAGGGGGAGCAGGCAAGAGGGGCCTAGGGCTGAACTGTGCTGCAACCCTCTGCTCAGCACAGCACCGTTCAGTTCCACAGTAGGGCTGTGTGGAGAGGAGGGGCGGGCAGAGAGGTGCCACCCAGCAAGGACAGCTAGGCCTGTGGGAGAATCAGACCCGCCACTGCAGGTACCACAAGGCCAGCCTGGTCAACATACAAAGCTCCAGGCCAGCTGGGACTAAAAAAGGAAGACCCTGTATCAAAAAAAAATAAAAAATAAAAGTAAAAAATATAAGGAAGGGAGGGAGGGAAAGAGAGAGAGAGAGAGAGAGAGAGAGAGAGAGAGAGAGAGAGAGAAAGAAGTAAAGAAATGAAAAAAAAAGAAAAGAGAAAAGAAATGGAGTCCTGCTGATGAGGGCCTCCTCCGCCTCCTCCAGCTCCTGGTCATGCACAGAGAAGCTTCAGCACAGACCCAATCCGCACTCACCTAGTCAGGCAATGCTGCGCGCCAAGAGGCAGCTGGCATGAGGAAGTGCAGCTCTGCTGGGGAAATGGCCTCAGCACTGAGCAGGGTATGGTGAGCTTCTGACTAGAGTTGATCAGCAGCATGGAATGCACAACTAAAGCCAGCACCACCCAGGCAGGAAGTGGAACTGCTTGGACGGGAAGTGCAGAGTAGATCAGATGACTTGAGGGCGGAGCAGAGAGAAGCCCTACCCAGAGGTTTTACCACAGCCCCAGCAAGGGCTGAGGGAGGGGGCAGAGCTGATGGTCACCAGTGATAGGGCCTATTCTAGATGTGACCACAAGGCCTGTGGGGGGCAGTGATGCCTGTAGTAACAGAGGGGCATGTGGGACATTCAGGCTTGTAGGGAATGCTCAGGATGGGGAATGCTCAGGATGGTGGAAAGCCTGCAGGGTCTTTGATCCCAGTGGGACTACCAGGCTAACAAGGATTGTGAGGCCATGGGACAATGACCATGTTGAAGCTCAGTTCCTCCTCAAGATGGACTTGTGTCCTCATGTATCAGGGAGGAAGTGGATATACACTGTGTAGGTTCCATCTGGGATAATCCATTGAATTTTCTCATGTACCAGGCTTAGGAAAGTACAAATGTAAGCACATGGGAATCACTGATTCATTCCAAAGCAGAAGTGTAAGAGGAGACTTACTATCTTAGATTCTAAAATCAAATATTTAAACACACTAGAGTGCAGAGTATGTCAGAGAAATGTGATTTGTTCTTGACATAAAAGAAAGGTTTTGTGAGTAGATGGAAATGTCTTTTTAATTTTCTTTCTTTGGGCCTTTATCACACACTACTGATGATGTGGCCAACTCCATGTGAGACCTGGTATCAATCTGCCTTATGAGAATGGCTGCTCAGGTCCCTCCCTTGGTTAGTATACTTTGTGCTAATTTCCACAGCCATAGACATTATTAATGTGTCTGTTTCTTTGAGTTTTTGAGACATGGTCTTACTATTGACTTCCTCCCGATTGTGATTGTTGATAAGGCTGTCTAGTGTGGGCCCTGAGCAGATAAATAAACATGATGTAACTTTTCAATTGTTCTATTGGGTCTACACCATGGCATTTGTAGCTGTTCCTCCTCTCTTCCAGACCTTGCATTCTTCTCACTCTTCTTATGCTGTATTTTCTCATTCTAGGGTAGGTGGTGTAAGGTTATGGCGCACTCCCACCGGAATGAAAAGCCACGAGGTCTAAGCTCTTCGGAGCAAAGTTTAATTCAGAGTAGCCAGGTACCATTTTCTTGGAATATTTTCTTCCCTCCCTTCACCTTAAGTTGGTGCCTATCCTTGAGATTGAGATGGGTTTCTTGTAGACAGCATATCAATGGGTTTTGTTTCCTAATCCAATCTCCCAGTCTATGTCTTTTGATTGGGGAGTTTAGTCCATTAATATTTAAGGCTATAATTGAAAGATGCATATTGCTTCCTTTCACCTTATTATCCATTTGCATTTTTAGTCTCAGTTTCCACTTCTGCAGTTATGTTTTTATTAATTTCTCTTTCTAGGTGCCTGGGGATATTTGTTCCTCTCTTCTGCCCTTTGAATTGCTTCAAGTATTTTCTGAAGGGTTGGTTTTCCAGACATGTATTCTATCATCTTGTTTATGTCATGGAAGAATTTTCTCTCTCCTTCAACTATAATGAGTATTTTTGCTGGGTTTAGTAACCTGGGTTGGCATCTATAGTCATGTAACACAGGGAATGCTTTGCTCCATGTTCTTCTTGTTTTCATTGTTTGCATTGAGAAGTCAGTTTTAATTCTGATTGGTTTCCCCTTATATGGGACCTTTTTTTTCTCTTGTGGCTTTCAGAATTTTGTCTTTGTTTTGGGTGTCTAGCGTTTTAACTATGATATGGCGTGGAGAGTTTCTTTTCTGATCTTGTCTGTTTGGAGTTCTATGTGCTTCTTGTATTTGTATGGGATTGTGTTTTTATAGTTTGGGGAAATTTTCATCTATTATGCTGTTGAAGATCTGATCAATACTATTCTCTTGGGATTCTTCTCCTTCTATTCCTAGATGCGGAGGTTTGATCTGTTCATAGTGTCCCATATTTCCTGGTTGTTCCACTTTTGTGTATTTTTAAATTTTTCATAATCTTTAATTGAGCTTTATAGTTGTTCTGTGCTATCTTCCAGGTCTGAAATTCTTTGTTCTGCTTCTTATACTCTATTTCTGAGGCTTTTTCCATTCCTTTCCACTTGATTGGATGAGTGTTATATTTCTTTTTTCATTTCAGCCTGTGATTTCTTTATTATTTCCGCTTCTTTTTGGAGCTTCTCAATCTCTTCTTGTTGCTCCTCGCTTTGCTTGTTGGTTTCCTTTTTGAGTGTTTCCACTTGCTTCTGGAGTTTGTAATTTTCTCACTCTATTTCTTTCTGCAGTTTGTCATTCTCTCCCTTTAATTCTTTCTGCAGTTTGTCATTGTTTACCTCTAGGTCCTTGAGTCTTTCATTCTCTCTCCTTAGTTCTCTGACTTGTTCTTTATATTCTTTGATTTCTCTGAATAGGTCTGCAATTGTTCCTCTAAGATCTGTGTCCTGGATAACCCCCAGGGGGATTCCACTGTAGGAATGTCCCTCTGGGTTGGTAGAGCTTGGTGTGGAATTATCCTGCACCTTTCCCATGTTGTCCCTTCATTGTGTCCTTGGCATGTGGGGTTCCCTTTTTGCCTGTATTCCGATGCGAATCACAAATGCCTCTTCACTGCATTGAAGGCTTGCTTTGCTTGCCTCCTTCAGATGCCTTTTTCTTCCTCCTTGTTTATGGAGTGTTGACTTGCTTAGGTTTCAGGATTTCAATTTTGTTTATACATTGGAAGTCTAACTCACTCTTCCCTTTCTGTTCTGAAGGTTCTCCAAAAATTCCACTTGGACATTCCTTCAGCAATTCTAGTTGGTGGGTGGGTGGGTGGGTGGGATATGCCTGGCTTAGCCTGTACCCCGGTACTCTGTGCTTCAGGTGGTCCTGGGCAGTCCCTGATCTAAGCACTACACACGCAAGTCTCACAGTGGAACAGGCCCAGTTTTATGTTTGTCCTTCTACTTCATTATTATTATTATTATTATTATTATTATTATTAATATATATCTTGTACAAGATTATGTAACTAATCAAATCTAGACCCATGTCTCCCCCCCTACCCCCCACCCCATCAGAGCTCATGAATTTTTCCTAACATGCTTTTCATTTCTTTCTCAGTCTTTCTCAAAATTCTCCATGTGGAAGTTGACTGTTTTCAGCAGAAGTTCACTCTTTCAGTCAGTTATTTCTTGCAGTCTTTCTGTTGTTGTTTTTGTTGTTGTTTTTGTTGTTGTTTTTGTTGTTGTTGTTGTTTCAAATATGCATCACTCTCAACTACTTGGACAAAAGCTCAAGGGTCCATGCACAAGAAATACTTACAACTAGGTAATTGGCACTAGCATCCACAGATGAGGGATACCATTCATTGTTTGTGTTTCTAGGACTGTGTTACTTCACTCAGCAAGATATCTTCTAGCTCCAGCCATTTACCTGCAAAGCTCATGATGTCATTTTTCTTTACTGCTGCATAGAACTCCATTGTATAGATGTACCATATTTTGTCTATAAACTCATCAATTGAGGGGCATCTGGGTTGCTTCCAGCTCCTTGCTATTGTGAAGAGAGCTGAAATAAACATGGCTGTGCATGTATCTCTGTGGTGGGATGAAACTTGTGGGTACATGCCCAGGAGTGGTATGGCTAGGTTAGGTGGCAAGTTCACTACAATTCTTCCAAGGGTTCTCCACACTGTTTCCATAGTGGCTGTACACATTTACATTCCCACCAGCAGTGGATGAGTGTTCCCCTTTCCCCACAACCTCTCCAGCACTTGGTATCTTTGTTTTCTTGATCCTAGCCAGGCTTATTGGAATAACATGATATCTTAAAGTGGTTTTGATTTGCATTTTCTTAATGATTAGTGATGTGCTAGGATTAAAGGCGTGCTCCACCATGCCCGGCAAGCCCCACTTTTAATACCAGCTAGAAAGGTGATTCCATCCCAACAGCCTCACCAGACAATGATTTAACAGGGCCACCTTTAATATCAGCTAACAGGGCAACTCCACCCCAACAGCCACGCAACACAATGATTTTGCTATCCATCAAACCAAGGAAACAATTATCCAACAACCCAGGCATAGATCTATCCAACAATCTGCCTTGCTGAAGGGCCCCACTCTTACCTGTGCTTTAGATGGTCCTAGGAAGTCCCTGATCTAAGCACGGCGCAATCAAGTCTCCCGACTTTTTCTTCTATCATCTTCGGGGTTTCAGGTTTCAGGTTGATATCTTTGATCCACTTGGAGTTTATTTTTGTACAGGGCAAGAGGTAGGGGTTTAATTATGTTCTTTTACAAATGGTGATCCAGTTTTGCCAACACCATTTGCTGAAGATGCTACCTTTCCTCCATTGAGATTTTTTTGGCTCCTTTGTCATATATGAGGTGGCTGAAGTTATATGAGCTCAAGGTTGGTTCTTTAATTTTGTTCCATTGGTCAATGGTTCTGTTTGTTTTTTTCCAGTACCAGGCTGTTTTTATGACTATAGCCCTGTAATATAGCTTGAAGTCTGGTAATGTAATCCCCCCAATACTGCACTTTTCACTTAGGCTTGCTTTAGCTATTCATGGTCTGTGAAAAAGCTCATGGGGATTTTGATTCACAAGGATTCCAGGAGCCTCAGTTGGCTGGGAGCTCAGTATGTAGACCAGGGTGGCTTTCTTCTCATAGAGAACTGAATCTCTGCCTCCACAAGGACATGATAAACATCTTTATTAAGTATAAAATGTCATAAAAACCAGCTTTTTTCATACCAACAGACAATATGCTGAGAAATCTCCAGAGCACTCAGTTTCTTTAACACATCTTGGACTCCTTGAGGGCTAACATTCACAGTGACAAAGACTTTGATGCAGGTTGTAGGGGAGAATAGTTAACTAACAAATTAAGGGAAATAAATCTTACCCTGATGTGCATTTAAGGACCTACAATACCACCCTGGCCAGGCAAGCTATGGCCACTGGTGTAATAGTGGCAGGACTGTTTTGTGGATCACAAAATGCTTTCCAAGTAGCAAAAACGCAAGCATGGTATTATAAACAAAATCTTGTCACTGGAAAAAGAACAGGCCCTAAGAAGGAATCTAATACTCTTATACTTAAAAGCACACGTATTTATAATGTCCTTCAATATTTCTGTTTATATACATAGAATAATGTTAATTTCAGCCTGGATTACAGAATCTTCTTTTGCAATGGAAACAGTGACAACAGACTCAAAAATAGTCAGATACCGAGAACAGGTGGCTGTTGATGCACAGCAATAAACAGGACATCTATATTACCCTGTCCATGTCCCAGGGAATACTACAGAAGAAAGAGCAGAGAGACTGAAAGGAAGGGGAATGGGGAGCTTATATATATAATACCGCATTTTGTATGACAAGGCGGTTGTAAATATAACAAAATGGGCATGCATCTTGCCAAGACTCTCACTACAAAATACATGAACTAAAAGGGTGACAACTTACATAGAGGATGGAGATTAGTAGGAATGAGAGAGAGGGAGGTTAAGAGTATAATGGAGAATAATAAATATAATCACAATAGCTTGTGCAAATCTATGAAATTATTAAATATAAAAGTGAACAATTAAAAAAAAAACTTAGCAAAAGTGTAATGCAAATCCGCCCAGGAAATATTGAATATCTGTTGGAAGCAATAACTTTGATCATCTATATAATCTTCCAATTATAATACTATTGTAGCAAATGTTACTACTGCTACTTATGAAGTTAAACTTGGATAGGAAATAAATGCTTTAAAAAAAGGAAAGAAAAGGATCTGGGAGTGGTGACACATGTTTTAATCCCCAGCACTCAGGAGGCAAGGGCAGGTGGATCTCTATGATTTCAAGGACAGCTTGGTCTATATAGTGAACTCCAGACCAGATGGAACTAAAGGGAGACCCTGTCTCAAAAAGACAAAAAACCTCTTTGAATGAACTAATTAATAAATGAAAACCTCCTGTAATGAAAACTCAAATTCACCTAAGGAGCTGAAGAAGACAAGATGGAAAGATCTCTCATGTGTATGAAATGGGAGGTAATATTATGAAAACGTCAAGGTTGCTAAAATATATGACCAATTCAAACTTCACAATGTTCAAACTTCCCATAATACACTTCATGGAAATAGTAAAGAACATCTTGAAGTTTAAATGTTTAAACAGAGCATCACGAATACTGACACACAAATCAAGCAAACAGAGGAATGCCTGAATAATCACAGAATGGATTCCAGCTTTCTCAAAGAGCCACAGCACCAAAAGCAATAGGGAAGTGGTATCAAAGCAGACATGTTGCCCAGTGCAACAGAGTAGCTGATCTAGAACCATACAAGTGAACTCTGACCACAGATTTTCATCAAACTGCCAAAAACCTATGATGCAGAATAGAAAGTCTCTTCACTAAATGATGATGGAATGTACGTCTAAATGGGGAAGAATGAAATTCAGTTTGATTCTCTTCTACTGTACAAAAATCAACTGAAATGAGGCTTAACAAAGGGGAATACTTTGATATGTACACACAGCGGAGTAGTTTCTCAATAGGGCTAAAAATGTTTAGGAGATAAGAGTAATAACTTGCAAATAGTTTGGCATATAATTAGGTACCTGAATGTAAATGATAATCAGTACAAGCACAAGTGGAAGGCTAACAGAATGGATAATTTATTGGCTATGTAATCATAAAATAATAGACAAATACCCAGAACTTATCAAGAATTCTCAAAGGGGAAAAGGAAGTAAACAATAATCCAACAAATAAATCTCTAAACAGTATTTTTAAACATTTCATGACTTTTGTTTTATGTGCATGAGTGTATTCCATGCAAGCATGTAACCGCATTCATCCTATACAATGCCCACAGAGGTCAGAAGATGAAGTGGGGTCTCCTGGTGCTGGACATACAGAAAGTTGTTAGCTGCCATGTGAGTACTGGGAGTCAAATCTGGATCTTCTGCAAGAGCAGTTAGTGTTCTTAAACTGATCGAACACTCCAGCCAAATACATAAATAATCTCAACAAACCAGACTAAAATACAGTACAAATGGCCAGAAATTATAGGCTTAAAATCTCCACTTCATGTCTTCAAGATAATGCCTATCAGTTGTGCACTGAGATTCCATGCCGGCACAGTCAGTATAAATTCTTAAGGTATTAAATTATAAAAATTGCTAAAGACAATATAGGGAGTCAGAATCCAACTTAGCATGAAGTTTTTTGAAATATAAAAGAATGATTTACAAAATAAATATCTAAATTATGATGGCACATGCCCTTTATGCCAGCACTAAGGAGGCAGAGGAAGGTGGCTATGTGATCAAAGGTAGTCTGGTATACATAGCAAGTTCCAGGCCAGCTGGAGATACCAGGAGACTCTATGATGCTTACACTATTATCATTATGCTTAGCCTTCTGGAACCATTTCTGTATGAATTAAACAAGAAATGACTATTATTTCTACCTCTGGAAAAAAAGGCTGAAAGAAATACTACAAACCTTTGAATGACTTTGATTGTGCATTGGAATGGTATATTCAGTCTAACCTGTAGGTTGAAATGTTCTAACTTCTCAATTTTCTATAACCTAAGAAACTGAAAAGGTTCATAAAAGTACATGGATATGTAAGGGCATGACTAATGTATGAAACAAACCAAAATATTTTCTACTGTATTGTCACTTATAAAAACAATTCCTACATGTTTCTTATACAGAACACTTTCAGAAGAAAGCAAAAACACACCTAAGACAATGGTGTACCAAGTAGGTATCTGGACATTTGTTATTTTTCCTAAATGTTTTTCTTAACTGGCTAAGAAGTAGATACTATTACACCATTTCATATAAACTCCAGCTGGGAAATCTGAAATGCTTTCTGCTTCTCAAATCTGAATTGTCAGAGAGTCCCCCTGACACCAGAGGACAGAGAACATAGACCCCAAATCCAAGGGTTCCAACACTGATAGTTCAATCAATACTACCACTCATGGAAGAGGACAGAACATAGACTCCACGTCCCAACATTCTAACACTAATGGGAGAGGACAGAGAACCTTAAGACCTGGGGTTCCAACATCAGTATATTTGATAGCACAGGACAAATTATATGTACCCCTGAGTTCTAGGAGTTGAATATTAATAATTCTGATAGCAAAGGACAGAGAACATGTACCCTGAAGCACAGGGGTCTTACAATGGTATCACTGGTGGCCAAGGACAGCCATGGACCCTGAGACCAAAGGATTAAACCACCCTCACAAGGCCTTTTCCTCCAACCCCAAACTATCACCAATAGTGTTTTCACACCCCCACATAGTTGAGGTTACACACCACAATGTCCCAAGATCCTTAAGCCAACAAGCAATAGCAGATCCTGGACACATGTGAGCCATGTCACAACTCTGGCCTTCTGACCTCCTTGTTCATTCTCTCCAGTGTACTAGCTACTTAGTTCAG
Organism: Rhizomys pruinosus; assembly: GCA_009823505.1. NCBI lineage: Eukaryota > Metazoa > Chordata > Mammalia > Rodentia > Spalacidae > Rhizomys > Rhizomys pruinosus. The sequence continues at coordinate 1,242,962 of VZQC01001441.1, read as the reverse complement.
TACCTCAAGCCCTATACATCTTTCCCTGTAATTCTAGTTTCAACTATGATCACCTGAGTAAATACTTCATACACTTTGGGCTCTAACTGTAATCATCATCACCACCACCACCACCACCACCACCACCACCACCATCCAAGATTATGGACAGCAATAGAAAATGGATGGTTATAACTACATTACATAAGAGTTTAAGAAAAACTATAAAAATACAATATTAACAAATGATAAAATGTTGCATTCAGTAGAAATGATGTTATCAATATGGATACTTTTCCCAGAATGGCCTCCAATTCATGAAGGAATCATTGACAGAACTGAAGAAAGACATAATGATCTTAGGAAAGTACAAGATACAGCCTTCTTTGAGTGACAATGATTGAGGATCAAATTTTACCAAGGTAATAACAACATACATAGTACAACAACAAAAACAAATCTTTTATAGACAGGAGGTCTTCAGAACATGTCTCAAAAAATCCTTCTGGACTTTTTTCACAGAAATGCAGAGATGAATGATAAAATGATATAGACTCAGAAGGAAATACAAAACTAGAAAGTTCTGAAAGGAGGAAAAGAAACTAGGGAAAGCAATTTTCCCAATTTCCCAATATATTTAAATTATAGCAATGGAAACCATTTAATAGTAATACGAAGACCAAAAATTAGAGAAAGCAATCGTATAGGGAAGTAGACATTCATCTGCAGAGTCAAATAAAATTATATTTTTCTCCTAGAATTAATTCCCATAGACCTGATGAAGTGTAATAACAAAACCACTCTAGCATCTGCCATAGGATATATCCTGAAATTACTCTCTCTGGAATTCTCAAAATGATTTCCAGTGAGCAGAATTTAGGTAAAGTATTTTCACAACAAGGTTCCATTTTCACTAGAGCTGCTCACCTAGGGATGCCTCATCAATTCCAGCCTACCTGGGTTGGAATTGCTACAGTTTTCCCATCTCTTCACATTCATAGGCTCTTTGTTCGACTGCCAACAGGTGGCCAGGACCCATTTAAACAGTGTAATTCCTGCCTCTTAGACAGAGAAAAAGACCAAAAAAAAAAAAGAAACCACACTGACCCAAAGCAGAGGAAGAAAGAGTATGTTTGGCTTACAACACCAGGTTACAGGCCACCATTTCAGGAAGGTCACCTCACACCCACAGTCAAGGGCAGAAGAAGCCAGAGCCCCCCATGCTGCCACTCGAGGTTGGCTTTCCTCAGTGCACAGTCCAGCACCTCCTGCCCAGAGAACAGTGCTGCCGCTGGAGCTTGGTCTCTGCACGTCAATTAACAATCAGGACACTTTCCCACAGACATGAGCACAGACCATCCCGATGTAGCCAATCCCTCAGGTGATGGGAAGTTACATGGAGAGTTACAGGGTCCCATATGTAGCCCTGGCCAAACTGAAACTTGCTATGTACTCACAGAGATCTGCCTGCCTCTGCCTGCCCAGTCCTGGGATTAAAGCTGTTCACCTCCATGCCTGACTCTAACTTTGTTACATTTATTTATCTATGTATTTATGTTTTATTTTATGTGTATGAGTGTCTTGTGTGCATGTATATAAGTGCACCTGTGTTGCAAAATGCCTGTGGAGGTCAGAAAAGGGCATTGGATCCTCTGGAACTGGAGTTATGGATAGTTGTTTGCCATGTGGTTGGTGGGAACTGAACCCCGGCGCTCTGCAAGGACAGCCCATGCTCTTAACTGCTGTGTCATCTCTTCAGCCCCTCTACCTTATTTTTAGAGGGTCTCTCACTCAGCCTGGAGGTCACTGACTGGGCTGGGCTGGGCTGGCTGGTAGACTCCAAGAACCGCCCTGTCCCTGCTCTAAAAGCACCAGGATCAGGGCTGGAGAGATAGCCTATTGGTTAAGAGCACCGACTGCTCTTGCAGAGGACCTGGGTTCGATCCCCAGCACCCACATGGCGGCTAAGAACTGTCTGTAACTCCAATTCCAGGAGACCTCCAGTTCCAGAGGAATCCGAGACCCTCTTCTGACCTCCGCAGCATTGCACGACACAGGTGCACAAACCTGCATGCAGACAGTACATTCATACACATACAGAAATAAATAAAATTTAAAAAAATTAAAAGCACCATGCATGCCAGGTTTTTTGTTTTGTTTTGTTTTGTTTTTTTGTTTGTTTGTTTTTTTNGTGATTCTTTTTTTTTTTTTTTTTTTACTTTTTTGGTCTTTTTTGGAGATAGGGTTTCCATGCAGCCCCAGCTATCTTGGAACACAGTATGAAGAACAGGCTGGTTTTGAATTCACAGAGATCTGCCTGTCTCTGCCTCCCGAGTGCCTGGATTAAAGGTGTGGGCAAACCTGCTAGGCTACCTGATTGATCTTAATTAGTTATACTATCTGGGATCCAGGTGTTCCAGAAGCCCAGCAGCCCTGGCAGTCAGGGAGAGCTCCTGGCTCCCCCAAGCACTGGTTAGAAGCCTAGCAGGGATGGGGCTGGAGAGATGGCCTTGCGGTTAAGAGCGCTGACCACTCTTACAGAGGAGCCAGGTTCGATCCCCAGCACCCACATGGTGGCTGAGAACCATCTGAAACTCCAATTCCAGGAGAACTCCAGTTCCAGGGGAATCCCATACCCTCTTCTGACCTCCGTGGCATTGCACGACACGAGTGCACATACTTGCATGCAGACAGTACATTCATACACATACAGAAATAAATAAAATTAATAAAAAAAAAGAAGCCGAGCAGGGGGCTCTACAGGTGGACGTGACCAGGGGACCCCCAGCAGAGTCTGACAAGATGGAGTCATCTCTTCATAGTCTCCAAAAATTTGTTCCTACAGATCATGCCAGCTATATGCAGGAGCATTATCGATTGGCAGGCAAGCAGATTGTCATTCAAGAATCCATACAGAGTTATGGCACCGTGGTGTAGCCAGGGGTGAACATACAGAAGAATTAAATCTCCTAGATGCTAAAACACTTGAAATTGGTGCTGGACCAGGCCTCATTTCCATCGTGGCCAGCATATTAGGAGCTCAAGTCACAGTGACGGATTTCCCTGATGTTCTGGGAAACCTTCAATACAATCTTTTATAAAACACACTGGAATGCACAGCTCATCTGCTTGAAGTGAAAGAACTGGAGTGGGGGAAAGACCTGGACCAGAACTTCCCGAAGTCAACCTTTTGTTATGATTACATCCTGGCCTCTGATGTGTGCTACCACCACTGCTTCCTGGACAAGCTGCTCACCACCGTGGTGTACCTTCACCAGCCAGGCACTGTGGTGCTTTGGGCAAGCAAGTTCAGATTCAGCACTGATTATGATCTTTTTAGGCAAATTCAAGCAAAATTTTGATACAACACACTTGGCTGTATATCCATAGTCATCAGTCAAACTTTTATTTTATTTTATTTTATTTTATTTTTCTTTTTTAATATATGTTTTGTACAAGATTATCAAATCTAGACCCGTGTCCCCCACCATATCCCCCCACCCTACCAGAGCTCATGTATTTTGCCAAACATGCTTTTCATCTCTTCTCTTTCTCAGTCTTTCTCGATACATCAGTCAAACTTTTTTTTTTTTTTTAGACAAGGTCTCCCTGTAGCTCTGGCTGTCCCGGAACTCACTCTGTAGACCAGACTGGCCTTGAACCCACAGAGATCCGTGTGCCTCTGCCTCCCAAGTGCTAGGATTAAAGGCGTGCGCCA